>JZKD02S0084112.1:22236-39167 GCA_000966675.3 Picea glauca | reverse complement strand
CTGAGGTAACCAAAGGATATCTAAGCTGAATTTCTGAGGAAAGTGAAGAAAAGAAGGTCAGAATTCAAGGAAGGATAAATTCTTTTGATGATGCTTTCTAAGGTATGTTTTTTTTCAGGTCATCTCACTATTTTCACAATAAGTTTTTTTGCAGAACGATTTAGACCATGAAATTTCTATGCCATTGAGGAAACATATACAAGTATATGTGGTAAAATAATCATCTTGTGGGTTGTTGTATTTTTGGAGTTACACTCTGTGGAAAATATGGTTTGTGGCCAGTCCTGAAACTAGTCAAAAACAAGTGTTTCGAGTAAAAACGTCATAACTTATTCATAACAGATCCTAATTTAGTAAGAAAAAATGTGTTTGTTAGAGTACATTCTTTAGTATTCTATGTAACATTTTTAGATCAATTCAACAAATATTCTGTGCGGGGCACGCTCTACAAGGTCGCTCTCTAGAATAAGCCAGAATTCAACAAGGTGTGTCATTTTTTCCATAAATCCTTTTATGAGAGGTTCCAAGTAGTGACACCTAGAGGAATTGTATAAAACACACTAAATAAAATTGTGTATCATTTCCAGATCTTTATTCATTACAGGTACAAAGTTATGATTATTTCAAGTTAGGGTTGTTGACTAATCCAAAACTAATCGTGTGAGACTAAAGAAAATTTTGATGAAAATGTTAGTATTTTGTTGTTAAAGTTAAGGAAGGTTTGCAGGTATGCGATAATATACACCAGGTATATTACAGAGTTACAAATCATATTTGAAATTGATGAGGGATTTTGGTTAAGGTACTTTTTGGGTACATGGTTGAGACAAGCAGTTGATGAGTTGGCACATACATGAGGTGTATAGTTGATGTTGTTGGTACATATTGATGAGTCATATTTGATGAGTAGTTGACACATTATTGGTACATACTTGGTACATGGTTGTTTACACTTGTTTATGGTACAAGTTGATTAAAGGTTTTTTGGTATAGGTTGGTGCATGGTTAATGCACTTGTTTATGGTATAGGTTGATTATAGGATGATGTATAGGTTGATGCATGGTTGATGCATGGTTCAGGTTTATTGGTACAAGTTTACAATGTTATATCTCATAGTGATAGTGTGACAGTGGTTCCATCATCCTATTTCTACTTCGGGGCAGTTGGACGAGGCAAGGACAGGTGGTTGTAACCACCTTTTGATTGTAGTCAAAGAACATAAGGAGTTGTAGCCTCCTTTTGGTTGTAGCCAGAGAATTGGGGAGTTGGATATTCCCTCATGTTGTAGCCTGAGAAACTAGGGGGTTGGAGCCTCCTTCCAGTTGCAGCTAGAAAACAGAGAAAGTTGGTGCTTCTAATGAATGTAATTCTTTTAGACATATAAGAATAAACATTTCGTGGTTTTCTCCTAATTTGGGTTTCCACACAAAACACTGGTGTACTTTGTATGTGTGTGATTGTTCATTTCTTATTGCTCATTATTGGATAAGAATTCTACATTGATATAACACTTGTATTATTTGGAGAAAAAAGATTATAATTACGCTATTACTGATTCAACCGCCCCCCCTCAGTAATCCAACAATTGGTATTAGAGCAAGTTCCTTCATAAATCAATTTAACCATTGAAAGGTAGATCATGGAGAGTACCAACTCATATAAAAATGGAATACCACACTTTGATGGATAGAAATATGCTTTTTGGAGCATAAGGATGAAGGCATATACAGGGGTTTGAAATTTGACAATCAATTGTAGATGGATACATAGTACCAACAGTTCCACTAACAAATGAAAAAGCAGTGAAACTTGGTCAGAATAATTCCAAATCTACAAATGCACTTTTGAATGGTCTCAGTGAAAACCAAAGTTGTACATTGTAAAACCGCTAAAGAGATTTGGGACAAGCTTCAAAATATTTATGAAGGAGATACAAAAGTCAAAGCAGTAAAACTTCAAACTTATAGAGGTCAGCTCGAACAACTAAAAATGAAGGAAGATGAGAATATTATAGCCTACTTCTTAAGACTTGACGAAACAGTGAATGCAATCATAGGATTGGGAGAAGAAATCGATTAATCTGTAATTTTTCAAAAGGTGCTAAGATCTCTTCCTATGAGATTCAACCCTAAGATAGAAACACTATAAGAAAGATCGGATTTGAACTCAACAAGCATGGATGAACTACATCGAATCTTGACAACATATGAAATGAGAAATGAATAGGAAAATCCATATGTAAAAGAAACATCCTTCAAAGAATCCAAAAGATCAAAGAAAAAAAAAAGGAACAAGAAGAATATAGCAGCAACAACATTGTCTCAGAAGATGATGAAGAAGTGGCCAAATTCATCAAAAGACTGAACAAGGGAACCAATGGTAGGTATAGAGGTAAGCTTCCTTTAATTTGTTTTTATTGTGATAGAACTGGTCATTTTCCTAACAAATTTCCTAATAAGAAAAAGAGAAACAATGAAGTTTACTTAAAAGGCAAACACACATATAAAGGCAAAAGAAATACAAAGAAAGATTTCAAGAAAATTTTATGCATCAAAGAAGACATCTCATCATCAGATGAACATGAAATCAGTGACAATGAGATAGGAAGAGTTATATTCATGGCAGTAAAAGATTCTGACAAAGAAGGATATGAAGAAGTCGAAGAAGGATATGAAGAAGTCGAAGATGAAATTGAAGAGGAAGAATTTGATTATCGAGAAGAATTAATGTGTGCCATAGAAGTTATCAGAAGAGAAAAGAAGAAAAACAAGAAACTACAAGCAGAGCTAGACAAGAAAAAGGACACTCGAGAACTAGAACAAATGATTAAAATAATGAAGGTTCAAATAGAAGAAGATAAAAGAATTGAAGAAGCACTCAAAGAACAACTAGAAGAAAATGACAAGATCATTGGAAACTTGGAAGCAGAGATTGTCACACTAAGAAAGGATATTCAAAATAAAAATATGCAGAATAGCTCAAAAGTTCTAGATGACATTATCAGTAGTCAAAAATCTCATCTTAACAAGTCTGGACTTGGATACAATTAGACATAAAAGGGATCAAGATCTAGAACAACAGAGCAAGAAACAAATCCAAAAAGCTATGCAGAAACAATCAAAGGGGATAGAAAGATATACAAGGATGATTACAGTGACACTTCTCCACCGAGAAGATTCAGATTTCAGAATCAACAACAAACAGATAGGCCTCAAGAGGAAGAAGGATTCATAAGAGCACCTTCTTTCAGAATATCTTCAACTCCCAGGTATCAAACTATATTTTTTGTTTTATGTTATGCATGTAATAATTTTGGACATAAAGTTGTGAATTGCAGAGCTAACAACAGGAACAATAACAACTTTGAGAGTCATACACAAAGGGGTTACTCAAGAAGACCTAGTGAAACACAAAGAAGAAGTTACAACAATTTTGAATCTTTGAGCACTGAAGTGGAATGTTACAAATGTAACAATTTTGGACACATGGCCAAAAATTGCAGAATGACAGTCCCTCCTAAAGAACCTCAACAAAATAACAACAGTCACAGACAATAACCTTAGAAAATGACATGGATAAGAAAGCAAGATTAGTGTAGCAATGAAGAATGCACAGTCACTCTACAAGATAAGAAGAAGAAACATGGTTTGTATGTTATCAGTGGGTGTTCAAAACACATGACAGGTGATAGAGACAAATTTCTTACATTGTGAAAGGAAATAAATGGATTAGTCTCCTTCGGAAATGATAATTCAGCCAAAATCATTGGAGAAGGCACAGTCCGAATTGGGAATAAGAATAAAAAGGCACAAAATGTTCTACTAGTAGAAGATATGAAGCATAATCTTCTAAGTGTGAGTCAAATGTGTGACCAAGGTCATAAAGTTACTTTCTATTCACAAAAGTGTGAGATAAGAAGAGAAGGTTCAAGGAAATTGGTCGGTACAACTGCAAGAACTTCAAACAACATGTATGTGTTAAGTGAAATTGGAAATAAAAAGTGTTGCCTAGGGAAGGAAGATGAAAGTTGGCTATGGAAAAAAAGAATGGGTCACATTCATTTTGATAACCTTGTCAAAGTCAACAAAAGAGAAGCAGTCATAGAAATTCCCCAGATCATGAAACCAACCAACACTTTATGCAAGCATTGTCAACAAGGAAAGAAAACAAAGACCGGGTTCAAATCAAAGGAATATTCAACAACAAGACCACTAGAAATTGTGCATACTGATCTAGTTGGACCAACTACAACAAAGGGCTTAAAAGGTGAGACATACTTTATGTTATTAGTTGATGATTATATAAGAATGATTGCAGTTTTCTTTCTCAAGAACAAGTCAGAAGCTTTTGAATACTTCAAGATCTACAAGGAAATGGTTGAAAATGAGATGGATTCAATAATCAAATGCTTGAGACTTCAAAAGAATTTATGGACTACTGCAGTAGTCATGGAATAAAAAGGAAATTCTTTATTGCTAGGACACCTCAACAGAATGGAGTTGTTGAAAGAAAGAATAGGATAGTACAGGAAATGGCTCAAACAATGCTAATGGATTCCAAATTGACATATATATTTTGGACATAGGAAGTGCATATAGAAGTTCACATTCAAAATAGAGTAATTCTCAAAAACAACACTGATAAAACTCCTTACGAGCTATGGAAAGGAAGACCAACAAATGTGAAGAACTTCATATTTTTTGGAAGCAAATTCTACATCAAAAGAGAAGATGGCAGAATGGAAAAGTTTTACTCTCATGTGAACAAAGGAGTAATTGTTGGTTAGAAAGAATACAAGTGTTACAATCTAATATTGAACAAAGTTGTGGAAAGCATCAACGTAACAATTGATGAAATAGGAAGACTAGAATCAAAGGAAGAAGAAAACAAATCCATGGAACAACTTTTCGAAGAAGAAGAAGAAGAAGATGAAGTAGAAGAGGAAGATGAAGAGAATTTGATAGACACAGAAGAGCAAGTTCAACAAGTATCTCCAAAGACACCCAGAAAACAAGTACAGAAGAATCATCCTTCAGATCATATTATTGGAAACAAAGATGTAGGAGTTGAGACTAGAAGAAATATACATTCACCATAACAAACACACCTAGCACTCTTATCTACAATTGAACCAAATTGTTTTGAAGAAGCCAACAAGGTTGCATTTTGGAATAAGGCCATGAATGAAGAATTGGATCAAATAGAGAAAAATGACACTTGGGGACTGGTTCCAAGACCAAAGAATAAGAATGTGATCGACACAAAATGGGTTTTATTGAATAAATTAAATGAACATGGGCAAGTTACAAGGAACAAAGCTAGATTGTTATGTAAAGGATATGCACGGATTGAAGGAATCAACTTTGAAGAAACATTTTCCTCAGTTGCCAGAATGGAAGCAATCTAGTTGCTTTTAGCTTATGCATGCTCCAAAAATGTTAAAGTATATCAGATGAACATAAAAACGACTTTTCTGAATGGGGAACTTGAAGAAGAAGTCTACATTGAACAACCAGAAGGATTTCAGTTGTCAGAGAACTCAGATTATGTGTGTAAATTAAAGAAGGCCTTGTATGGTCTAAAATAGGCTCCTAGAGCATGGCACTCTAGACTGGATAAGTATCTGCAATAGGTAGGGTTCAAAAAAGGAAGTGCGGACAACAACCTCTAAATCAAGGTAAGTCAAGGTAATATTTTATTAATTGAATTTTATGTTGATGATCTTATTTTTGGTAGTGATGATGACAGGTTAAGAAAGAAATTTTCAAAAGATATGCAGAATGAATTTGAAATGTCGTTACTTGGAGAACTATCCTTCTTTTTGGGACTTCAGATATGTCAAAGCAACCAAGGAATATTTATTTATCAAACCAATTATATCAGAGAAATGCTAAAGAGGTTTGGAATGGAAGATTGCAAACCAGTTATCACTCCCATGCAAACCAGTTGCAAGTTGAGCAAAGATGATGATTCAAAGTCTACATATTAGAGGCAATATCGGTCAATGATTGGTAAACTACTATATGTGACAACATCCAGACCATATGTAATGCAGGAATTTGGACAGGTGGCATGAATTCAAGTAGCACCAAAGGATTCATATGTGTTAGCAATGAAGAGGATTTTCAGATATCTCAAAGGAACAAAAGAGTTTGGATTATGGTATCCAAAAGGAAAGGATCTATCAATTATTGCCTACACAGATGCAGATTGGGCAGGTTGTATGGATGACCGACAAAACACCAGTGGAGTAGAGTTCTACTTGGATGAGTGTTTAGTGTCATGGCTAATAAAGAAATAATCATCAGTGTTAGCACCTAAGCATGTAGGGGGGGAATTCTTCCTAATAGGCGACCCCCTTTGGAGAAAAGATGGAAAGAAGTGGGGTAAAAACCCACTTACCCTAATTTTGGGGCGCAAACGCGCATTTCTCTAAGAAGAAGGAAAATTTGGGTGGCCAGAATCTGCGCGCCCAGATCTACTGCCAGAGTTGGATTCCGGAGCCCCCGCGCCATTCTTTCTTTAAATTGGAGGGGGGATCCAGAATTGAGAGCGCATCTCTCAACGGTCCAGATTTGGGAGCCCGGATCTACGATCAAGGTTGGATTTCAGACCCCGTTTGCTTATCTACCTTTAATAAAGGGGGGGGTTCGGAATTGGTGGCTTAAAGCAAGGCCCCCTTTCATCTCCTCACGATTGCCTCCACCTTTCATATTCCACCATCTATCTTCCACTCCATATCTCACCTCCACTCGATGCCATCCTAGCCCACCTTATTCTCGTTTCAACCTCTTGCCTTATGAAGGTTGTCCCTCTCCTTTCCACATCGCTCCATCATAAGCGACATGTCCTCCCTCGATCAATCACGTCCTGACACCTCCTCATTCGTTGTTTTCCCTCATCCCTGCCTGGTCACCACTCATCCACCACTTCCAATCATGTGTCCCAATCTTTGCACTGACCTCCACGCCTTATCCATTAGGCCGGTCAGCCGATCCAGGTGGCAACGCGAGAGGACCTCCACATCCCAAGATTGCAGATTTGGTCAGACCATTCCCAATCCCAAGGAAGCAGTTATTGAGGTGGTTGGTGGTGGTTAGACATCGTCTCCACCATAAATGGAAATTCCAGAAAGGGACTTCAGACAGGTCAATTATTTTGTAGGATTTCTAGGAGCCTGGTTGTGTCTTACACAAGCGCACGACTGTCTAGAGACTACAGGTGTAGTCTTCTAGTAAACATACAAATGTAATGTTTTTAATGATAAGTCTCGTTTTTGCCACTGTTATTGGATTTGGGTATATGTAAGAAATTTTGCCAGTTTTGTAATAAATCGATGGTAGAGCTAAGCTCCCAAATGTAAAGCTTTAACAAATCCTCTGGTTCTCTAGTTATAGAATGATATTTTAAGATTTATTGTTTAGTGGTGGCCAACCTCCTCCTTTCCTTTTTCCTCTAAATCTTAAGAGCTCGGGTATCGATGATCCAACCGGGTGTTGTTGTAACTATATGATGTATGTTTTATTGTACTAGTTCCGCAACGTTTGAGGTTTACTTTGAAGTTTCTCTGGTCTGAGAGGATCTCATATTTTATACTTTGTCCCTTTCTTTTATTTCACTTACTCACCACTATGCAAACTTATTAGCTCAAGTTGAATCAAGACCGTCACATGTCCTTGATGTTCCAACCCAGTTTTCTGAGTGAGCGATATTGTTCTGAGTTTACTTCCATTTGATCACCCCCTTTATAAACAAATCGTGACATAAACTAATGGGCATCAGGCTCTGCTCCTACTGCAATCCAGGAGTGACTTCCAACGCCAACATTTATGGCGTCATTGCCTGGGATGAAGTTGAAAATCTTCCCTGGGATTGAACAAAATTGAGCTTATGATTCTGAAGGTGCATTAGGCATCAAAGCCCTACGAGATTGCTACTGTGCACCTGGCGGCTCCATTGTGATGAATCCACTAGGGTGAACCTGTTGTGTTAATTGTGTCTTCCAGAGGTAGACACACGTGGTCCCATCGACAGATACCTCTAGCTACACCTCAAGTTGATCTAGAGGTGATTATCAGAAAAGGAAAGGCCTCTCAAGGAAAAAATTCCACGCTAAGCCAGGTAATCTTCCATCTCCTTCTGTAGAAACTCCATTTTCTTCTTCTCAGTTTCCTAGCAGACCTTTTTCTGAAGTTTCCCATTTCTTGAATTTCGGGAGTGTTCCTGCTAAGTTTTCCCCTCCCAATATGGAAGGAGAAATCCTTGTCACTGCCCTCTCTCCTAAAGTTGTACCTTGGCATATACCCAAGACCACAAAATACTTCCCCACTCCTAGTTTTACCATCCCTCCTCTTTTTACTGTTGTTGCTACTGCACAGAGAGAAGCATCTACCAACTCAAGCCCCTTAGCCTTCTCTCTGAATCCCCCATTGTTTCCCCTTCCACCTGGTAGCGCATTCCCAGTATTTCAAGCTTCTTCTCCTCCGAGTTATCCTCCACCTAATATTCCTATTGCAGGATAAAATACCCCCATGACCATAATGGAAGCTATAATAGCTGCTAGGTACACCCCCCTTTTGTTACCACAACCTCTCAATTCCCTTCCGACATATGGCTACCTTAAGCAGCTTCCCAAGTTTACAGGCGAAGGGGACATAGCTGCAGAAGAACACCTTGAAGCCTTTTGCAGTTTTACAGATGATCATGTTATCATGCATGAAGATGTATGGATGAGGATTTTCATCCATAGCCTTGAAGGTGAGGCTAGAAAGAGGTTTAGGGCCTTGCCTCCTGGATCTATTGATGGGATTGAGGCTTTGGATAATGCCTTTTTGAGACAGTGGGGAGACAAAAAGGACTTCATGTATTACATGACAGAGTTTGGGTCTTTGAAGAGAAAGGAAGGAGAGTTTGTCTCTAACTTCTCCAAGAGATTCAATAAAATGTACAATAAGATCCCCGCTGAGATAAATCCCTCAGAATCCTTTGCTAAAATAACTTATGCTAGCTCTTTTGATCCCGATTTTTGCCTTCTGTTAAGGGAAAGGAGAGCCACTACTCTGGCTCACATGCAGGATGTAGTCGTGGAAGTAGAATCTAATATATTGGTTGTCAATTGAATCAGGAATAAGACTGATAGAGACATATACAGGAAGATACCTGAAGCCTCCCCATCCAATTCCTCTCCTCTTCCCCTTCAAATGGATGAGGTAACTAAAGTGATAAAATCGCTTTCGCCTAGAATGGAAAGGTGGGAGCTAGAAGGGAAGACTATGTACAGAAATCCCCAAAATATTGATAACAGAGGCTTCAGGAGGCCTAGCAACAATGTGCCATAGGCCTTGCCAAGGGAACAAAGGAGAAAATACATAGATGAGCAAAGGATCCAAACCCCTCTCCAAAATAACCTAGTTGTTCATGAGGAAGGAGAGGAGATAGATGAGCTCGATCCTGAAATTCATTGTATTGAAGACACTTTCCCTTTTCCCCATTTGAATCAATCTATATATGAAGAATCCCTTATGAATAGTCAAGTCAATAATTTGGGTAAAGGGGAAAAGGAAAACAATACTCCTAACAGATATCATCTCAGGTCAAAGAAGAAAGAAGAAAATTTTGATAGCCAGGATCAACCCCTCATAGCAGAAAGGCCTGGTAAACCTGCAACAATCACTACTAGAGAAAAGAAAACTCAGAATACTTTTCCAACAACAAAAGATCTTGTCTCTGAGGTAAGGGAAGCCCCTAAGCCTTTTCCCTCTTTTAGTTTTGAGCATGAAATTCAAAATATTAGAATTCCCGTACCCCTCTCAGAGCTAGTTAAAAATGAAGATTTTAAAAGGTCCCTCTCCAAAATGCTACAATTTGAGTCCCCCAATCCTTCCTCAGACTCAGTAAATCTTCAAGATGAAAAGACATCAGTCATCCTAGGCCCCATGGTATAATATAGAGATGATTCATCCCCTCCCTTCAACACATTCCTGAACATACATGATAAAGTGTTGCATAATTTCCTCATGGATTCAGGAGCTTCCCACAACCTTATGCCCAAAATAGTCATGGAAGAATTGGGACTGGAAGTGACAAAGGTTTATCATGATTTGTACTATTTTGATTTGAGGAGGGTGCAATGCCTTGGATTCATCAAAGACTTGGTGGTCTCTTTATTTCAGCTTCCAATGAAGAGTGTGGTCATGGACATTGTGGTAGCTGATGTTCCCCCCAAGTTTGGCATGTTGTCGTTAAGATCTTGGATTAAAAGAATTGGAGAAACATTACAGATGGATCTCACATATGCCACCATTCTAGTATTTGGAGGGGAACACAGGAGGTTGTATAGAGAAGCTCAGCTGGCCTACATTGTTAGTGATGAAGCAAACCCCATTAATCATCCCATCTTTGCACTTGACACTGATTTGGGGTCCAATTTATTGCAAATCACTGAGACTCTTGAAGCCCCTTTACAAATCAGAAAGAAACCCATTTTTAATCATGAGATACCCCCTCCAACCACCTCTGTTTGGAAGATGTTCTTCGATAGAGCTTCTTCTAGCATAGGCACTGGCGCTGGAGTGGTTTTTGTGTCACCTTGTCAGAAAACCATATCCCTGTCATACAAGATGGAATTTGAAATTACCAACAATGTGGCAGAATATGAAGCTCTTGTTCTAGGTATGAGGGCTGCAAAAGAAATGGGAATTGAGGAGGTAGAAATGTTCAAGGATGCTGAGTTGATAATCCAACAAGTCAGAAATGCTTATCAGGCTAAGCATCCTCAGCTCAAGAGTTACAGAAATGAGGTATGGGACCTGATTGATAATTTCTTCTCGACTTTCAACATTTCTTTTATTCCAAGAGAGGAAAATACTTTGGCCGATTCCTTAGTTGTCTCAACTAGTTTGTTCAGGATCCCTCTGCCGCCTAAGATCAAATATGAGGTTGAAATAATATATAGGCCATCTGTTCCAGACAATATCAAGCATTGGAAGGTATTCGAAGACGATCTTGAAATCAAAAAATTTCTTCAGTCCGTCGATGAATTTTCTGCATTGCACATTGATCAGGACCCTGATCCCGAAGGTGACCCTCACCCTGAGGTATTTTTAAATAAAATTGTTAATCACCATATTGTTCAGTTCCCAAAAATCACATTCTAAAGGGACTAATCCCTTTAGAAAGACTGTTCGATGGGAATGATGTGGTAGTAAAGGGCATGATTTCAAGAGAAGATGTTGATACAACTGAGTGCAACATTGGCACACAGGAGGAGCCTAATTTTGTAAAGTTGTCAAGGAGCCTGACCCAAGAACAGAGGGCCAAATATACTGATTTATTAAGAGAGTTTTCTGATGTGTTTTCATGGACCTATGAAGACCTCAAGACATATGACACATATGTCATTGAACACAAGATCCCACTAAAGGAAGAGGCTAAGCCATTTAGGCAGAAGCTAAGACAGATAAATCCCATGTTGTTTCCTATCATGGAGAGAGAAGTGAAGAAGTTGTTGGATGCCCAAATCATTGTCCCCTTGAGATATTCTGAGTGGGTGGCCAATTTGGTTCCCATGAGGAAGAAAAGTGGAGAAATCAGGCTCTGTGTTGATTTCAGGAACCTGAACAAGAGCTCAAAGAAAGACAACTATCCCTTGCCCAACATGGAACACATATTGCAGAGGGTAACTGGTGCATCTAGGATATCCATGATTGATGGTTTTTTTGGCTATAATCAGATATCAGTCATGCCTGAGGACAGAGAAAAAATGGCCTTCAACACTCCCTGGGCACATTCATGTATGCCAAAATGCCTTTTGGACTAATGAATGCAGGAGCAACATTTCAGTGAGTCGTGGACATAGCCTTCATTGGGGAGAAATATCAATTTGTGGTGATCTATCTAGATGACATTGCAATCTTCTCCAGGTCAGATAAAGAGCATTGATGTCACTTGAGGAAAGTTTTCTTGAAGTGTCGGAGGTTTGGCCTTTCCTTAAATCCCAAGAAATCTTTGTTTTCTATGAAGGAGGGGAAGTTTTTAGGCCACATAGTATCAGCAGAGGGAGTGAGAATTGATCCCGGCAGGGTAGAGGCAATTCATACCCTCTCCCTTCCTAGGTCTAGAAAAGAAGTCCAGGATTTTTTAGGGAAGATTAACTTTCTGAGGCGGCTCGTCTCAAATATTGTTGAGGTGGTGAAACACATCACAACCATGCTCAGAAAGGGAAATGAAGTAAAATGGACTATTGAACCCAGGGAATATTTTGTCCAAATAAAGAAGGCATTGACTGAGGCACCTGTGTTGATCAGTCCTGATTATTCCAAGGATTTCCTAATTTTTTCTTTTGCTTCTTTTGATACAATAGCAGCAGTCTTATTGCATAAAAATGAGGAAGGGCAAGAGAAACCTATTTCCTTCTTCAGTAAGGCATTGAGAGATGCAAAAATCAGGTATGAGATCATGGAGAAGTAGGCCTATGCCTTGGTGAAAGATCTCAAAGCTTTCAGAATCTATGTCTTGCACTCAAAATTAACTTCATATGTTCCTTCAGCCTCTATGAAGGACATCCTTATATAGCCTAACATAGATGGGAGAAGAGGTAAATGGATTGCCAAGATCCTTGAGTTTGACCTGGAGATAAATCCCACCAGGTTGGTAAAAGGGTAGGGTTTAGCCAAGTTGCTGGTTGAATCCAATTGCAAGGCCTTGGGGGTTAGCTTCATTAACACTTTCTCAAAAAATCAACAAACTGAGTTGTCCAACCAAAGCTCTCAGGGTGACTTATCACTAGAAGAATGCAACTGGTACATAAACATTTTTTACTTTCTACGATAATTAAAACCTCCTGATGGGATGGGAAAAAGAAAGGCAAGAGCTTTAAAGCTCAAAGGGGTCAGATATTTCCTTATTGACCAATCCTTGTACTGGAGAGACCCTCTAGAGGTGTTCCTGAAGTGTCTGAATCCACAGGAAGCCCAGAAATTTATGTTTGATTTCCATAGTGGCCTTTATGGAGGGCATCATTTCTGGAAGACCACAACCCACAAAATTCTTAGGGTTGGGTAATACTGGCCCACCTTATTCACTGATGTCTGCAGAGAAGTCAGATCTTGCATCAAATGCCAAAGGTTCTCAGTTAAGAAGCAACTCAAATATCTACCACTAAATCATGTAGTAGCTTCAGCACCCTTTCAATAGTGGGGGTTAGACCTCATTGGGGAAATTAATCCTCCTTCAAGTGGCCAACACAGATGGATCCTAACTACAACGAACTTTTTCACCAAGTGGATAGAAGATGCCCCCACCAGGAGTGCTTCACACAAGGTAATTATTAGCTTCTTGGAGGATATCATAGCCAGATTTGGTTGTCCCAGTAGAATTGTCACTGATAATGCCTCTTCTTTCAAGTCTGAGCCTCTGGTTAAGTTCTGTGAGCAGTTCAAGATTTCACTAATTCACTCCACTCCCTATTATCCTCAAGGAAATGGACTAGAAAAATCTTATAATAAAAGCCTAATCAAGCTCATTAAAATGTTATTGGCAGACAACGAGAGGGCCTGGGATTCAAAGCTCAAATTCACTCAATGGGCCGATTGATTGATAACAAGGAAGTCCCTGGGCACCTCACCTTTTCAACTTGTTTATGGGATGGAGGGTGTTTTTCCCACTCAGTTCGCTTTACCTGTATCGAAATTCTTTCAAGATCATGAAGGAGAACCAGACCATATGGTCAGAAGAATTCATCAAATGGTGGAATTGCAACAGATCAGGGAGCAGGTGATGGACATAGCTCATAGTCATCAGTAGAAGATCAAGCAGGCCTTTGACAAAAAGGTCAGGAAGGAGGAATTCAAGATGGGAGATTTGGTGTTTAAGTGGGACGCACCCAGGCAGGATAGAGGCAAACACAACAAGTTTGATGCCCTATAGATTGGGTCCTTCAAAATATTTGAAGTATTCTTGAACAACACTTACAAGTTGCAAGATTTGGAGGGCGAAGAATTTTTTAATGGCCCAATAAATGGACATTTCCTGAAGAAATGTTTTTTCTGAGTCGTAAATTGCTCCTCTATTTTTGTAAATATTGTTTTTTTGTTTATCTTTGGCTTAATAAATGACTCCATATCCCAACAGCAAGGCACTGGAACTGAAGAATGAGTTCTTAGAGCATCACAGGGATGACACTATCCCCCATGGAGCCCAATGTTAGCACCTAAGCATGTAGGGGGGGAATTCTTGCTAATAGGCGACGCCCTTTGGTGAAAAGATGGAAAGAAGTGGGGTAAAAACCCACTTACCCTAAGTTTGGGGCGCAAACGCGCGTTTCACTAAGTAGTAGGCAAATATGGGCAGCCAAAATCTGCGTGCCTAGATCTACGATCAGAGTTGCATTCCGGAGACCCCCCACCATTCTACCTTTAAAGTGAGGGGGGGTCTGAAATTGAGTGTGCATATCTTAGTGGTACAGATTTTGGAGCCTGGATCTACGATCACAGTTGGATTCCGGACCCCCTTTGCTAATTTACCTTTAATAAAGGGGGGGGTCCAGAATTGGTGGCTTAAAGCGGGCCCCCCTTTCACCTCCTCACGATTGCCTCCACCTTTCATCTTCCACCATTTGTATTCCACTCTATATCTTACCTCCACTCAGCGCCATCCTAGCCCACCTTATTCTCATTTCGACCTCTTACCTTCTGATGTCTGTCCTTCTCCTTTCTACATCACTCCATGATAAGCAATGCATCCTCCCTCAACCAATCACGTCCCTTCACCTCCTCATTCGTTGTTTCCCCTCATCCCTGCCTAGTCACTGCTCATCCACCACTTCCAATCATGTGTCCCAATCTTCGCATCGGCCTCCACGCCTTATCCATTAGGTCGATCAGTCGATCCAGGTGGTAGTGCGAGAGGGCCTCCATGTCCCAAGATTGCAGAGTTGGTCGGTTCATTCCCAATCCCAAGGAATCATTTATTGAGGTGGTTGTTGGTGGTTAGACATCGTCTCCACCATAAATGGAAAGTCCAGAAAGGGACCTGAGACAGGTCAATTCTTTTGCAGAATTTCTAGGAGCCTGGTTTCGTCTGACACAAGCACATGACCATCCAGAGACTACAGGTTCAGTGTTCTAGTAAACATGCAGACATAATGTTTTTAATGATAACTCTCATTTTTTCCGTTGTTATTGGCTTTGGGTGTATGTAGGAAATTTTTCCATTTTGTAATCTATCGATGGTAGAGATAATCTCCCGACTGTAAAGCTTTAACAAAGCCTCTGGTTCTCTAGTTATAGAATGATATTTTGAGATTTCTTGTTTAATGGCGGCCAACCTCCTCCTTTCCTTTTTCCACTGAATCTTAAGAGCCCGGGTATGGATGATCCAACCCAGTGTTTCTATAACTATATGATGTATGTTTGATTGTATTAGTTCTGCAATGTTTGAGGTTTACTTTGAAGTTTCTCTGGTATGAGAGGATCTCATATCTAATACTTTTCCCTGTTCTTTTCTTTCACTTACTCTCCACTATGAAAACTTATTGGCTCAAGTTGAATCAAGACCTCACATGTCCTTGATGTTCCAACCCAGTTTTCTGAGTGAGCGATATTGTTCTGAGTTTACTTCCATTCGATCACCCCCTTTATAAGCAAATCGTGACATAAACTGATGGGTGTCGCGCTCTGCTCCTGCTGCAATCTAGGAGTGACTTACAACACTAAAAATAAGTATCTTTATCTACAGTCGAGGCAGATTATATTCCAACAACATCATGTTGTACACAGGTTCTTTGGATGAAACAAAATCTGACAAATATACAGTTTGAGTATGATGAGCCCATTCCAATATATTGTGATAATACAAGCACCATCAATATCTCTAAGAACCCAGTGATGCACTCCAAGACAAAGCACATTCCAATAAAGTATCACTTTTTACGGGAGCAGGTTGCAGAAATGAACATCAGAGTTGAGTATGTGGGAACAAAATAACAAGTGGCAAACATCTTCACAAAACCACTTCCACGGGAATCCTTTGAATATATTTGCCAGAGACTTGGAGTTATTTATACTCCAAAATGAATTCTTTTTGAATTCTTATCTTATATGTCTTATATTTACACGAGGAAGCACCATAAAAGGATAGATCAGTCAGGGGGAGCAACCCGGGATGGAAAGATATGTTTGCCATTGATGAAAAAAGGGGAGAGATTTAGAATATTTATTAGATACAAAGGATAGAGGCATGGTTTCAGGGGGAGCATGAGTGATATTATTTCATTATTGCATCAGAGTGTTGCCATCAATGCCAAAGGGGGAGATTGTTGATTAAGGTTCGTTGTCATTGATGCCAACCCTTGAAGAAAGCCCCATAGCACAAAGGTTGGGTAATGGACCCAATATTGTTTCATGTAAATATGACTCGTTATTGTCTTTTCATGTTTGATAATAACTAGAAATGGATGAACTCCAAATTGGTCCCCTTATGGTGAAATCTCTCATGGGAAGACGCTTTGCGGATTGAGTTATCCTAGAAGTATGGTTAGAGAACCCATTCTTATTTATGGAATAATGAGATGAAGGCTAGTGAATTTGTCAATGAAACTATCCTAGATGGATCGTGCTTGTCATTCCATTTCCATTGGTATGTGGAACTTCACATAACTCCTCATGGTTAGAGAGTTATGGCCATGAGAAGTTGGAGAACCCAGGTTTGGGTAATGGACCAAAGTTTGTTTGATGGATAACGGTATGAGTTTTTATATATATTAAATTAATACTATTATATATGGATAGTAAATGTCATTTCATTTCTGGTGGTATTTGGAACATCACATAACTCCTCACGGTTTGAGAGTGATGGCCTTACGAAGTTGGAGGACCCTCATATGTCATCTAGAAGCCCCAAAAGGTCAAAGTAGTCAAAGTGGTTTAAGAGA
>JZKD02S0084068.1:13595-25122 GCA_000966675.3 Picea glauca | reverse complement strand
CTTACTGCCTACCCCCCCCCTTCAAGAAAACCGCCAAACCACTTGCTCATACCACCTCCACACTCTGACGTCAGACTCCACTACCTCCGTCTATACCTCATGCTCCACTACTCTGTCGACGTATCAACTCCCACTCACCTATCACACATCACATCCCATCCACCTTTCATCCACTCACTACCCTCCACGTCACCTCCATAAACACGTTACCCATTCATTACCCTCCACGTCATTCCTGATATGCCCGTTGGCCAATCAATGCGGTCGGCCATAAATGTTAACCAACTGATTCGTCATCCACTACCCAACGGACACCCATTCATCCACTTAATCTTGTTTTTTCACCATTTTCACACTTTTCACGATCCAGACGCAGCCAAAGCCACCTTTCTTCGTTCTCTTCAGTCAATGACCGCCATTAACACCTAATAAAAACAGTTAACATCCTTTCTTTTTCAGATTTTCAGGTATCAGTCAGATCAATGGCGCCCAAATCCAAATATTTAGAGATCGAAGAGAATCCCTTCCTCCCTCCTCCTGTCGACCTAGATCAAATACCTTTGGTCGATCAAGATTACTTAATTGCAGAGCTGAAGTGCGAATTCAACATCTTCAAATTGCACTTCTACCCCAGAGATACCTTTTTGGACCAAAGCAACGAGATTGGACTCTGGGAGTCAAATATCTCACTGTACCTTTTCCCTCAGATATACCATTTCCCCAAATTCACTTTGAAATGCCAGGCACACTATCTCCCTAGCCAAAGATCCATTGTTTCTTCATCTTGTGAAATTCTTTTCACCATTACCCCAGAAACGATAGACCAGATAATGCAGATACCCAGATTTGACTCCCTTTCCCCCCTTTCCATCGAAATTATGACTGATATGTACCAGAAGTTTTCCTTTCCACAGAGAGCTAAAATATTTGATCTTTTCCTCCCTAAAAATGCCCATTTACCCAAGAAAAATTCCCCCTACCATTCCTCTATCTTCTCAGTGAAAGGTAACCAAGTTATTTCTTCCATGTGCTATCTACTCAAATATTATTCACATGAGTGGGTAGACGAAACAGTCCTAGGTTTTTTATCCATATTTTCCACTGAAGAGAAGGATACTACACAGTTCAACTACAACCAGCTTCTAGACGACAACATTCATGAGTAGCTCTTCAAGTTTTCTACATAGGGCATGTTCAAGTATTTGTCGATATTGGCATACTTGTTCATCTTTTTCCAGACAGAGAAGTTCTCTTTCTCCATGCAGAAGCTACACCAAGATGGTAATCCACAACCTGTCACATCCTGGACATCATTATTGAGAAAGAACTCATCTGAGTTCAATTTCAACAAGTTCATCGACTAGTTTTACCACCTAGTGGTAAGCAAGCTAAGTGGACGAATAGAACCCTGGATAAATGAATAAATTCAAAGGATTTTACACTTGTCAGACCTTGCTAAAATAGGTAACCGGTACCTATACCAGGATCACATAGAGATCAGAGTTTATGGATGTGAATTGGCCCCTTACAAGCTGCCCAAATACTTTCCGGTCAGAATATTCGCTCTGGAATATATCAGACAGATGATAAATTCAGACGACATTCATTTGTGGCTTTCAAGAAAAAACAACAACTCGGGATCAGAGGGAAGATTGGTTCTTTCATCTGCAACAGCAGAGTTGCAGGGGAAGAAGCCAACAAACTGTTAAAATAAATGAAGTTCAGTACCACTTTTCCTTTGCACTATGATCCATGTGGAATTATTGCAGAAACTAGATTAAAGAACAAAATTTCACCTTATGCTCATGTGCCTAAACCAGAGATAGATAAATTCAGGAACCAGATAGAGTGGGAGGAAAACACTCTGATTGACACTGAACAACAACCTTCTCCTCCCAGCATTTCACAAACAAATACTCCACAGGTACCAGCAGAGAAGAGGCCTAGGAAAAAAGTATCTCCCTTAGTCACAAAAGTCTCAACAGAAGACTTCCAAGTTTACAGGAAAAGACCTAAGACCATACATACACTCGATAGGTATAGAGGAGAACAAACTCAGCCCACCACAGTGATGGAAGGAGAACATTCCCCACTTTTCTCAGGAATCTAGCACATGATGTCTATATCTTCATCCAGGGAACAAACAGACATCACATTGTCAACCAAATCCTCACATGATTCTGTAGGACTCAATATTTTTGAGAAGTATAACCTAATCAAGAAGAAAAATGAGATGTTGACTAATAGTACCTATGCTCAATTCTGGAAACAGACATCTATATCACAGCATAGTTTTCTCTCTACTTTTGACACAGAGAAAGGGAGGATGCACATGGAATTTTTGTAGGCACGAGTGCCTCAACCCAAAGCAATTTCTGATTATAAAAGGTCAGCATTTGAGTTTGATGTCAAAGAGGTGCATCCAGCCGACCAAATGGATATGCATAGACAGAATGGAGATATGATTTTCTCCACCCTGGCCAATACCTCCATGATTGCTGCAAAGTTGCAAGTTTCCCTAAATAATGTCCAATCTCAGCTCAAACTGGAAAAGATATCCTCCTTGGATAAGGATAACAAGATCAAATCCTTACAAGGACTGGTGTTGAAAATTGAATATGATCCATCCAATGTCAAAGAAGCAAAAAAACTCCTCAAGAAGAAGAATGTTGATATAGCATCCTTAAGGAAACAATTGAAGATCCCTGCTGCAGAAGACCCAGAGGAAAAAGAAATGGCTGAGACTGAGGGCCATAATGAGGAAATGTTAAACTTAATCATGGAGAAGAATGCGTGGATTAAGGAGATGGAGGCAGAGCTAGAGAAGATTGTCAAGGAAAAGGAACAAAATGTGCCAATGATTGTTATTCCTCTAAAAGCAGTCCCCGTCACAGGAGTTAGTACAGCAATAGCAAAACTTCTAGCAGCTATCCCAGTGACAACTCTAGATGCATCAGAAAGTTTAGCAAATTCCATGGAGGACATGTCTTTGCAAGGAAAAGAAATCAAAAGATTGCAGGAAGAGATCAATAACCTCCAAAAATGGAAGTCCACATTTCAGTCCAACTACAATATAGAGATGCACACAACACAAAGACTCAAACAAGAATTGCAGAAGTTGTAGAAGGAACAAATCATGGCCAAAACACTTTCATATGCCAAGTAAAATATTTGGATGGACATCTGCAAATCTGTGATAGATATTTGGCCACTCATGCAGATTATGTTTGAGCAGCATGAACTGGTGCAGAGAAGCAAACAAGCCATTGATAAGATAAGAGGAGAATTGGGAGAAAGGCCTACAGAGGCAAATGAGATCGATGGATTCTTGAATTCTAAAACAAGAGAGGAGCTAGAGGCCTTGGAAATTGAGGATAGGATAGAAACTATCCTTGAGGTCAAGAAAGTTTTGAGCAATAGAGGATTATCGTTGCAACTTGAGGAAAGAGACCAAGCAATGGACATTGGAGTACAGTGATTTTTTAGCAAAATAGATTCACTACATAAGAAAGGGCTAGATCCCAGTTTCGAAGTGGTTGGGTAAGTTACCTCTATTAAATTTCTTCTTCCCCTGAAAACCTCTAGGAATTTACAGAGTGCTAACATAGTGGTGACCATACTGGGGAACTGAACAAACTTTCCATCCTATGATTTATTTTCCCTAGATAAAAAAAACTTTATTTTTGAATAAATCATAAAATCTAACTTACAAAGAGATAAATTTTAAGAGGTTGTTGAAGTTTGTATATATTAGTTTATATTTCTTAAAATTTAAAGTTCTGGCTCCTAAAATAATCCACACTAGATCTCACTCTGATCTAGAACCTGCAACAGTAGTAGACGACCCAGAAAAGTTACTCAGAAAGAGAAACATTATAGAAGTTTATGGGAGTCACATTCCTCTTCATAGGTCCACCTCTCTCCCAGAGAAACTTGTCTCTATCTAGGATCTTGAGTTCTACATATCCTTTGAGAAAAGTATTTTTAGAACCAAATCCGATAGCTTTGTGAGTGAAACAGTCCTAGATCAAACCATCCTACAACCCAGGACCCCTGAAATACTTTCTCCCATAGTAGATTTTGATCAACGGTTTCTTGAAGAGTTCGACAAGTTAGAAGATCTAGTAGAAAATCTTGATCAAGATTTGTATAAATCCCACTTCCAACAGTCAGTTGAACTTTCTTCCTTGATTATTGTTGCAACATCTGTCAAGCCTCAAATAGTTCATTCCATCCCTCCCATCCCTACATATTCTATCTCTTCTGTCACTTCTCCTCCTATCACACAAGTTGTTATTCAGCCTACTCCACCAATCATGGCAGCAAGATATGCTCCCTTGGTGTTGGCCGCTCCATTACATGCCATGCCCCAGGAATATCAAACTAGACTTCCTCAGTTTGATGGTACCGGACCTCTTAATGCAAAACAACATGTTGATAAGATGAATTATTACTTTGATTTGCAGGAAGTCGATGAGGCAGATGTCTAGATGAGACTTTTTGCACAGAGTTTAACCGGAGAGGTCAAAAAATGGTTCAAAGCACTACAGGCTGCAAGAATTGCAAATATTTCCACTTTCCACAGAATTTTTCTCCACAGATGGGAGGTCAAGAAAAATCCTCTCCAGATCTTATCAGAATACGAAAATATCAAAAGGAATCAAGAGGAAACAGTATAGGATTACTGCATTCATTTCAACAATATTTACAACGCAATTCCTATTGATATCAAGCCTCCTCAAGGCTTGGAATTAATCAAATTCCCTGATGGATTTGATGCTAATATGTCATACCAAATGAGGGAAATAAATTATTCCACCTTAGAAGATATGCAGAAAAGTGCAGTGAGTGTGGAAGAAAATTTATTAGCCAGAATATCTAGGCAAAGAACAGAAAGAAGAGTTACAATCAAGGAAGAGCCTTCCACTTCTTCTTCGGATGCTAAACTAGATTCCATAGTCATAACCATGGAGAGAATGATGGAGAGGATAACCATTGCTGACAGGAATCCACCTAGGGAAAATCAGCCTACTCCTCAAATTAGAAATCCAAATTTCAGAAGGAACCCTCCCCAAATCAGACAAAGAGAGCCCAGAGACCAAAGGGAACAATGAGGTCTTGATCAGCAGATTAGACCACCTCTTCAAGAAAATTACGTTGATGATGGGGAAGAAGTAATTGAGGAGTTGGATGATATTCACATAAACCTCATGGGTGTCAATGACAATGACTCCATTTTCCTTACTCATGAAGAACATGAGCTTTTTCTCCTGTCACAGACAGAGGTAAATGAGGAAGAAGAAGAATCAGAACAGTAGGCCTTTGAAAATTCTATAATGGAAGTCCATAGATAGTATTCTATAATGACAATCCTACAAAGAAGGTTGTTGAAACAAAGAAAGAAACTAAGGCCAAGAAAACCTCGGATGCTCCTCCTAAGAAAGTCCCTAAGAAGAATAATTTTGAAACTTCTGCAAAAATAAATCCTGAAACTTCACAAAGAACAGATCAAACCGAGGTTGCATCGACAAGTCATCCAAGTACTTCTACACAAAGGACTGTGACTGATAAACCAGAATTGCAGTGCCAAAGAAGAACTTCAACCACTTTCAGCTTAGAAAGTGAACTGGCTAAATTGAAGATTCTTATTCCTTTGACTGAATTAATGAACAAAAATACTTACATATCATAAGTGATCAAAGAATTAAGCATTGAACCAGGAGTGGGCACAAACGCTTTAAATATTGGATCAGGAGCACACACAGACACTGTAAATGTTGTTGATGATCAATCTGAGTTGTTGTTTAGTCCTGAAGTTGATGGACAAATTGATAATGGTTATGTCCCTCCTTTCTACATCAGTCTAAATATTCATGAAAAGATTTTACACAACACTATGCTTGATTCCAGCACTTTTTGCAATCTAATGCCCAAGACTATGATGGAGACATTGGGGCTTGATGTCACCAGACCCTACAAGGACTTGTATTCTTTTGACTCTAGCAAGGTCAAATGTATAGGTTTGATTAAAGACTTGTGCATCACCCTGGCTCAAATCCCATTAAAAAGCATGGTGATGGATATTGTTGTAGCAGACATTCCCCCGAAATATGGTATGCTTTTATCTAGATCATGGGGTGCTAAGTTAAAGGTCACTTTGCAATTAGATATTCCTTATGCCACCCTACCTGTATTTGGACAATAGAGAAGATTGTATAGAGAGACTCTGATGAATTATATGGTCAGAAGTCAGGAAAAATCACACAATTACCCATTATATTTTGTCCACTCTTATATGTATTCATTCATATTGTACAATGATGGTGACTTGGATAGTAAAATAGCATAGTTAGAAGATGGTGCATCTAACCTGCAAGGAGATAAAGAAATCATTGAGGTAAGTAACACTGTAATAGTAGAAATCAATGAACCAATAGAAGATTTCTGGAGTATGGATTTTGATGGAACTGTGAGAAAAGAGGGAGTTGGAGATGGGGTTTGGTTGCATAATCATCAAGCAAGGTATTTAGAGAGCCACTCTTATAAACTAAATTTCCAGTACACCAATAACATAGCTGAGTACGAATCCTTGATGCTCGGCCTGAAGTTATTGAAGAAGGTTGGTGCCAAAAAGATTATGGTAAGAGGTGACTCTGAACTTGTCATTAAGAAAATCAAAGGTGAGTATTCAGCTAAGCATCCTAGACTCAGAGATTATAGAAATGTTGTTTTAGATTTTCTAAAATGTTTCACTGAAATCGACTTGCAGGTAATGCCCAGAGGCTAGAACATGCTTGCAGATGTATTGGATACTTCAGAAGCCACATGAAAAATACCTTTCCATCCAAATTGCCAATACACAGTAGAGGTGAAGTGCAGACCAATTGTCCCAGATAACATCAGGTACTGGAATTTATTTGGCAACGATGAACAAATTGAATATTTCCTACAGTCTAAGAATGATTTTGAGTGTACAAATATAGATGTAGAGAATGATGATGATAGTGTAAACAAGTCAGACTTAGAAAAAGATAGTGTAAATAAAGTAAATTCAGATGAAATAAATGAAAATGATGAAGATTATAATGTTTTGCAATTGAAGAATAACGTTTTACCTAGAGGTTTGGTTCCTTTAGAAGAAATGTTTGATTTCAATGATGTAGAAAAGAAACCAAAGATTGAACCTAGTGGTAAAGAGGTCAAAGAATGTAACATAGGAACAAAGAAAAAAACCAAAATGATAAAACTATCCAAATCTTTACCCCCCGAGAAAAAACACAAATACATTGAAGTATTTAAGGAATATGTAGCTATATTTGCTTGGAGCTATGAAGATTTAAAATCTTATGACACAAGTATCATACAACATAAAATCCCAATTAAAGAAGAACATAAATCTTTCACGCAGAAACTTAGGAGAATCAATCCAAAGTTACTTCCCCTGATATAAAAAAGACATTAAAAAGATGTATGATGCAAAAATTATAGTCCCCTTAAGATTTTCAAAATGGGTTTCCAATCTGCTTCCTACTAGAAAAAAAATTGGTGAAATCAAGATTTGCATTGATTTCAGAAACCTCAACAAGGTTTCCCTCAAAGACAATTACTCCCTGCCAAAAATGGATCACATCTTACAAAAGGTAGTTGGGGCTAGTCAAATCTCTTTACTAGATGGATTTTCGCGCTATAACCAAGTCCTTGTGCACCTAGACGACTAGGAAAAAAAATCTTTCACCACACCCTGGGAACTTTCATGTATGTGAAAATTCCCTTTGGATTGACGAATGTCGGTGCCACTTTCCAAAGAGCAATGGACATTGCTTTTTTGGACAATCTCGGTAGGTTTATAGTGATATATTTCGATGATCTTACTGTCTACTCCAAATCAGATGAGGAACATTTAAAACACCTCAAACGAGTGTTTGAGAAGTGCAGAAAGTTTGGGATTTCATTGAATCCCAAGAAAACTCTTTTTGGTTTGGAAGAAGATAAGTTGTTGGGGCATATAATATCTAAATATGGAATTAAGATATACCCTGGCAGAATAGAAGCCATCCAAAAATTAGACCACCCTAGGAACATTAATGAATTGCAATCATTCATTGGTAAAATAAATTTTATGAAAAGATTCATACCCAATTTGGCAGATCTCCTCAGGAACATTACAAATATACTAAAAAAATATACCAAAATAAAATGGAACACTGAATCTAAATAGTCCTTTCAGAAGGTCAAACATGCACTTAAACAAGCCCATATATTGATCAGTCTGGATTACATTAAGGATTTCTATTTGTTCTCTTTTGCATCTGAACACACCATTGCAGCAGTTTTATTGTAGAAAAACAGTGAAGGGAATCAACAGGCCATAGCCTTTTTCAGCAATTCATTGAGGGATGTTGCACTGAACTACAATGTAATGGAGAAACAAGTTTTTTTCCTGGTAAAAGAAATACAATATTTTAGAGTTAATATTCTCCATTCTTGATCCAGATTATTTTCGGCACGAATTGAGATCAGAGATATAATAAATAAATGCACAGATATATTGTAGATATTCAATAATATAACATAAATATATCATAGATGCAACCATAAACACAGAGATACAATAATAAACAATTTCTATTAATGAACGAAATGTATAGAGACTATAAAAATACAGAGTGAAAGACTCACTAGAATGGTGGCAACTTATCTCTGAGAAGAGATGTGATGGCTACTCGCATTTGCAAGAAGATGGTTACAATGAGGCTCTGAAGGCCTTTTTACAATAAACACGAATGAAAAAATCCATATACATCCAAAAACCTAACCCTAGGAGATGAAGCACCAAAAGTCATGTGGGCCCCGTTTGGGTAAGTTAGTACATCAACTTCCCGGGGTCGTAACTTTTCCATACGATCTTTGTTTTAGGAATATGATAGCTCGTTGGAAAGGTATCATCGAGGAGATTCATTTTGGGGGATAAATCATGCCTTTGGCTATCATTGAGAACTGTGATCTTGAAAAACCTTCATTTGGGCCCTCAAAATGGCCCCGGAAGTTAAAAACTGTTAAAAATAGTAAATTGTCAAAATTGCCAGAAAATTGTTTTGAGCCAGTCGAAAAAGGTTGGCTGCCATCGATATCCACCAGGATCAATCCTCCCTCCTTAGGAAGCAATGGTCTCCATTGCATTAAGTTCTCAGAGGAGAGATAAAAGCGTTTGTTGAATCTGCATCTTGGTGAGCTTCTTGTATTGTTGGAGACATCGCGTTGCTCAGCTTGTGGAAGTATGTCAAGAAACTGTTGACGTTGAGGTTGTTCAACAAGTTGAGATACATGAGAGGACGGTGTACAGAAGGAATATTTGCACTTTGTTGCAGCCTTTTCAACCTGCTTCTGTTTGATAGAAGGTGCTTGGGGCGAGGCTGTAGTGGTTCCAATGTCCTTTTGTTCCCCTTTTGAACAAATTGTGAAGAAGCTAAATTTTACAGTATGAGATACTACCTTGCGGCACGTTTTTGGTGGAACAATAGTCGAAACTACCTCTGGTATTCTATAGATATGACCCCCCAAAGAAACAATGACACTGCGGGGTCGAGACTCATAAACAACATGGCACTTCCACATATATGGTTGGCCCAAGAGAATATCACAGACATCCAGTGGGGAAACATCACATAATACCTCATCCTTGAAGGGCTGGATGCCATATGAGAATCAACACTACTGACTGACACAAAGATCTCGTCCTTGGCGAAGCCAACCGATGTTGTATGGCTAAGGGTGTGGTGTTGTCGACAATCCCAAATGTTTGATGACCTCTGCTGAGATGAGGTTCTTCTGGCTTCTGCTAACATCAATAAAATGTAGCGGGGTCCCCTTCACCCACATCTGTGAATGGAAAAGGCGCTCTCCCTCTTCAAGATCTGTTGGTTCTTTTGGTTGAATTGTTGCGGTCATGACAATAGCAGTGGGGTCTGCATCAATGATCTATCCTTAAACATTATTTTTAGAATCACATTCTGAATCAGGGTTCGGCTTTTTGTCTTTGATCTCAACCACCAATGACTGTTTTGAGAGACATTCATCGGTGTTGTGCCAAAGTCGTTTGTGGAACTCGCACCATTTTCCAGTGTCCTTCTTTGTC
This sequence comes from Picea glauca, assembly GCA_000966675.3. Classification (NCBI taxonomy): domain Eukaryota; kingdom Viridiplantae; phylum Streptophyta; class Pinopsida; order Pinales; family Pinaceae; genus Picea; species Picea glauca. The sequence continues at coordinate 14,987 of JZKD02S0084068.1, read as the reverse complement.
TTCTCGTGACCCTTCTTTTCCTGTGTCTTGGACTGGTTTTTGGGAGACTGTTTGTTAGGGTCATCTTTTTCATACTTCGGTTGTTGCAGATTTGTAGACCCGAACTCCTGTTTGTTCTAGTGCTTAAATTTCTACTCAATTTTAACATCATATCGATAAGCAGCACCGAGTGATGAGATGTCCAGAAAATCCATTTCAATCTGGATGTATCTGTGTATAGCCCCATGGTATTTCAGAACCAAATGTCACTCGGATTCTTTGATACCTAGCTTGGTGCGCAAGGTATGGAAGGTGTTGGTGAACTCTGGAACTTCTTGGCCCCTCTTTTGTCGCAGTGTGGTCCATCTCATGTACTAGTCCACATAGTTTCCAATAGGGTAATATTGTTCCTTTACCGCATCCACAAACAAATCCCAAGTGGGATCGACCCCATATATTTCAGACTCCTCTGTGGAACTCTGCTCCCAATAAGTTTCCCACCAATGTTTAACATGAGGGAGAGATTTAAGGAGTGCAAAGGTGATCTTTTCTTTGTCGGGAAATTTGTGAACAGAGAAATAACCTTCTAGTAGATTTAACCATTTGTTTAGGGCTTATGCATCTATCTATTCTTCAAATACAGGAATATCAAAATTAACTTGTACCTTGAAAGGTGAGGTACCTCCAAAGTGTCTTCTTGATGAATATGCAACTGTTGCTATCGGTAGGCGTTGAAGTATGTGGGAAAAATTGTCCATCATTTCATCCCTCTGTCGAGTGAGATCTTGCTCAAGCAACAGACTGATAGAATTGTTTGCTCCATCATTTTTCTTGTCTTCTGCCATTAAGGGTTTCTTGGGTGTGTGAGAGTGATTGTCCTCAAGAGAGATAATATCGAGACCCAACTTGCTATACTCGGACCTCGTCGGGGACATGCACTAAAAAAAATGATCAAGAAGAGCTTGCTTTGATACCACTGATCTGGATTATTTTCGGCACGAAATGAGATCAGAGATATAATAAATAAATGCACAGAGATGTCACAGATATTCAATAATATAACATAAATATATCAGAGATGCAACCATAAACACAGAGATACAGTAATACACGATTTCTATTAATGAAAGAAATGTACAGAGACTGTAAAAATATAGAGTGAAAGACTCGCTAGAATGGTGGCAACTTATCTCTGAGAAAAGATCTGACAGATACTTGCATTTGTAAGAAGATGGTTACAATGAGGCTTTGAAGGCATTTTTACAATAAACAGGAATGTCAAAAACCCAATACATCTGAAAACCTAACCCTAGGAGATGAAGCGCCAAAAGTCATGTGGGCCCTGTTTGGGTAAGTTAGTACATCAACTTCCCGGGGTCGTAACTTTTGCATACGATCTCTGTTTTAGGCGTA
>JZKD02S0084057.1:0-10446 GCA_000966675.3 Picea glauca | reverse complement strand
AAAATCTGATGTTTTTGATACTTTTAAGAAATGGAAAGATTTGGTTGAGAATGAGACAGGAAAAAAGTTGAAGTGTCTCATATCAGATAATGGAGTTGAATATTGCAGCAAGGAGTTTGATGATTACTGTCTGTACCATGGGATTCGTAGAGAGAAGACAGTTCTAAGAACACCACAAGAAAATGGTGTGTCGGAAAGGATGAACAGCACAATCATGGAGCGTGCAAGGAGTATGAGATTGCATGCTAGTTTTCCCATACATTTATGGGAAGATGATGTAGATATTGTTGTTTACTTAATAAACAGAGGACCTTCAATCTCTTTGGATGGTAGAATTCCAGAGGAGGAATGAACAGGAAAAAAGGTAAACTATTATTTTTTGAAAACTTTCGGTTGTGAAGTATTTGTCCATGTTGATAAAGAAAATAGAACAAAGCTTGAGGAAAAATCCAAGAAGTGTACCTTTATTGGATACGGTGTTAATGATTTTGGTTATCTCTTATGGGATTATGAAAATAACAAAATCATNAAGTTTGAAAGGTTTATGATAGAACAAGGTTATAGTAGATGTCATTCTGATCACTGTGTTTATTTTAAAAAGCTAGAAAATGGAAGTTATATTATCTTGCTATTGTATGTAGATGGCATGCTTGTTGCAGGGTCTAATATGAAGGATAGAAATGTGCTCAAGAAAAAATTAGCTAATTGATTTGCGATGAAGGATTTGGGTGCTGCAAAGAAAATCCTTGGTATGAGAATAACAAGAGATAGGAAAATCGCAAATTGACATTGTCTTGGGGTGAGTACATAGAGAAGGTGTTGGAAAGGTTCAGAATGAAGAATGCAAAACCAGTTAGTACACCTTTGGCCGGACATTTCAAATTAACTAAGGAAATGTGTCCCAAGACACAGGAGGAGATAGAATACATGTCCAAGGTCCCTTATTCATTAGCAGTTGGCAGCTTGATGTATGCAATGGTTTCCACAAGACCATATATTGCACATGCAGTGGGAGTTGTGAGCAGGTATATGAACAATCCAGGTAAAGAACATTGGGAGGCAGTAAAGNTCAACCATAGTACTCATTCTCAATCTGTAATTATTAGAATCCATCACTGCCATACATTTCCCAAATCCACATCTATAATTCAAAGTAGTATTTCCAAAGATAACAATGAAGTCATTTTTTTGTGATAGAGCCAATCAAGATTTGTAATGATATTCATTCCCATACATATACGCAGTAAAATAATCAAGACCAAAATAACCAAACTTTTCATTTCATGTGTAAAATGACACTTTACCTATACAACCAACAGCCAACACTTTGACACGGGCTATGCAGGGGAAAACATCCCAGGCAATGTAATAATGCCACTGTAAAACAAGACATCTCAATGCGACTTGAAAGCCAGGCCAAATACCCAACGCGATTGTCATCAACCGTGGTCGATTCTGGTAAATAACAAGCGGTCAATTTCAATAAATAACATGCTTAAAAACAATTCTAAGGGTATCACTGAGTAGAATAACCAACTATCCATACTACAACAGAGCGCAACCAACCAAACAACATGATACAACAGTTCGACTCATCAAAACAAACACCATCCATGTCAATAACTCAACATATCGTGCAGAGACTGTGTATGTTACTAAGTGGTTAGTTGTTTAAGTCGCATCGCAATTTAACCAAGCTGTGTATACTCAAACTACAACCAATGAAGGATGTTGTGGATATGCCTTTGATAGATACCCAATTTGATTATCATCCGGCCTCAGAGAGAACATAGTTATCATGCCCCATGTTTCAATTTCAAAACACCACACACAGAATGTGATCTATGTGAGAAACCCTAAACATTCATGACCCAGTTCATCCATCAACCAAAACACCACAAGTGCCAACTAGTGACTGTACATCAACCAAAAATTCGCCATTGTCATAAAAAAAAAATCAACCAAACAAGTCGTGGTATCTGTACATAACCACACATCTAATCGACATGGCAAAGACCTTTACATTCAAAAACAATTGAGTTTCGATGATATCAGGCGGGTGGCTTGCGAGCATTAGAAACACTAACTGTCAATGTAACTTTCATACTCTATCACAGAGGCAATGACGAAGACCAAAACCATATGACTGCCATATGACCAACGGATGAGCCCACGTTCGAAGTCATAGACCACAAAATCCGTAACAACTTAACAGGCTCGACAGACTCTGTATGCATCTCCATTCTGGAGGTTTAAGGTTTTGCATAATAGTCATCACAGGAGGAAAGGCACCAACTATAGTGAAACCTCGAGGCTACAGGCGTACACACAGGGAGGACTGTGACACTTGTGAACTGGAGGCAGTTCCTTGACAAGGCCGAACAGGAAAACAGGGCTCTAATTAGACCCAAAGAATCATGAAGACAACCATCCATCCATGATTTGAAACCCTTTAACCAAACGTAGTGGTAACCAAAACTACCACTCAAGAATACCACCAAATCCAATGAACCTAAAACAATTATAAGCAGAACCATCAATATTCAAAAAAACAATCCACACAGTTGCAATACTCAGGACAAACATAAACCCACACAATTGAGCCAAAAATATTTTGTAACCAGAGTGAAGTCAAGAATGGCCAAAAGAGACATACCTGTTAACTGAAACCTTAAGATGGGAGGTGGTCGAGCGGTTTCACCCTGCCAAAATTCTAGAGCACAAACACAACAGCCAGATCAAACAATAGTCTAATGAGGGTGGTGGACAACGGGAAGGGTAAAGGTGATGTGCAGTAAATGCATGTCACACATTTACTCCATAGTACATTCCAACAAGCCCCCATTAACACCATTAATCAACCAATGCATCGAGAATATCAACACATTTAAACCATAACATAATCCAAGTTCCACAATTTAACCATTTGCATCGTTACTTTGCCAAATGTGCCACCCATGTCATAACTCAAATAAATCACTTCACAACTTTACAATAGAATCATCACTAACAACATAATCACTGTAAAAATGTAAATCCATTACTTCCATGAGCCACCAAGGTTTATAACATATGCACATCAACTACCGATTGCATCAACCGATGCATAACCATTGTATTATCTCCTTGCCAAAATGTGCCACTAAAATTTCCACCATATGCATATAAAATGTAACTTAACAATATTTCATAGCCATTTCCTTGTTATCTAGGAGTTAAACACTATCAACAAGAATTTTCATGCACATAGTATTACAAAGCTAGGTCTCTTTTGCATTAGATATAGTATTTTGTTTTTCCTCAAAATGCCTTTTTGCAATTTTCACTAACGTTTGTTGTGTCGATGCGTGAAGAGAAAATACCATAATGAATAGTAGGTTGCAGTATCATGAAAAAACATCATTCCAAATCTTAACTAATGACAACCATATTCTCATCAACCGTAAAAACCCTTGTAGCTCATCATTATAAAATGAACAGACATGGTCTTCAAAAGTTCAAGAGGGTCCCACCTACTAGCATTATTTAGTCTTATATAATAATAGGCGTTAGCAACACTTTGCGGGCAAAATTACGTTGACGTTTTCAATCGTCAACAGCACAGTACGCCATAAATAGAAAGGCCACATGAAGTTAGAAAAACAAATTTGGAAAAGGCAAGAACAACGGTTATATACAAAGGGAAAATAAGCGGGAAAAGGAAAGTTGGCAAAAGCAGTACGACAGGACAGCACTAGGCAGAATTAAAGGACGACAAGGACCGATGGGACATCACATTAATCACACCAACTGGAGATGGAAAAGAAAGCGTAATGGCAAGTAAGAAACCAATGTAGATGCATTGAACCCACAGTTATGGTGCTTTAAACTCATAATGAAGAAAGTGTCCTCGACAAGATTCATGGCAAGCCAATACAACACGTGAGCATGGGAGAAACTAGTATATTCATGAAAGAAGAATAGACAGAGAGTAATAGCAGCCAGAACGCACAGAGCGAGACTACAGAGATCACAAAAGTTATTCGAACCCAGCAAATGTTTGACAGTCACCACCATGGCACCACCAAAGCCAGCAGAAACAAGGCAGATTGCAAGACTGACTAGGGTTCAAACTAGGTCACAAGGACCATTGGAAGAGAATGAACAGCAGTAGCCAGAGATCGTTGATATCAACAAAATCCCATCCCCAGAGACGATACCGATAAATTATACACCGATTCTGGAATATATTCAACAACCAAAAGTAGAGGCCATGAAAGTGGATACACCTGCAGTGACGCAACAGCATCAGAGCCAGGAAGCAAAAACCCAAAAGGAAGTGCAACCAAAAAGCACCAAAGAAGCCCTGGAAGATAATGGAATGGCACAGAATCTGGAAGCAGCAGTGGAGCCAGATGGGTCTCAAATGACCATCCATGAACAACCAACAGGGGATACCACTAAAGATGCCTCGTCTTGGCCGAAATAGCTGATGGGGGAGCAACTGGAAGTTGTTGGAACTTCAAAATATCCACCACAGCAGGAATACAAAGTATAGATACCAATTTCACCCCGCAAGAAACTTGCAGTAGAAATTGTTCTACCACACATACCAGCTAGAGTACAGGTAGGACCAGAGCTACTGGGCCACGTCGGGAAGCTCAAATATTCATACCACGATGTGTCAAACGAGACCAAGTTCCCAAAACTTGCATAGAGGGTATTTATACATACCATAGGCATGACTCATCTTGGAGAACCGATTAACCAGCCATACCAGTGGGTAGCTGGGTTGGAGAAAACATGAATCTTAGGTCTGCTGAACTTACCACATTTTGGTAGAGGCCATTATGCAATAGCATGTGTCAAGCATTTGTTAGCAGTCACACATGGAGGGGACATATGGTTGGACAAACCCGTCCCCATAGTTGTCGACCTTATCGCACAAATAACAGGGTTACCAACCCGAGGAATATATCCTGTGTTGATTATGGATGACAAATCCAAGGAGAAAGCGTTGGCAAAAGAAATGAAGAAGAAGTATGGCACCACCAGGGGAAAGAGAAGCATCATGATCAAATGAATCAACAATGCGGCCACACAATTGGGCACAAAAATCTTAGCCTGTAAATTGCTAAGAAAATGTCGCAAAGAGGAAGTATCAGTTGGAGTCATTGGAGTTGCATCTCAGTGCGCAGAAGGAACCTCAATGAGCTGGGCACCATATTTATTGAACTTATTCCAAGAGGACTACAAGAATGCACGGGACTTAGGTACAGAGTTCCATTACTCATGGTTGATAACTCTAATAGCCTTCATGGGATGGCGAGAACCAGGGTATGTAGATTTTTGTACCAGACCACAGCCAACAAGAGCAAGATACCTATTGTTGAGAGCTGGGCCACATGCCAGGAATAAGAGGGAGAATGGGATCATATTTGAAGCATACCTACGAGACATACAGGAAGCCATCAGCCGATTGTGGAGAATAACACCAAAGATTGTTGCGCGATATGCGAACATCGCCAATTTCCAAGCCACACGTCAAACAATGTGGATACAAGAAAGGTAGGATCCGGCTACAAATGTGCTACTGCTTCATAGAGGATGACATTGACATGGTCATCAGCGAATGGCCCGATGAATGGAGGATCCTAGGCATTACCTGGGAAGTACCGGAAAGAACAGCAAAAGGAGAGGCAGAGCAGGCAGAAACGCGGCCTCCAGAAATCCAAGTGCCCAAGAAACCAAGAATGGGCCAAGGCAAGCCGACTCAAGAAGACGAAGGGTCAAATAAGATAGGAACCCAGAAGGGGAAGAAAGAGACTAAACAGTCGACCAACAGACAATAGAAACAAACTGAGGGAGAGTAAGAGACAGCCCCAAATCCCAACACACAGAAATCATGGGGAACTAAGAGACTAGTCACGCAGGCAGGAGGTCCGTGCAAGAAATCAAAGATGCAACGAACATCACCTGACTATATGATCACAGAGGACGATGGGGAAATGATCGCCAGAATAGTTTAGGATTGTTTAGTAGAGGACTTTGACCATGCAGCACATCATAGGGACAAACTACAAAAAGAGATGGCATAAATGGGGGATTTCCTCAAGAAATTCGAGGAAGCACAGATAGCAAGCCGCAATAGGGGCATAGAGCCATCGGTACCACAGACAAAAGGAAGAGTGAAAGAGGAAGAACAATAGACAGAAAAGAGGATATTGCAGCCAAACAAAACATTCCATATCAACCCCAGCATGTTGCACATGGACGAAATTGTGGGGCAGACACCCTTGAAATACTTGAACTAGATCCAACTTGTGTTGACAAGGATACTATCAGGATCATTACACAGGTTGCAGGTGAGTGTCAACCACGAGGTAAAGTCTCGCGCACATAGACACTTAATCAAATTGAAGCAGGCAACAAAGGAACAAGACGAATTGAAAGTAGGATACGAGAAGGAAAATCTAAGACTAAGGAGGAAAGGGAGTGCCTAAAAGGATTGGAGCAGAAAGTGGCAAGAACTTATGAGAAGATTCCATAGGCTGCGCAGAACGAGGAATTCACAACCAAGGAAAAGATTAATCGGATTGCGCAAGCAATTGATCAATATCAAAAGGAGATCGAGAATCTATGAGAACAGCTCACACCAACCACTCCACCGGCAGTTAAGGAGCAAAGAAAACAGGAAGCAACAACACAGCTACATGAAATAGATCAACAGGTCAGCATAGCAGCTAACTTGTTCGATAAAGCAGTGCAGCTTTGGACAAAGTTGGAGGAGGATCCAAGGGTCCAATGGTGGGACCAAGAAGAGGAAAAGATCAATGCAGTGATCCAAGAGCTCAAGCAGAGGCAGAAGACCATACCAATCCCAGAATGAGTTAAATGGATGTAGGAGATGAAGAGGATGCAGGCATAACTCATCACTGTGCAAATGCAGAAATAGGAGCACCAGGCTCAAATATAACCATTGCAGGAATGGGTAGCCGAAGTACTCGCACAGGTAGAGGTAGTTAAGACACAGATAGCATAGACCCAGGTAGAATGTGCAGAATTGATCAGTGATGAAGTGGCAGCCCAGGTAGTGGACACCATCAAGGAGAAGACCGCACAGGCAATGACAAAAGCAGCAGAGCTCAAGGAAAAGTTACAGGCGATCACCAAGGAGACTGAGGAAGCTCATAAGGATTAGGTGGATCAGGACGAGCCACATGTTAGTGTTGGGGGCCTATTGGTAGCAGGCCGAAGTGGAAATAAGGATGATTGTGGGAAAATAAAGCATGCAGAAACAGAGGTAACAGCTGGAGGGAAACACAGCATGCAAGGAAGCGTGCATAAGGAAAGAAACAAATGGAAGGAAGAATAGCACACACACATGGGAGGAATACCTAACGTCGGTAGGGTTAGGGTTTTTGCAATACATTGTAAACAGATGAAGAGACCAATAGATATAAATATAGATATGTAGGTATAATAGTGAGTTCCCTTTTTTGTTGTTGTGTAAGGTTGGTTCCTGATGAGTTCACTTTTGTATTTTTCACATTGGTTATGTATGAGCCGATATGATATGTAATGTTGTAATGAAATATTTTGTAAGTTGTTGAGATATAGGGGAGAGGAGAGAAGAAATATATGAGGATTAGATCGCAGGTTGTGGAGCCTGTTGCGATCCAGTTCACCCCACATAGATCTTACCCATATGAGGAGAATTGTAAGCGCGCGGCACTGAAGATGCATAACTACCATAACAAAAGAGCCAAGAGCCAAATCACAGCCTGTTACCCGGGTAGTTTCCATGGGTATATTTCACAGCCTACAGCCTACATACATCTCTATTCTAAAATTAGTCAACTCATGATTGTTCAAACTCATTCTTATGTGATCCTCAGGGCATAATCATTTTCCTCTTATCCTGACACAGACCATCCTTGCTCATTTACTCTTTCATTTATTTATAGTAGTCTTTCCTGAGGAAATGGAGCACATTCCCCTTAAGCTATCATTCAAAACAGAACTTTCATGACTCTTTAAAAATGGAGTCAACCATGCATCCATGGTATTCACTTGATCTTGGCAAGCACACTTCTTGCTTTACATATCACTCGTCAAGGCAGCCATATTGTGCCTTTAGTATACATATATCTTTACATCATACATGTGCATCACTTTCACATTTAATATCATTCATACCTAACTGGTATTACTATCAGGCTTCATATCAAGAAGCTTCACAATGAATTAAATCCATGCACTCAAGCATAAACAGACACAAACCTAACCAAACATTCATCATGCAATCTCATTGCTTGCACCCTTTCCATGTCATGCATGCACATGGGAATCTCAAACTTCCAGATCCTTCTCCAAGGATATTGTTTCCATCCTTATAACAAGCCTCATAGGAACACTCAACACTGAATTGAGATCTTGTAGTCATTCACACGACATCCACGTGGAATTTGAATCAGACATAGTCATAACTATGTTCCCTTTTTATATGATAACAGCTAGCAAGAAAACACTCTTGCCTTAACCTCCCTAGAACATTACCCAACTTATAAATACAATATGGGCAATTATAACCATTCCCAAGGTAACAGAATTAGCCAAACTAGCTTCCAATTATATCTATATGGCTACCATCCACCACTGGATGTCAATCTGACCCATTGGGCTTCTAGAAGTGCCCCAACACTTCCTTTACCACATTCAGGATCAACATTTAGTCAACCATTTTATCTTAATTTTAACAATTTAATGTCTAATACTATTTGGACTACTTACTAAGTATCCTAGTTCAAAAATCCAGAGTATCTTTAGGTCAAGATCGCTCTTGACCATTACAGCTAGAATTCTTCCTTCTATTCAACACAATCATGGACGGAGGCCATTCTCCTCCTCCCACAAGAACTCTGGCATATTAGTTTCCTATCCACCAAGAAAGGGAGGCTATTGTGATTTCTCACTCAATCACTCTATATTTCTACAGCTTTGTTTATCAGCTTGATTAGAAAAACCATGTCCAACAATTCATGTACCCAGAAACAAAATTCGTTTCTCGGTCCACTTTGAAACTCAAGAGTTACGCATGCTCTCCCTTTTCAGGGAATTGTCACTAGACTCATTCCTCTGAACGTGAGGGATTATACACATATACAAGTTTTAACCCTTCATCAAAGCAGTAGTTATTACTACTATGGATCCTTTCCATTCGTTCACATCCAAGTCTTTCTATTAGTGTCCATCAACATAATCCTACTCATGTAGGATCGGTTATCATTTCTCAAAGAAATCCTAGGATTCCTTTGTCATGGACTTAGCATGATTCAATATTGTTGGTTAAAATCCCAAGTGTATTTTAAATCTGCATCCTTCTACTCAATGAACTTATGCAGATGATTTATGTTTGGCAGTAATATTCTCCACGGGCTCATCTTAGCCTTGGTAACCAAATATTATGACTGTACAAAAACATTTACAATTGTAGAGTGAAGTCAACTTCTTTATTTGGGAACATTAGCAACATACAATGTCAATTTCCAAAACATCTATCAACAGTAAAGGATCTCATTCATCTCTTCAGTAGAGGTTTTCTAAGCCTCTTAGGAATGCGGTAAGATAGGGTGTTACCCCTTAAAGTCCTCCAAAGATATTTTCATACGACTCATGCATGAGCCCAAGCAGGCCAAGTGTTGTTTCCGCACTCTTATACCAATTTGTAACACACCCATGGTGGGGGCGTCAAAATTTCTCTCTTATTAGGAGAATCAATACCCCCATCTAGGGTTACTATTTCAATATGCTCTTCCAGAGCTTTCTAGCCATGGTCTCCATGCTCCGAACCAAGCTTAGAGTTGGCAGGTATCCTCTCCCAAGTTCTTTGGGTTCTTCCATCCGTCTATACTCGCATATGACTACAGGCTATGACCAGATGCCAAGACAACCACTGCGTGAATCCTCTAGAGTGGAAAATCTCCAAAGTTCACAATCTGACGTCGCATATCCTCAGAAATTTTGATGGCCCTGATTCACTTTAGGACTTTGACATTTGGAAGTTTCAAATGCTGCAAAGTATTTTCTCCCCAAATTACTCTATACCTGGAGTTACAGATCGAGTGCCACGCATCCCTTGTGATCGACGGTTATAATCTACTTCGGGACTTCAGCGTTCGAGAGTTTCGAACACTCCAAACCCTTTTTCCTTCGAAGTACTATGTACCCGGAGTTACATATCAAGCACCACACATCTTCCCCGATATACGACTGTGATCCACTTCGGGAGATTTGAACACTCCAATGCCTTTTTCATCTGAAGTACTTCGTACCCAGAGTTACATATCGAACACCACGCGTCTTCCCTGATCAACCATTGTGATATACTTCGAGACTTCGACGTTTGGGATTTTTTAACACTCCAATGCCTTTCTCCTTTGAAGTACTCCATACCTGGAGTTACAT
>JZKD02S0084035.1:0-25123 GCA_000966675.3 Picea glauca | reverse complement strand
TTCGGATGGTTGAAGCCTACAGAGAAGGCCCTAAGCCACTGACCAATGCCACCAAGTTCCAAAAATAAAATAAAAAATAGATAGCAACAATAAAGAAATGGAGGAAACCTTTACAGACATCAGAAAACAGGTTCTTGGCACTTCACAAGGAGAGTACCATCCCCAGGTGGAGTCGTTGTTATAACCCTATAATTTATAGGATCATCTGGTGACTGAAAAAAAAATTCACTATTTGATGTATGTTGTCTTGCAAATAATATTTCATTCCTGCAAATTATTTTCAAAAAGAAAGAAAATTGAAAGAAAAAGAAAGAAAAGAAAAGAAAGAAAAAGAAAGAAAAGAAAGAAAAAGAAAAGAAAGAAAATAAAAGAAAGAAAAAATGAGAAAAAGGAATAAAAGAGGGCATAAAATAAAATGGATAAAATCCCCATGAAATAGCAATGACTTGATCCATACAGTTTAATCATGGTTAAGTCTCTTTGAATTTATATTGATAGGTCTAGTGAATAAGCCTGGCTAAACTGTATAATCTTAACCAAGTAGTTAGGTTAGCTAGTGAATAAATTTGATCAAACTGTTTAATCTTGATCAAATAGCCCCAGGGTAGAGTAATTCCTTATCTCAACAGTCTAATCTGAGCTAAATGTGTAGTTAGGTAGGTTAGGACATAGTCTAGCCATTTTTTCCTTCAATAAATATGTTTGATCTTCAATAAAAATCTGTGATTTTGATGTTTGGGTTATGTTTCATAACCACTTGGTGACAAAAATCAAAGGGGAGCAACAAAAAACCCACAAAAAGAGCGATACCCTAAGTTTGCGTTGCACATATTGGTTCACGCCCACAGAATAAAGAGTGTGCTAAGATCGACGGTTGATCTAGAGGTGCGTAGATCAATGGTGGACAGCGATTTAAGGACCCCCTCGACTGTTCTACCTTTAACGGTCAGGGGGGTCCAATATGGTGAATAAAGAGCACGCTAAGATCAACAGCTGATCTAGCGGTGTTTATATCAATGGTTGACAGCAAATTATGGACCCCCTCGATCGTTCTACCTTTAATGGTCAAGGGGGGGGTCCGATGTAGAGACTAAAGTGAGTGCATAAATAAATGGGGGATCCAGCGGCGCTTGGATATATGGTTAGCAGGAGATCTCGGACCCCCCCAACCATCCTACCTTTAACGTTGGGGGAGGGGGGTCCGATATAGGCGGTTTTTCTGATGAGCCCCCATCTTAATGTGTCAACAGCATATGGTGATACCCCTCACTCCAAACCAGTTATCGCCACTTACCCCCTCACTTCAAACAAGTTATGACCACATCCCCCCCCCCTGACATACTGCCATACCAGTATTCCTATAGCACTGTCATCGCATGACATCACATCCCACTACCCCTCCTTACAAGTCTCGTCTCATAACTCTGTCAGCTTGTCCCTTCCATTCGCCCATTACATGTCATGTCTCACTCGCCTATCTTCCAATCACCTCCCTCCATGTCATCTTGGTACACCCGTCACCCATTTTTCACCTGCCACCTCACATTTCAAGCGATCTATTGCCCATTTATTACACGCTAACATACCCATTAGTCTATTGACCTATCCCCCATGCCCAACGGATACCCGTTTACTCAAATTTAACCTTGTTTCCACCATTCATGCACCGATCACACTCTTTGTGCACTAGAAACGCATTTCCCTCACCTTTGTGACCATTTTCCCAGCTATAGCCATTCCCCACTGATGTTTTGTTTCATTGTGCAGGTACCTGTTGAATCAATGGCGCCAAAATCCAAAAGATTAGAAGTCGAAGAAAATCCTTTCCTCCTACCTCCTGTCGATATCGACCGGATTCAATTAGTTGATAAAGATTACCTAATCACAGAGACCAGGTGCGAATTCGACTTCATGGAATTGAAAACATGGTTTAAAGATACCTTCATAGATCAAAGCGATGAGATTGGGCTCTAGGAGTCCAATCTTCCTCTGTATCTATTTCCCCAAGTCCACCATTTTCCAGAATTTGCCCTCAAATGCCAAACGCATTACCTCCCCGATCAGAGAGCCATAGTATCATCTTCTGGAGAAACTCTTTTCTCCATCACACCCGAGGCCATCGATCAAATGATGCAGATACCTAGAGCTGAATCTCGTTCTCCCCTCACCATGGAAAGTCTAACATAAATGTACCAGAACCTGTCATTTCCCCGAAGAGCACATATTTTCGATCTTTTCCTCCCCCATGATGCCCAATTCCCCAAGAAAAATCCCCCTTACCACTCCTCCATATTTTCAAAAAGGGGAAACCAAATTATTTCATCATTATGTTGTCTGCTCAGCTATTTTTTAGACGAATGGGTGGATGAACCCATATTGGGTTTCCTATCTATCTTTTTTGCTAAAGAAAAGGCCACCATCTAGTTCAATTATAGCACCTTTCTAGCCGAGAACATCCACGATCATCTATTCAAATTCTCCATGGAGGGCATGTTTCGGTACTCTTCTATACTGGCCTACATGTTCACCTTCTTTCAAGCAGACAGACTCTCTTTCCCTATGCAGAAAATGGACCAGGACGGAAAATCGTGGGCTGTAACCTCTTGGACTTCGCTGCTCAGAAGAAACTCCATAGAGTTTGATTTCAAACAATTTGTCGAGAAATTTTACCATCCATTGGTAAGCATGCTCAATGGTAGACCAGAACCAAGGATAAATGAAGAGGTCCAGAGAATCTACACCTCTCATACCTCACCAAGATTGGATATTGGTTCCTCTATCAAAATCACACAGAAATCAGGGTATATGGGTGTGATTTATCTCCATACAAATTGCCCAAATATTTTCCTGTTTTGATATTCGCCCTGGAGTATATTAGACAAATGATAAATTTGGATGATATACATTTTGTATCTCTGAAGAAGAAACAACAGATGAGAATCAAAGGGTAGATAGGACCTTTTATATGCAACAGTCAAGTTGTTGGGGAAGAGGCGGATAAAATATTAAAGGAAATGAAATTCAGTACCAGTTTCACCTAGAACCATGATCTATGTGGGATCATTGCAGAGATGAGATCGAAGAACAAAATCTCTTTGTATGCTCACTTACTCAAACCAGAAATTGAGAAATATGTGAACCAGACAGAGTGGGTGGTGAACACCCTGGAAGACACTGAACAACAGTCTCCCTTAACCATGATCTCACAGACTACCATTCCATAGGTACCGAAAGAGAAAACACCAAGGAATGAGGTCTCTCCTTCAGTCACTGAATTGTCAGCAGAGGATTTCCAAGTATACACTAAACGGCCTAAAACCACCCACACTACTCATAGGCCTGGACAGGAAGAGACCCAATCTACCAAGGTAGTAGAGGGAGAACGTACACCACTTCTTCCAAGACACCATCAAAGGATATCTACTTCTTCCTCAAAGAAGCAAACCGATACCAATATGACCACTCAACCTCCACATGGATCTATGAAGCTGATCATTTTTTAGAAATATGATTTGATTAAGAAGAAAAACTAGATGTTGACCAACATCACCTATGCTCAGTTCTGGAAGCAAACGTTAATAGCACAGCACAGGTTTCTCTCTGTGTTTGACACTGAAAAGGGAAGAATGCACATGGAGTTTATGTAAACACAGGTTCCCTGTCCAAAAGAGATCACTGACTACAAAAGATCAACTCTTGAATTTGATGCCAAACAAGTTCATCCAGCTGACCAAATGGATCTGCACAAGCAAACTGGAGAAATGGGTTTCTCCACATTGGCTCATGCTTCCATTACTGCTGCGAGATTACAGGTCTCTTTGAACAATGTTCAGACCCAATTGAAACTGGAGAAAATATCTTATTTTGCAAAGGAAAACATGATAAAATCCTTAGAAGAGTTGGTGCTCAAGATTGGATATGACCCCTCAAATGTAAAATTATTTGAGGAGCTACTCAAGAAAAAGAATGTTGACATTGCATCTCTGAGGAAGCAACTGAAATTTCTAGCTATAGAAGATTCACAGGCAAAAGAGATAGTTGAGACAGATGGGGAGAAAGAGGAATTGCTCAAGCTAATCATGGAACAAAGCTACACAGATAAAGGAAATGGAGGTAGAGTTGAAAAGGTTGTTGAAGGAGAAGGAACAATAAACACCTATGGAAGTCATTCCACTAAGTGAAATTCCTCTCGCAGGAGTTAGCACAACAACTATATCAACAACCACTACAGCGGAAATTCCATCAGCCACCCCACTGACAACCCTAGAAAAATCTGTAGAGATAGCAAAATAAATGTTGGAGATGACCCTGCAAGGAATAGAGATCAGCAGACTGAAAAAGGAGGTTGAGAATCTCCAGGAGCTTAAATATTCCTACCAGACAAGCTACAACATTGAGAGGCAAGCATTGAAAAATATCAAGAAGGAAATACAACAGCTTCAGAAACAAATAGTAGGAGGAAAAACACTAGTAGAGGCTAAGGGGAAAATTTGGACGGATATCTCCAAATCCATAAACGAAATATGGCCCATGGTGCAAATCGTGTTCGAGAAACATGAACTGGTGTTGAGGACTAGGCAGGCCATCGACAAGATAAAAGGAGAGCTGGGTGAAATGCCCACTGAAGCTAATGAAATCATTAAGTTTTTGAATTCAAAAAGTAAGGAAGAGATGAAAGACCTGAAAGTTGAAGACAGAACAGAAACTATCCTTGAGGTCAAAAGAGTTCTGGCCAAACGAGGATTAATGTTGCAGCTGGAGGAGAAAGCCCAAAACATGGATATCGGATTCCAAAGATTCTTCAACAATATTGAGGTGTTGCAAAATAAAGGTCTTCATGTTATGTTGGTTTTAAACGATAAGCTAATGACCCTTTCCAACTATAAGTAGAAGATTGCCACGATGGCTAAGGACAGTTCCAAGTTTTCTGGAATACATGGTAGTATCACATGCAAGGTGTTCCTAGAGACTTTGCAGTTGGACCTCGGTATTCAGCACAAAGTCAAATATATTTTCCTCAACAAGCCGAATTTTTCCAAGTATACTGAGATGGAAGAAATCTACTGCTGGCTACTGAAAGTTACCATCCCCAGTAAGAAAAGATGGGATGAGTTGTGTGAATTGATTGAGTAAGGAGGAGGGGTCTCATCCAAGTCAGCAAACAGATCATTCAAAGTCATGTAGATGATTCACCAACGACCTTCCCCAAAATCAACATGAACGATACAACAAATCATCATCAGTTCCTATATTTTTGTATCTTGTTATCTAGTTAGTTATATCTAGATTCCACCATGTCCTGATCATTAATGACAGGGTCATTTGTAATTTTGATTATAAATGCTTCGAACTTAGAAGTTTTGAGGGTTGATCTTTACGCCCAAGAAAGTTGTAAGAATTGTAATTTTTATCAGAGATCTACCAGTAATAAAAGGAATGTTTCACAAGATTCTTAGGTGTTAGCTGTTGGTGAAGTTTTCTCATCTTTGTTGAATGTTTATCTCTCTCAGTATTCATTTTGTTTTTCTAAATATGATCATTTGGAAGTAGCAAAAGTTGCAGAATTTATCCTCATATACTCTGTTTCCGACTTTAAATGATCTAAATGTTTTCTTCTGATGTTATACTTAAGAAATTCTTAAATGCTTCTTGGTTATAATTGATTATCTCATATTCTCTACTTTACATCATTTTTATGCTAAAGAATCTAGTAGTTGCATTATCCTACCCTATGAGAATACCTTCTAAAACTTGTTAGTCAGTCTCAAATCTTATAAAACAGACCCCATAGCCCAATGGATGCATAAGCGACATTTCAGCCATTTTATAAAAAATAAACAACTCGATCCTATTATTTTAGCTAGCCTAATATCTGAATTTTGAAACAAAGTTAAATCTTACAGAGAGATCCCTCTCTGAAACTGGCAGGGCTAGATCCTAGTTTTGAAGTAGTTGCATAAAGTTACCTCTGGTAAATTTCTTATGCCTTTCAACAACCTATGGGAATTTACATAGTGATAACATTGTGCAATAGCATCTTGATCCTCAGCTTCAAAAAATGTAAAAATGTTCCTCTGGGTCCCTTGAAGAAATATCTCTCAGCTTGTCTATATGACTCTACTATGTCAACAACAAACTCGGTGATATACCCTCCAATGTTACTATCAAAAGAGTGATCTACTTCTCTTGACACAGCATTATCAACTCTCTTGACCTTCTTGATCAGCGTCGACGTCCAAACCACAAGTGGCCTAGATCTGATCTCAAATTGGGTATCTACTAACCTAGCTAGCCACTCATATAGCTCCTGATGGATTCCTCCAAATAAAATTTTGTGTATATCAGCAAAGATATATATCTCCAAACAATCCTCTGTACTAAGATTAGGGTTCTTGTTCTAGGCTTCAGCGAAGTCCTTTTCTTAGTATTTTATCCACTTATGAATCTCTGTCTTCGATGGAAACCACCTTGACATTCCCTAAAGAAGATTCTGGTCCCGGAAACGAAACCATTTGTTGGCACAGGGGAAAACCGAGGGTTCAGCTCCAAGAGTGCACCAACAATCCCTAACTATTGTCCCTTTCGGAAACATCTGCGAGGCAGATGCAGTCTCACCCGAAGTAGCTATGAGGGGTTTGCAGGACAAAGATGTCTACAACTAGAAGGAATGTAAAGTGGATTCAAAGCAACCAGCACACAATAATATAGTATTCTTTATCTTCTTATAACCTACTGCACAAGTTGTATCTCAGATATAAAACATTATCATCGTAGAAACATATCAAATGGAAAAGAACAGAGCATCAATCACACATGACACAAGATATACATGGTTCACCCTCTCTAGGGATACGTCCATAGAACTATGTTTTATAATATATTAAGATGAAAGCATACAGTTTAGATCTGCACTCTTAGCCAGCAGATCTCCTCTCCTCTTCTCTCTATCTCTTCCCCTCCTGCACACCCAGCTACAGGACTAATCTTTGCACCCAGCTGAAGATCTTACAACACAGACTCCTCTCACAATACAATATTTCTCTCTTAATAGCAATCTCTCCTCATAGCATTCCCAAACACTTTATCAACAACAATACTACTAACCCAACCCAGGTCCTCTTGACCTTTATTTATACATTACAATCACTCACCAATAGCTTTAGGCTGAGACCTAAGTGTCAAAACCCTCGATACCAAAACCCTAGGTGTCTAAAACCCTAGGTCAACTTGACCCGCATTTTCAAGGCTTCACCAGCCTATCTTTCCTTCCTTCTCACGCGGTGCTCCAAAGCATCCAAGATTTTTTCACTTGCTGAGTTGTTTACGATCCTTCTTCCTTACTAATCTGTCATCCTCGATTTCCTCTTCCAACGGCTTTCTTTCTCTTACTTCGCTCCTTCTTTTCTACTCTTTTTCTCACTTTGACCCAGGAATAGTCACTATGTCTTCTATGCAGTTCACATTTTACCTTTTATGTATTAACCTTCACTTACCTCCATCACCAAGGGCCAACAATGGTATACAGTCTTCTCAAGGAACATGTAGTGCTACTACGTCTGATGTTTGATAGATGTAGGGAATTGCAGATATATTTGAACCTCAGAAAGTGTATCTTATGTGTGCCACATGGCAATATTTTAGGCCATATAGTAAGTCAAGAAGGATTATTGGTAGACCCAAACAAAGTTTTGGTTATTGTGAAAATTCCATCACCTACGAGAGATAAACAATTACGCTCCATGTTGGGGCACACAAGGTATTATCGTAGGTTTATCAAAAGGTATGGAAACATTACTGCACCCCTGGAAAATATACTAAAGAAGTTGGAAGTGTTCCAGTGGATAGCAGAGTGTGATAAAGTATTTGACATCCTGAACGAAAATCCCAGCACAACACCTATTCTGATATTTTCAAACTGGGAAAATGAATTTCATGTGCACATGGACGCATCAGGTATTTCCCTGGGAGCCATCTTAGCACAACTAGGATATGGAGCCATGGATCATCCCATCTACTTTGCAAGCAAGAAGCTATTACAAGTTGAGTGCAACTATACAACCATAGAAAGAGAGGGTTTATCTATGATTTATGCTCTACAAAAGTTTAGACATTACTTGTTAGGCTCTCATTTTAAATTTTTTACTGTCATTCTGTGTTAAAATATCTAGTTAACAAGCCTATCTTGGAAGGAAGAATTTTTTGATGGTTGTTACTGTTTCAGAAATTTTCATTTGAGGTGATCATCAAACCTGGAAGATGCAATATGGGCCTTGATCACCTGTCCAGATTAGAGTCAGGAGAAAGTGGCAGAGCAGTCAATGATCATCTCCCATATGCAAACTTGTTCCAGGTTGAGGCTGTACCAAAATACATGGAAGACATAGCAGTTTTCTTAAGCACGGGGGCCTGCCCAGAAACGTACTTTGCAACTCAAAAACATCATATGGTGCTTCGATTAGTGGACTATCAATTGATTGTGGAGAAATTGTATAAGGTGGGCCTAGATAGTATCCTCAGAAGGTGCGTCTTAGACCACGAAAGAAAAGACATACTGTGGAAGAGCCACAGTGGAGTTGCGGGAGGCCATGTTGGAGGAAAGATCACTATGCAAAAAGTCCCCCAAGATAGATTATGGTGGGCCACACTCTTCAAGGATGTGAAGGAATATGATATATCTTGCGACGTTTTTCAGAGAGTAGGCAAGCCATCATGACGANACGTCCAAACCACAAGTGGCCTAGATCTGATCTCAAATTGGGTATCTACTAACCTAGCTAGCCACTCATATAGCTCCTGATGGATTCCTCCAAATAAAATTTTGTGTATATCAGCAAAGATATATATCTCCAAACAATCCTCTGTACTAAGATTAGGGTTCTTGTTCTAGGCTTCAGCGAAGTCCTTTTCTTAGTATTTTATCCACTTATGAATCTCTGTCTTCGATGGAAACCACCTTGACATTCCCTAAAGAAGATTCTGGTCCCGGAAACGAAACCATTTGTTGGCACAGGGGAAAACCGAGGGTTCAGCTCCAAGAGTGCACCAACAATCCCTAACTATTGTCCCTTTCGGAAACATCTGCGAGGCAGATGCAGTCTCACCCGAAGTAGCTATGAGGGGTTTGCAGGACAAAGATGTCTACAACTAGAAGGAATGTAAAGTGGATTCAAAGCAACCAGCACACAATAATATAGTATTCTTTATCTTCTTATAACCTACTGCACAAGTTGTATCTCAGATATAAAACATTATCATCGTAGAAACATATCAAATGGAAAAGAACAGAGCATCAATCACACATGACACAAGATATACATGGTTCACCCTCTCTAGGGATACGTCCATAGAACTATGTTTTATAATATATTAAGATGAAAGCATACAGTTTAGATCTGCACTCTTAGCCAGCAGATCTCCTCTCCTCTTCTCTCTATCTCTTCCCCTCCTGCACACCCAGCTACAGGACTAATCTTTGCACCCAGCTGAAGATCTTACAACACAGACTCCTCTCACAATACAATATTTCTCTCTTAATAGCAATCTCTCCTCATAGCATTCCCAAACACTTTATCAACAACAATACTACTAACCCAACCCAGGTCCTCTTGACCTTTATTTATACATTACAATCACTCACCAATAGCTTTAGGCTGAGACCTAAGTGTCAAAACCCTCGATACCAAAACCCTAGGTGTCTAAAACCCTAGGTCAACTTGACCCGCATTTTCAAGGCTTCACCAGCCTATCTTTCCTTCCTTCTCACGCGGTGCTCCAAAGCATCCAAGATTTTTTCACTTGCTGAGTTGTTTACGATCCTTCTTCCTTACTAATCTGTCATCCTCGATTTCCTCTTCCAACGGCTTTCTTTCTCTTACTTCGCTCCTTCTTTTCTACTCTTTTTCTCACTTTGACCCAGGAATAGTCACTATGTCTTCTATGCAGTTCACATTTTACCTTTTATGTATTAACCTTCACTTACCTCCATCACCAAGGGCCAACAATGGTATACAGTCTTCTCAAGGAACATGTAGTGCTACTACGTCTGATGTTTGATAGATGTAGGGAATTGCAGATATATTTGAACCTCAGAAAGTGTATCTTATGTGTGCCACATGGCAATATTTTAGGCCATATAGTAAGTCAAGAAGGATTATTGGTAGACCCAAACAAAGTTTTGGTTATTGTGAAAATTCCATCACCTACGAGAGATAAACAATTACGCTCCATGTTGGGGCACACAAGGTATTATCGTAGGTTTATCAAAAGGTATGGAAACATTACTGCACCCCTGGAAAATATACTAAAGAAGTTGGAAGTGTTCCAGTGGATAGCAGAGTGTGATAAAGTATTTGACATCCTGAACGAAAATCCCAGCACAACACCTATTCTGATATTTTCAAACTGGGAAAATGAATTTCATGTGCACATGGACGCATCAGGTATTTCCCTGGGAGCCATCTTAGCACAACTAGGATATGGAGCCATGGATCATCCCATCTACTTTGCAAGCAAGAAGCTATTACAAGTTGATTGCAACTATACAACCATAGAAAGAGAGGGTTTATCTATGATTTATGCTCTACAAAAGTTTAGACATTACTTGTTAGGCTCTCATTTTAAATTTTGTACTGTCATTCTGTGTTAAAATATCTAGTTAACAAGCCTATCTTGGAAGGAAAATTTTTTGATGGTTGTTACTGTTTCAGAAATTTTCATTTGAGGTGATAATCAAACCTGGAAGATGCAATATGGGCCTTGATCACCTATCCATATTAGAGTCAGGAGAAAGTGGCGGAGCAGTCAATGATCATCTCCCATATGCAAACTTGTTCCAGGTTGAGGCTGTACCAAAATACATGGAAGACATAGCAGTTTTCTTAAGCACGGGGGCCTGCCCAGAAACGTACTCTGCAACTCAGAAACATCATATGGTGCTTCGATTAGTGGACTATCAATTGATTGTGGAGAAATTGTATAAGGTGGGCCTTGATAGTATCCTCAGAAGGTGCGTCTTAGACCACGAAAGAAAAGACATATTGTGGAAGAGCCACAGTGGAGTTGCGGGAGGCCATGTTGGAGGAAATATCACTATGCAAAAAGTCCCCCAAGCTAGATTATGGTGGGCCACACTCTTCAAGGATGCAAAGGAATATGATATATCTTGCGACGTTTTTCAGAGAGTAGGCAAGCCATCATGACGACACGAATTGCCTCTTCATCCAGTTTGATCTCTGCAATCATTTGAGAAATGGATGGTTGACTTTATTGGGTCGATCAACCCCATGGATAAGAACTCAAAGGCTAGGTATATTATTACCATAATTGATTACCTTATACGATGGGTTGAGGTAGCAATTGTTCGGGATTGCTCGACCGATATTGTTTCCAGGTTTATTTTTGAAAACATTATCACTCGGTTTGGATGTCCTAGCAGTCTGACCAGTGATCAGGGTGGTCATTTTATTAGTAGTACAATAGAAAATATTACAAAAGAATTCTTAATCCAACATCATAAAAGTAGCCCCTACCACCCACAATCCAATGGAACAGTAGAGGCGTTTAACAAGATTCTGGACAGAGGATTAACGAAGGTTTGTTGCACAAACATGGAATATTGGGATGACAAAGTCCTAGTAGTTTTATAGGCTTACAGGACAACCACGAAGAAACTCCACAAGTATACTCCATTTCAGCTAGTCTATGGGAAAGAGGTTGTGGTACCTGCAAATTTTATCACCCCAAGTCTATACATTGCAAATATTACACACATGTCAGAGAATGAAGCAGTCGCAGAGAGGGTTACGGAGTTGCAAGAACTTGAGGAGACCAGGTTTTTAGCATACTTTCATCAATCAGTTGAGAAAGAAAGGCAGAAAGCTTGGCATGATAGGAACATTAAGACTAAAACATTTTTGCAAGGAGATAAGGTCCTACTTTATGACATTCGATAACAAAAACATCCATGCAAGTTGCGCATTCATTGGTTGGGACCATTTATAGTTGTGGAGATATGACCCTCTGGAGCAGTCAAACTCACACAATTGGATGGTATACTTTGGCTGGGATGGGTGAATGGCACTCGCCTAAAAACCTATATTTCTCATAACTAAGCTAAAATATTGCTTCTCTAGTCTAAAGGATCATGTATAGTAGTTAGATTTGATTTATTTTTCAATTTCATTGAATTCAGTTAATAAATTCGAAGTGTGCATTGTTGTGTCGTGACTTGTATTTCAATTTTTCTGTCTAAGTGTTACTTTGGTGCAAAATTTCTTACTCAACAACATAGGATCAGAAGAGCCATGAGTCCATTAAATATAGTCATGAAATGTGATGGGGGGGGCTTTTTGGTCAGACGGAGAGCGAATCTGGACACAATCCTAGTCCATGTGCCACACGAACCCAGTCCAGACATAGCCTTTATGACTGCTACAATAAATTGTTCGAGCTCTATTAAACCATAAATTCGTGATACACGAATATGCCATCGGTATTCCTGCTAGTATTCTCATTCGTNTTGTTCGGGATTGCTCGACCGATATTGTTTCCAGGTTTATTTTTGAAAACATTATCACTCGGTTTGGATGTCCTAGCAGTCTGACCAGTGATCAGGGTGGTCATTTTATTAGTAGTACAATAGAAAATATTACAAAAGAATTCTTAATCCAACATCATAAAAGTAGCCCCTACCACCCACAATCCAATGGAACAGTAGAGGCGTTTAACAAGATTCTGGACAGAGGATTAACGAAGGTTTGTTGCACAAACATGGAATATTGGGATGACAAAGTCCTAGTAGTTTTATAGGCTTACAGGACAACCACGAAGAAACTCCACAAGTATACTCCATTTCAGCTAGTCTATGGGAAAGAGGTTGTGGTACCTGCAAATTTTATCACCCCAAGTCTATACATTGCAAATATTACACACATGTCAGAGAATGAAGCAGTCGCAGAGAGGGTTACGGAGTTGCAAGAACTTGAGGAGACCAGGTTTTTAGCATACTTTCATCAATCAGTTGAGAAAGAAAGGCAGAAAGCTTGGCATGATAGGAACATTAAGACTAAAACATTTTTGCAAGGAGATAAGGTCCTACTTTATGACATTCGATAACAAAAACATCCATGCAAGTTGCACATTCATTGGTTGGGACCATTTATAGTTGTGGAGATCTGACCCTCTGGAGCAGTCAAACTCACACAATTGGATGGTATACTTTGGCTGGGATGGGTGAATGGCACTCGCCTAAAAACCTATATTTCTCATAACTGAGCTAAAATATTGCTTCTCTAGTCTAAAGGATCATGTATAGTAGTTAGATTTGATTTTTTTTTCAATTTCGTTGAATTCAGTTAATAAATTCGAAGTGTGCATTGTTGTGTCGTGACTTGTATTTCAATTTTTTTGTCTAAGTGTTACTTTGGTGCAAAATTTCTTACTCAACAACATAGGATCAGAAGAGCCATGAGTCCATTAAATATAGTCATGAAATGTGATGGGAGGGCCTTTTTGGTCAGACGGAGAGCGAATCTGGACACAATCCTAGTCCATGTGCCACACGAACCCAGTCTAGACATAGCCTTTATGACTGCTACAGTAAATTGTTCGAGCTCTATTAAACCATAAATTCGTGATACACGAATATGCCATCGGTATTCGTGATAGTATTCTCATTCGTTCAAATGGTAAGGTTTGAATTTGGCCACATCCCTCACCAACTTTCTCATTAAATGCCAGGATCACCTAATAGATTTACCCCATTAAATAGTCTCGTCGGACAACTCAGTGATCCAGATTATTTTCGGAACAAAATGAGAGCAAAGATATAAAAAATAAATGTACAGAGATATCTTGGATATCCAATATTATAACATAAATGTATTAGAGATGAAACCATAAACACAGATATACATTAATACACAATTTTCTATTAATGAACGAAAATGTACAAAGACTGTAAAATACAGAGTGAAAGACTCGCTAGAATGGTGGCAGCTTATCTCTAAGAAGAGATGTAATGTATACTCACATTCATGAGAATATGATCTTATAATGAGGCTCCAAATTCCTTTTTATCATAAATAAAATCCAAAACCCTAACCCCAAAATATGAAAAGCCAATAGTTTTGTGGACCCCGTTTTGGGTAGTTTGGTGTATCAACTTCCCGGGGGCGTAACTTTGGCATGTGATCTTTGTTTGGGGCACACGATAGCTCATTGGAAAGGTATCATTGAGGAGATTAATTTTTGGGGCTTAATATGAGCCTTTAGATATCATTGAGAAGCTATATCCCATAAAACCTTCATTTAGACCCTCAAAATGGCCCCAGAAGTTAAAACTGCTAAAAATAGTAAATTGCCAAAATCGCCAGAAAATTGTTTTGAGCAAGTTGGAAAAGGTGGGTGGCCACCGATATCCACCTGGATCAATCCTCCCTCCTTAGGAAGAAATGTTCTCCATTGCGTTGATTTCCCAGGGGAGAGGGAAAAGAGTTTGTTGAATCTGCATCTTGATGAGCTGCTTTCCTTGTGGGAGAAGTTGTGTTTCTTAGCTTTTTTAAGGTTGTCACAAACTTGTGGCTAGAAGGGTTGGACCTTTTTAACTAGTCTGGCTACATGAGATTTCTATGTGCGGAAGGAATCTTGCACTTTGCTGCACTCTTGTCGACGTTCTTCTATTGGATAGAAGGTGCTTGGGCCAAGGCTGTAGTGGTTGCAATATTCTTATGTTCACCTTTTGAACATATTGTGAAGAAGATAAATTTTGTAGTATGAGATAATACCTTGTGGCATTGTTTAGGTTGGATAGTAGTTGGAACCACCTCTAGTATCCTGTAGAGATGACCCCCGGAGTAACAATGACACTATAGGTAGACTCATAGATAGCATGGTGCTTCCACATATATGGCTGGCCCAAGAGAACATCACAGACATCTAGTGGGGAAACATCACATAATACCTCATCCTTGAAGGGTTGGATGTCATATGACAATCGACACTGTTGGCTGACACGAAGATCTCATCCTTGGCAAAGCCACCCGATGTTGTATGGGTGTGGGTGTGGTGTTATCGAAAATCCGAATTGTTTGACGATCTTTGTTGAGATGAGGTTCTTACAGATTCTATTATCAACAATAAAATGTAGTGGGGTCCCCTTCACCCACATCTATGAATGAAAAATGTGTTCCCCCTCTTCAGGATTTGTTGATTCTTCTGGTTGAATTGCTACAGTCACCACAATAGTAGTGGGGTCTGCATCAATGATCTGTCTTTTGTCAGCATTTTCTGAATCATATTTTGAATCATGGTTTGGCTCCTTGTTTTTTATTTTGTCCACCAATGATTGTTTTGAGTGACATTCATCGGTGTTGTGCCAGGGGATTTTGTGGAAATCACACCATTTTTCAGTGTCCTTATTCGTCTTCCTATGGCCCTTCTTTTCCTGTGTTCTGGACTGGTTTTCGGGAGACTTTTTGTTAGGGTCATCTTTATCATACTTTGGTTGTTGTGGATTTGCATACTCTTCTCAATTTTTACAGCATATCGATAAGCAGCACTGAGTGATGAGATTTCCATAAAATCCATTTCAATTTGGATGTATTTGTGTAGAGCCCCATGGTATTTCAGAACCAAATGTCGTTCGGAGTCTTTGATACCTAGCTTGGTGCGCAAGGTATGGAAGGTATTGGTGAAATATGGAACTGCTTGGCCCCTCTCTTGACATAGTGTGGTCCATCTCATATATTGGTCCTCATAGTTGCCAACGGGGTAATATTGTTCCTTTACCGTGTCCACACAAAAAATCCCAAGTGGGATCGGCCCCATATATTTCAGAATCTTCTATGGAAATTTTCTCCCAGTAATTTTACCACCAATGTTTAACATGGGGGAGAGATTTAAGGAGTGTGAAGGTGATCTTTTCCCTGTCGAAAAAATGGTGAATAGAGAAATAACCTTCGAGCAGATTTAACCATTTGTCTAGGGCATCCGCATCTATCTGAACTTCAAATACAGGAATATCAAAATTAACCTGTACCTTGAAAGGAGAGGTTCCTCCAAAGTGATTGTTTGATGAATATTCGNGATTCTATTATCAACAATAAAATGTAGTGGGGTCCCCTTCACCCACATCTATGAATGAAAAATGTGTTCCCCCTCTTCAGGATTTGTTGATTCTTCTGGTTGAATTGCTACAGTCACCACAATAGTAGTGGGGTCTGCATCAATGATCTGTCTTTTGTCAGCATTTTCTGAATCATATTTTGAATCATGGTTTGGCTCCTTGTTTTTTATTTTGTCCACCAATGATTGTTTTGAGTGACATTCATCGGTGTTGTGCCAGGGGATTTTGTGGAAATCACACCATTTTTCAGTGTCCTTATTCGTCTTCCTATGGCCCTTCTTTTCCTGTGTTCTGGACTGGTTTTCGGGAGACTTTTTGTTAGGGTCATCTTTATCATACTTTGGTTGTTGTGGATTTGCATACTCTTCTCAATTTTTACAGCATATCGATAAGCAGCACTGAGTGATGAGATTTCCATAAAATCCATTTCAATTTGGATGTATTTGTGTAGAGCCCCATGGTATTTCAGAACCAAATGTCGTTCGGAGTCTTTGATACCTAGCTTGGTGCGCAAGGTATGGAAGGTATTGATGAAATCTGGAACTGCTTGGCCCCTCTCTTGACATAGTGTGGTCCATCTCATATATTGGTCCTCATAGTTGCCAACAGGGTAATATTGTTCCTTTACCGCGTCCACACAAAAAATCCCAAGTGGGATCGGCCCCATATATTTCAGAATCTTCTATGGAAGTTTTCTCCCAGTAATTTTACCACCAATGTTTAACATGGGGGAGAGATTTAAGAAGTGTGAAGGTGATCTTTTCCCTGTCGAAAAAATGGTGAATAGAGAAATAACCTTCGAGCATATTTAACCATTTGTCTAGGGCATCCACATCTATCTGAACTTCAAATACAGGAATATCAAAATTAACCTGTACCTTGAAAGGAGAGGTTCCTCCAAAGTGATTGTTTGATGAATATTCGCATGTTTCTATCGGCAAGAGTTGAAGGATGTGGGAAAAATTCTCCATCATTTCGTCCCTCTTTCACGTGAGAGCTTGCTCAAGCAACAAATTGATAGAATCCTCTACTCCGTCATTTTTATTTTCTTCCACCATGCAGGGTTTCTTAGGCATCCAAGAACGATTATATTCAAGAGAGACAAGTGCGAGACCCAACTTTCTATACTCAGACCTCGTCAGGGACATGCATTGAAAAAAATGATCAAGAGAAGCCTGCTCTGATACCACTGATCCGGATTATTTTCGGCATGAAATGAGAGCGGATATATAATAACGAAATGTACAAAGATATCTTGGATATCCAATATTATAATAGAAATGTATTAGAGATTCAACCATAAACACAGATATGCAGTAATACAAAATTTTATATTAATGAGCAAAAATGTACAAAGACTGTAAAATACAGAGTGAAAGACTCGCTAGAATGGTGGCATCTTATCTCTAAGAAGAGATGTGATGGCTACTCTCATCCGTGAGAATAAGATATTACAATGAGGCTCCAAATGATTTTTTATCATAAATAAAATCCAAAACCCTAACTGTTGTGCCTCTTTTGTCACCTAAATGAGCAAAACAGAGGTGCTTACAAGCTTAGTTGGGTTATCTAAGCAAGACAGCAGTAAAGGAAAGGGTTAGAAAAAAGAAACATAAAAGACTAAGCTAAGAATTAAACTAGAAACGGAAAGAACAACTAAACTATTGAGCATAAGGACATAAGAACAAGAAACCAATAAGACTCATGTCACCAATGGAAAKGATTGTATTAGTGAAAAGAAAACACCAAGAAGAAAGAGGACTTTGGGTCCCTTCTTCCTCCAAGGGAGGGCTCTTGGACCCCCACAATTTGAKCTCTTMTTACAACTTTGAAAACTTGAAAGAAATGGTGAAAGAATCCCAAGMTAATCCACTCAAAAGGTGAGATGGATTGCCCAAATGTAATGATGCTAGTATACTCTTGATGAGAAAAGAGGATTCCCCAAGAGAATAGCAGCAGCATAACCTTGCAAATGAATTCCTTGAAATTGTAGTGCACCCATGGCCTTGTTTTATAGCACCACTTTGAGGTATTGTGCAACCAGCTTTTAGTGTGAAAAGGGGTTGTTTAGGGAATTTTTAGGTCTTTGACCAGCCACCCAGTCGGATCTAGCCAAGATTTGGATGTCAAATCAACTTGAAAGATGAACCAGAAGTGGGTGGGAGGCTGACCAATATCATAAATGCGTCATTCTCAGGTGTGTGTGGCTTTTAGCGACCACATTTGTGCATCATGCGCATGTGTGCTTTTCTTGCATTTTCGGATGGCGCATGTGCCCGCGCGCCCTGTGTAGTCATAGCGCACCTTCATTTTATAACTGGTTTTATAGTTTTGGACCTTTTGGAAATGATTCTTTGGTAATTTTGGTCCATGGGTGAACTCATAGCTATTTGAAGATGCTAGATTCATGTAACCATTTGCGGATGAAATTTTGGGTATTTTGGTGTATCAACTTCCAAGGGGCGTAACTTTGGCATGCGATATCTATTTGGGGCGTATAATAGCTCATTGGAAAGGTATAGTCAAGGATATTCATTTTGGGGGATAAATTAGAGCCTTCATATATCATTGAGAAGCTCATTCCCAAAAAACCTTCATTTAGGCCCTCAAAATGGCCCTGGAAGTTAAAAACTGCTAAAAAATAGTAAATTGCCAAAATTGCCAGAAAACTGTTTTGAGTGAATTGGGAAAGGCGCGTGGCCACCGATATCCACCTGGATCATTCAGCTCTAATATTGCATCTATATGATTATTGATGCATGGCCTTAGCAATTATTACAGAACTTTCCAACTAAGCCCGAGTATAAAGTTGTGTGAACTTGGTGTAAGACATATTGTTTCTCAGAGAGAACTTAGTTCTCTATGATTTATGAATTTTTCTCATGCTTGTGCAATCCCTTGCCCCTCATTCATGATCCCCAATATCATTTATCTTATCGAAGTCTATTGATAGTCTAGATTCACTATGTTGAGAGTTACAGGAAGTAGGAGTTCAGTTTCCAAAGACACAGTGTCAGATGAGCCATGTGATCCTCGGGTCAAGATCATGAGTGATCTCAAGGGAAAGGTTGAGAAGGTGAAACTCCTCAACCTCAACCTAACATATCAGGTAATGTTCCCAAAATTGAACATCGATGTGTTCTGGAATGTGGCTCCAAATGATTTGGGAGGGATGTAGTTCATGTTGAAGCCGGAGTTCATCAACCTCTTCAACTCCACCATCATGAATCTCCGGTACTTTCCAGTTTTCGGCACTAGAGGATGATCCTAAACCTGATACCACTCCATACACCACCATCATCATCAAACAACCCCCATCACCCCCACAACCCTAGTCTCTACCTCAAGAAATAACCATCCCACCCCAAACCACTGAAATGAAGCCCATGCAGTTGGACCCCCCCAAACTACCCGAACATAGACCAGAACTCACTAGTCCAAACCTTGAAGTCCTGAGCCAGTAGATTATTCCTTTTGTACCAATTCAAGACGATCCACCTTCAACAGAGATTCAAATAGTACCAATGCCGAAAATCCCAAGTCCTCATCGCACTCCCTCAACAACCAACATTGATGGTGTTATCCAAAGTAGCAGAACCCCAAAAGTTGAGGTCCAAAAAGAGGTAAAAGTACCATAGGTTCAGAAGGAACCTGATTCGACATCATAATAGAGTGCAACCTCATTGCAAGAATATCTGGAGCTATTACTCCAAAATCCATAGAAGTGTGCAGAGTTGATGCAGCTCTGCCTGGAAAAAATAGAATTTCTACCATTCCTTCCATCAGCATTGAGGAAGAGACTTGTGCAGATGTTGTAAGGTCCATCTATAGGGGAGGAAAAGGTGGAGACACCTTCAAATAATTCGACGGCCAGTGTACTCCCACTGCAGATTTGAGTACCCAGGAAGGCCACTCCTTCTTCTGGTGACCTCGCTCAGTGGTCATCAGCACATCTAATTGGCATGATCAAAGATTCAACTGATCAATTGGCACAGAGGCTACAACAAGCCAAATGGGACATAGAGTTTTCAAAGGAGGAAGAACTCCTCGCCCAAGCATGTGGGAAGCAAGAAGAATATGCAAAGATCTAGGTGGAGAAAAAACTAGAAAGATTCCAGGAGAATCTTGCAGAAGCATGGCCAGAGAAAAGAAAGGGAACACCACAATTGCCTGAATCTAGTGCAGCAAGCGATCCTGAGCAGCAGATTGACATACTCCAGGGAGCATGGTCAGAGCTATCCATTCACACAGAGATCCTTGAAGCACAGTTGTGGGAGAGTTAGCGTGAAGTAGAACAACAACCCAAGAAGCTTCAAGAGAAAATGGAAAAAGTAGTGCTT
Source organism: Picea glauca (assembly GCA_000966675.3). Taxonomy (NCBI): domain Eukaryota; kingdom Viridiplantae; phylum Streptophyta; class Pinopsida; order Pinales; family Pinaceae; genus Picea; species Picea glauca. The sequence goes on along the minus strand of JZKD02S0084035.1, from coordinate 4,660 downwards.
GAAGGAAATAACGCAAGAGCAGTCATGCACAAACAAACAGTATAATGTACGAGGATATTTTGGAAAGTTAGTGATTGTATGGGTATCATTTCAAGGTGAAAACAAACTCTAGAGGATGTGTTCACAAAGATATAGTCCTTAACAAGGAAGTTTTTGTCACCATGGACCCACTGGAGAAGTAGGAAAAAATCGACTAGATCTAGCATGCGGACAATGAGTTGAATGCTCTATTTGAAGCATAGTCAGTAGCTAAGAAAGAGCTACAAGAGTTTCAACTTGTCGTTCAGATAGCCTACATGCAGATGCATCAGGTAGATGCTACAGTTGATTTAGAGTGGAACTCTCTCGTTGCTTCCAAGTCTAAGGGATGCATTACATCTGCAACTCAGCATTTTGTGGTTGAAGCTTCACTTCTTTCCAGGAAGTGGTAGGATAAAATCATCAGTTTTCAAGGAGTAAGGAAAAGAGCCCTAGAATTGGTCCCAGAGTTGGGCCCTTCGTTTGAAGAGGGGAAAAGGAAATATTGCAAGCAAAAGATGGAATCAAAGCAGAGACAGAGGACAAAGGAAAGCAACAGGCCAAACTAGAGATCACGGAAGAACCAAGGACTTGACTCAAGGATGAGTCAAGGATTTTGTTCGGAGCCTGTTGGGCCCTTTGTTTTTTTATTAGAATCTGCGCAAGGAAGACTACAATCCCAATTTTGGTCAAACAAAATTTGTGCAAGCCACAAAGGATCTAGACAGCAGAAAAAGCGAGGAAATATAAAACGGTTGGAAAGAAGGACAATGCAACACCAACAAAGAGAAAGAAGTTACAACAGAACAAGAACAATAAAGCATGTGAAGTCTCAAACCAGAAAATCCCAATTAGCTTATATATACCAGATGTATATGATTTTAAGCGGTTAGATAGGATTATCATTCACTCTGTTGAGGTTTTGTTATTGTAATTAATATCCATTTTGGGAAAAGGGTAGATAGATATCTAAGGAATGAGTTCGAAGCCAGAAAATATTGTAACAAGGTAATGACTTGTATCTGTTGGATTGTATATGAGAAACCCTTTTGATGATAATATATGGAAGGACCTAAAATTTTGAAATATTTTGTGTAATTCTCTGTCTATGTCTATGAATTGTCATTTTACTTTACTTCTTCATGTCTAATAAGATCAATATGTTATAGTTGGTTGCAAATGTGGTCGCAACTCAGTTGTCTTTATTATTAGTTATGAATGAGTTCAGACCTGCCACTTGCTAGTTCATCTTGCGCAAAACTATGTTGAATCTTGATGATTCTGGAGATCTACCTAAGTATTCTCCTTACCCTTCCCTATCTTCTTGTCTTGGTTAGGCTTCGGGTGAGACTTCTTCTCTCCAGATAAGATGAAAATGGTAGTGCTCTAGAATACTCGTTACCTTTTTTTGGTAACCTAAGGACCCTGGTATGATAAAATTTGCGCCAACACTCTGTGGATCAAGTGCCTTCCTCTTTTCAGAGGGAATCTGGGCCCATGCACATGAACCGAAAATATGAAAGTGGGTCACTTCCAGTTTGAGGCTGCTCCAAGCCTCATAGGGGGTCTTATCCTTGACAGATCTATGGGGATATCTATTTTGGATGTAGGTTTCACAATTAAGTGCTTCAGCCCATAATATTTGTGGAAGTGACTTTGTATGTAGCATGCAAGATGCCATCTCTTTTAGAGATCTATTTTTTTTCTCAGCAACTCCATTTTTCTATGGAGTATAGGGAAGCGTGTGCTGCAACTAAATCCCTACCTCGTGACAAAGATTTTGGAACACATGATTGACATACTCTCCCCCGTTATCATTTTGGAGTATTTTGGTTTTATTTCTTGACTATGTCTCAACAAGGGCTTTGAAATATTTGAGGTGTTGAAAGACCTCTGATTTTGTCCTAAGAAATAAAATAAGTGTGAAGCGTGAGAAATTATCAAAAAAATTGAGCACATACCTTGATTTTTTTATTGATGGATGCGGAAAAGGTCCCATGAGGTCACTATGGATCAGATATAAAGGAGAGGAAGCTCTTTGAGTCTTTCCTTTGTCAAATTTATCTTGAGGGTGTCTTAAAAGAACACATCCCTCAAAAATTTCTTTGGAAGAGTGGATGTCAGGTAGAACATCAACCATTCCATACTTTCTAAGTTGTTTCATATATCTCAAATTTAAATGCTTGAACCTTTCGTGCCATATCCTACTACTTTCATCAGCATGGGTAAGAAGTAATGCAGAATCCAGTTCAATAAATTTAGAAAATGTGTAGAGTCTAGATTGATGATTTACCTCATCGGTAGCAACCCTGGAATTGGTTTGCATGTCATAGATATCCACTGCATCAGGTGTGAATATGACTCTCTTTCCGGTGCCGAAATTTTTTATCTGATACACGAAGAGAAGATTGATGGAAAGTTTGGAAACATGCAACACATTCTCGAAGCTTTTGTTTATGAGTTCAATCCTTCCTTTGTCGGTGACCTCGGCTGGATATTTGTACCCCATCAGAATAGGAGGATATTTTCATGCATCCAATGAAGAATAAACCTCTTTTGTGGTATCCATGTGGTTTCATGCACCTGAATCTATGATCCAATCATTAGGAGAGGAGTTGATGGCAATCAAAGCATGGCTACAATTTCCTTTCTTGGGATTCTGATCTTTTGGATTCTTCTTCTTGGCACCCTCGGGGATACGATCTCCAAGGTTGTTTTGTTGAATTATTTGGGTCATTATATCTATATGTTTCTGCATACATGTAGATTCTGGATGGACTCCTTTATAGCAGTAAGAGAATTTCTTCCATTTTCTTCCCTTTCCACCTTTGGATCTGGAGGCATCGTTGAAGGGTTTTTAGTACCCTTCCTTCTTCAGATTTGCATGTGTTTTCCTTTTTTCTTTGTCTTTATATTTATGATATTGATGACTACTTCCATATTGCATAGTAAGTGCATGCACCTTTGGGCCATTTATTTTTCCCATGTTGATGAGCTTGTTCTTCTCTTGTGTCAGAGACTCGATAAAGTCCTCAAGAGAGGGAATCTTCTAGATGGCTCCAAAGGTGAATATAACTAAATGAAATGTGGATACAAACAATGAGTATTTTGAACTAAGTTTGGAGAGAATGGTGAGAACCATTTCTTTCTCCTCCTTAGATTTAGCAACCCTGCAAGCCTTGAGTTGCAACAGCAAACCCTTATATTTGGTAAAGAAATCTTGGAGATTATCAAAGCTTTTTGGATCCAATGTGAGTACTTATACCTCAAGCATGTGTCCCCTCATCGCATCCTATTTGAAAAAAATCCCTTCCATGGTGGTCCAGGCTTCATTGGGGGTTTTACAAGAGGATATGTGAAGAGGAGTTCAGGAGAAATGAGACTGCAAATTGTTTTGAACGCTTCATCCATTTGATTTAGATGCTTGGATTTTTTTATGGTTGATGTGGGTTCTACCTCTATGTTCATGGTTAAATTTTATAATCCTTTGCTTAGAAGATGAATTATCATCTTCTCCTTCCATGTAAAGAAGTTGTAAGGTGTAAGAATGAATTCTTTTGGAAATTCCATTTTTCTGTTGTCTTCAATCTTCGGTACCTGCAAAAATAATTTGGTGTGTCTTTTCCCTAGCAGCCTATTGGCTATGATACCATGTAAATGTGTTGAACCTGCATGGAATATATCTAGTTGGGAATTGACATACACATTTGAAGAGAAAAAAAGAGAAAAGAGAAGAAGGAAAGAAAGAAAAGAAGAATTCTCATTAAACAAATGAATGAATGATAATTTACACATGATATACTCTCTATAACTCAACCAATTCACATTGAAGGAGAATCCAATGTGCCATAGTGGTGGTATAGAGTGATTTGGACACACACCAGCACTTACGGGAGTAAACTTCCACCCATTCTAGTCTCTTAGGTAGTTACGGGAGTGAACTACCACCTAGCTGAGTTAACTAGTCTATCAGTCTTCAGTTAACTAACTCAAACAGAGTGAAGTGAGGAGGAGATCAAGGGATCATGGGTAATGTGCTAGTTTGGTGATGATCCCAAGGAAAATGTGCATTAGTTGGTGATGATCCCAATGTTGCATGGTGATAATCCCAATGCAGCATTTGAACTCCACTCAACTGATCAAACTGAAGTGGAAACTAAAGAGAATATTCTCCCTAGAGGAATACTCTTCCTAAAATACAGGAGACTGGATAATGACTAATAAACATAGGAAAAACATTAGGAAAAACAAATCCTAGGTTTGTGTGAAGTAACTCCAACAATTTGGATACCTATCCCCAAAATCGTAACTTAGACTACAATTTGGTTTTGGTGTTCCTCATGTGGAGGTTAAAAAATGTGTTGTTTATGGTTTCTTTTAGGATGTGAAATCAGGTTGTGAAGTTGGGGTCATGAGACAACTTCATTTTTTAAAAGTGGTGTAACAAAAATATTGGCACTAAACAAATGAATCCCTTTTGATCCTTCCAGATCGATTATGGGTGTGGGAGAAGAGAATACTATGGTTTCAAGTATCTAGTAAAAATATTTTGAATATGTGGTGATGTTGTGTGCAAGAAGTGAAAGTGTGTTATGGTTTTTGATAAGTTAGTGAGAAAATTTTTAAGATGTGGACATCACTT
>JZKD02S0084001.1:319114-329623 GCA_000966675.3 Picea glauca | reverse complement strand
AGCCTTTTCTGATGCAAGCCCAAGCCGGTAGTGATGGAGGCTGGTACTGCTGGCAGGACAAGTCTGGCTAAGAAGAAGAAGATGGGTCCTCCAGGACCATGCTCAGGTCGCTCCTACTCTCGGTACTTCATGTCTAGGACCATGTGGGCCTCGAGACATGATCTCCTAGTTATCCCTAGATATCGGGGATAACAAAGCCCAAACCCACTTATCCCTTCTTGGATAAGTGTACTCACAGATCAACTCAACTCAATCACAGAGGAGTACGATCTGGAGAATGTCTCAGGAAGCTGCAAACATCAACACTCCCTCCCAGTGAGGGAGGCATTCTCTGCCACGCCAAATCTGTCACAGAAGTACTCGAACTTAGTCTCGGTAAGGGGTTTGGTAAGAACATCAACAACCTGCTCATTTGTAGGAAGTTACTCCACCAGTATTTTCTTCCTCTGCACCATGTCTCGGATGTAATGGTACTTGATTTCAATGTGTTTCGATTTGTCATGAAACATTGTATTCTCTTAGAGCTTCACACAGCTTTGGTTATCACAATGAATAACGGTGGAACCCAGCATATGTCCAAATAAATCTGCAAGGAGTTTGCGAAGCCATACTGCTTCACAGACTGCCACACTCAATGCAATGTACTCTGCTTCTGCAATGCTCAAAGCCACATAATTTTGTATCCTACTACACCAGGAAACCATGGCGGATCCCAAAGTGAAGCAACACACGGAGGTGCTCTTCCTGTCCACTGCTCTCCCTGCCCAATCATAGTCAGTATATCCCTGCAATCTCATGGAAATACTGGAAGTATATCTCAGACCATGTCCAACTATGCCTCGTAGGTATCTCAACACATGCTTCGCAGCAATCCAGTGTGTTTGTCTCGGCTAACTCATAAACTGGCTAAGTGCACTCACTGCATAGCAAATATCTAGTCTGGTGTTAACCAGATACATCAATGATCTAATCAGTTGTCTGTACAGAGTCAGATCAATATCGTTGGAATCGAAGAAGACACTTAATTTCTTCATATTCGTCACCATTGGTGTAGCCATGGGCTTACAGTTCAACATCCCAAACTTTTTCAATATTTCAATTATGTACTTCCCCTGACTCAAGAAGATCTCATCAATTCTCTACCACACCTCTAGTCCCAAGAAGTGGTGCATCATACCAAGGTCCTTCATCTCAACCTTAGAGGCCAACTCATACTTGCATTCAGCAATAAGGCTCTCTGTACCAGTGAGGAATAAATCATCAACGTAGAGGACCAAAATCAACGACTCACCATTAACAGTCTTGTAGTATAGGTTGGGATCAGCAGCAATTTTGTTGATGCCCAAACTCATCAAGTGTCCATCAATCCTCGCATACCAAGCTCAAGGTGCCTACTTGAGTCCATATAGGGCCTTCTTTAACCTGCACACATGAGACTCCTCCTCATGTATCACGAAACCATCTGGCTGCTCAATGTATTCTTCTTCCTCAATCTCTCCATTAAGAGAGGTTGTCTTCACATCCATCTAATGTAGTCTCTGTTATCCCCAGTTTAGGGATAACTAAGGAGATTATGTCTCGAGGCCCACAGGTCCTAGACATGGAGTAACGAGAGCCAGATCAACTTGAGCATGGCCCTGGACGGCCCATCTCTTCTTTTCTTCAGGGCCTCCACCTTGTCAGCAACAGCAGCATCCATCACCTCGAACTAGTCCTGTAGCAGAACTGGATCTTGCTCCATGAGGTAATGAGTCTGGGTATCTACTATCATGGTGTCACTCTGATCCTCAAAACCTTTGAATATGTGCATTTGATTCTCTTTGTTACTAACGGGTGCTTGGATCTTATACCTATCCACTTGACCATATATGGGGGGAATGACAAGATGCCCTAGTAAGCTTGTGCCCATAGGTTTTGAGTTGTCACTAGGGGGATTCATGAGAAGACATCGTCCGCTCCTACCATACTTACCACTTTCCATCTTTCTCCCGCTCATCCATCCCATTACACTGGTCTGGGCATTGGGTTGGCCAAATATTTAAGGGTTGTACCTTACCTTGTGGGAAGAAGGGACTAAAGGCTCAGAGGGTAAAAGTAGCTGGCAAACGATAAAAGCCAAAGAATGAAACCTCGAGATGCTTCGCCCAGGGTTCCCCGAGAAAGCAGTAAAAAGCTTCTTAGCAAGAAACAGAGGGACCCATAAAAAATGATAAAACAAGGCCTAGTTAGAGGATAGCGGGTCTCATCACGAGCCAGCCTATTAGGACCACGGGTATGACACTACCAACAGCTGGTCACCACGCCAGGGTAGTGGCTCTTGGTGGCATAGCCAAGAGAAAGGGGGTCTCATCACGAGCCAGCCTTCTCATTTCTGTGAAATGCTTGTGGGTAACATTGCCACCATTGGTCACCACGCCAGGGCAGTGTCCCCTGATTAGCTTCTTGAAAGAAAAAGAAATAAGAATAAAGATAAAAGACATGAATTGGCTTGGAAACATTTGCATCCATGACATGTGCAACTCACCCTCTACAGAGGCACCCATAGGCAAGCCATGCATTTCCCTGCTATCACTGCACCCCTTGTCCAGACTCCAGACATCCCTTACCACCTCATCCACTCACATGGCTTGGATTTGATTTCTCTCGGAAACACCCCACATCCAGTGAGCATTAGCCCAATAGGACGCCATGTCACTTCCTCCAAACTTGGCTTGTAGATTAGTATAATGTCTTTGAGCACTTGTCCGGGTAAAAGGGGTTTTATGCACATGTTTAATAAAATGGATGATTAGATGTGATTGACATTGCTATGATCCCTGTGACTTATGAGCCCATGGAGGGCATATTTGTTGATGTTTTAGGAGCATACCCGATGGCAGGTATCCAGATGCACAGGTACCCATGGAGAGATGATCAGTTCGGACCTCCATGGGGCTAAAAGCCCACCAGATGGATGTTGAGACCCCGACAGGGGGCAGAGACAAATTGGAGGATTTGCACCGGAGAGGAGGAGGACATTCCACCAGAGGCAGCTTGGCAAAGCCTTACCCAGGGGGGTTGTGCCTTTTCCACTAGGACGTTGGCCTTGAAAGGCCCATAACATCACCCAGGACACTTTATGACGTCATCCAGCGCTATGGAGGTTTTGGGAGGCAGTTATGTGCCAAGTGGCACGTGTGGCATGTTCCTGAGGCCCAAGAAGGCCAAACGTTTTGCCCCAGGAGACCAACGTTGCCCTAAAAGGGCATGACGTCTTCATCTTTGCTTGATTTAGAGTTTGATTTTGACATTTAATGTAAAAACAATATTATTATGTATTTTTGGCCTTGTCGGCCTTTGTGACCTAAATTTAAATTAAGGTCATTGGTATGGTATAAGTAAGAGAACTAAAACTCTTTTTTATTCATCATCTTTCACTCACACTTGTGTGAGGTCTGAAATTTGCGGCCCTCATTAGGGTTTTTGGCTGAAATTATGGCGCACTTGTTGAAGGAGGCTTCTTTTTGGTGATTTTTGGCATTTTTCTTGGTGGAAGGTCTATAACTAGGGTTTGGCTTCATGAATGCTTGGTGAATGTAAGTGAATTTCTGCAATCCTTCCATTACTTGAATGGTTATAGTGTTTTACTTGCATTTTGTTAATGAAATTGCTAGAATAGACCCTAGGAAATAAGCACATGTTGGTGTCCTTATTTTAATTCCCTACTAGATTATGCCAAGGAGCCGTTTTTTTTTCTGTTGGAGACACTGCTAGGGCCTTGCCATTGCAACACCCTATCTCTTGTTTTTCATCCTAGCCAATTTTACTTTGTCATTGAGCTAAAGAAGGAGAAAAATGTGCTAAGGCCTAGGGTTGCCTACACCTTAGTAAGTCATTTTCCCCTAGGATTTGATGGTTGAAGCCTTGACTTACCAACACCTCACCATCAAATCCCTCTTGTCTTTGGCCCTACTATTGTCATCTTGTTCCTTCAACTCTTGCTGCTACTTGTTGACTCCATTTTCCCTATGAATGCACTAGTCTAAGACCTCTTGCTTGAGCGTTTTGATCACAATCTACAAACATCCAAATCTTTGAACAATTACTAACACCTTTCTAAACCTAGTTTAGATTAACTTGCTAACCCTACTGCTACTATTATTCTTTCAAGTTATAGTCATACTTTGCAGCACTTAATGCTTCTAAAAGCAATTGAAAGGATTAATGCATACCTGCTTCTGATGAATGTTGGTGTTATGATATTGATAATTAGTTATTCTTGCTCATTTTGAAGCATTTATTGTTGAAGTATCGTGTTGTGATTATTGCCATTTATACATCTTTGCTTACTTCATCAATATATTAGTCAACTGCTTATATCAAGAAAGTCTCTGATTATATAAAGTACTAACCAGCAAGTGACCTTGCAAATATAGTTTTCATGTTGTTTTGTTCCGGGCATGTACACTTCTGGTTCTTATTATCTTTATTGGTTATTTAGCCAGAATTTCTGATCGGTCATGACTTGTGAGAGGGAAACCTTTACCTTAGCCTTTACCCTTTGCCTTCTCAAAACCCCAGGTCACCGGGGACGTCTCCCCTGGGCCTACCACCCTAGATAGAAAGAGTTATCCTATTGAGGTGACAATGATAGGATGGTCTCCCGATACGTCAGTTTGTCTCCATTTACCTTTCCTTTACATCCAAGTACAAACTATGCGATAACAGTCTCCAACCCATGGATGTTGCAAGGGAAATTATTGTCCAGATAGTAGTGTATCGAGCAACAAGAGCAAATGTATCCTCATAATCTGTTCCCTCCACCTAAGAGAATCTTCTAGCAACAAATCTCGCTTTGTGCTTCTCGATGCTCCCATCAGTAGTGTGTTTGATCTTATAGATCCACTTGGAAGTCACTACAGACTTCCCCTCAGGTCTCGAAACAATCTGCCACACATCATTCTTCATGATGGACTGATACTCCCCCATCATGGCATCTCTCCATACCGGTTGACTAGATGCCTCCTCATAATAGGAAGCCTCAGAATCAATGATGTGGCTCATAGTTGCGGCATAGCACAAATATCACTGAGTTGCATGTCCTTCTGCCTCCTGCAGAGTCTGACGAGCCCATGTAGGTCTCTTCCGACCTACTACAATATCTCTAGGAACATCAACTAGAGCTACAAGATCAACGGGATCAATTTGATCAATAGGCTCAATTGTCTCCCTCCGAACTGTTGGAGGGCAAGGGGGAGGAGTCACCATCTCTTCCTGTCTCTCACTATCAATCTCCATGTCAGATCCTTTAGATCTCCTGAAGGCTACCTCCTCCTCAAAGGTAACATCTTTTCTCACCTCAATCTGTCTCTGACCAAGGATATAGATCTGGTATGCCTTCGAAGACTCATTGTACCCCACAAATGTACGCTTTCTACCTTAAGGGTTTAGCTTGGTCATTTTCTCCTTGGGTACATGAATGTATACTGGACACAAAAATATCCTAAAGTGTCCAACCTTAGGTTCCACTCATAAACCGTGTCCATACTAGACATCTCGTGGTTCCCTCGTGGAACACATGTCTAAGACATATCGAGGTTCCCTCATGAAGCCAATGTCTAAGACATATCGAGGTTCCCTCATGGAACCAATGTCTCACAAGACATATCGAGGTTTCCTCGTGAAACCAATGTCTTGGTTCCTTCATCTGACCATCTTAGGCACGTCAGGATGAAGTCCACATTTTCTCCTACTAGTCCATATAGGACACTCCAAGGAGAATGTCTCATGATGGTGCCTCAAACATCAACACATTGACACAAGCTTCATGTGATCTCTACTAAGAGGGTTTGTCAATGTTTCTCATGTCCATCTTGATCAATCCACACCAAATACTCGTGTTGATCTAGGACATCAACAACACCCATGCCATGGATTGACACTTACGCTTAAATTCAAATAGTTGTGTAGTATTTTCCTCCATTGGTCTCCATATGAAAACCTTCATCACCCACAAGCATTTCTACAACCATTTTGTCGATGCAGTGACAAATATGTCTTCACACAACTATATACAGTGACCCTGCAAATGATGTGTCTTCCACTATGACCAACACACATCCAGCATGTACTCTATGTCATACGGCTAACTCTAAATCTTCTGTGACCTTTTCACGACAGATTTTCAGACTTCAACAAACTTGAAATCTTGCAACCAGCTTATAGGATATTTGAGGGCACATTTATTTTACAACCGTAAGATCACAAAGAATATTTTCTCAAAAATATAAGATTTATGAAACTAGCCACTTTGGTAAAACTGGAACAAGGCACTTATTTAGCCAAAATTTTCCAATATGTCTAGGCACCAATATTGAGTAGTACATAAATAATAGACATTTGGAAATTAGAAACATCTTCCTGTGAATGTTGCCATGGTCTCCCTGTAAAAGAGATTTTATACACAAGTAAAGTAGTTAACTTGCAGAGCATCGTCCATAGTAACGAGAAAGCAGACCTTAGTTGTGTGTTCTTCCTTCTTCTTTTTTTCTGTCGAGGAACAAAAGACTTTACTATGCATATGAACTTAAAACTTCCAAGCCCTACTTATAGTAACCCCAAAAGGATATGCAATTTCGTGATATATATTTTTAACAGTCTCTTGTTGTTGTATCCAGACAAGACAGGACCGGATAAAACTGCCTCTCACGTCTACCTCATCTTTGACAAGATAGCACATTATGAAGAACAACAAGAACACAGTCATGGTTATATATTGAGGTGTGAGCATGGAGCAAGTCACTCTAAGGGAAATCATATGAAGCTATATATAAAACTAGAACAACTTCAAAAAGCACCATAATCAACATTTTCCCACTTGAATGGTCCAGACGAACCAACACGTGGTGGACCATAGAAATAAAGGCAAACACATACTCATACTACTGCAATTGCCAAAATAGAATGCACATATGGACGATACAAGGTTCCTCGACTACCAGATATCCTTCACACTCTTTTGTTGCTTTAAATCATGCATTGAGCACAACTTTAAGAAGGCTTCTGCAAAGACAACACAGACAAGCCTGTGTGCGACCCATTTTACTTCCGTTGCAATCTCATCTGAAGATGCTTCATTGTCGGAAATTGTTATTGATACCTGACCATAATTCTTATCAACCAATTTTCTTTCAACAAATTTGTTATATGATTGATTATTCCTCAACAAAGCATATGCGTGAGTAGTCTTCCCACTTGAATCCAAGGTTGTACTCCAACATTGCAACCCAACATCTTGCGGATCACTTGTCAATGCGTCTTCACACAAAACGAAAGCTATCTCTCTCATTTTCTCGGGCCCTCTCGTAAGGGAGTCAAGCCCAGTCCTGTTATGATACCATGTTGATTTTTCTATATGAGACGATATATGATCGATATAAAATTACAATGATGATGAGTGTTCTATATATATAGAACATATGATGACCATCCATGAAAGGATGTGTCCCTTGGATAATCAATTATCTTTATTATTACTTATTATATATATTATTAATTATTAATCTAGGAGAATGTCTTCTTGATGTGGTCCAAGCATCAACATAATTTACGGAAGAGGAAACAAGAAACTTCATGAATTAACCTTCATTGTCATGTTGATGTATAGGTCTTCTTTGGCTAGCTTTCAACAGCTAGGAGTCTTCATTTCTTCCATGATAGCTTCATGAGGGTGCGCTACGCTTAGTGTTATCACCTCGACACTTTGTTTTACTACGCCTTCTCTATTTTCCTTTTTCTATATGTTTTCCTTTCTTTCATTGCTTTAATTTTTTAGGCCTTTCTTTGGACATGCATTATTAAGCATAGGACTTAGTGGTAAGGGTCTTTTAGTGAGGTGGCATAGCTCAAGCATTATTATTTTTTGGCTTATAACTTTTTTTATAGCTACTACTACCTCAAGCACTTTCCCTCTTTGACTTTGAAGGGTTTTACACATGGGTCTTCATTGCTTTGTTACGAAGCTAGATGGATGACTTATGATAAGTTAACCAAATGTGGAGAAATATGATATATGGAATGGAAGTGAAAAGGAAAGATGGAATGTGTTAAGTATGGTTAGTGTTATCCCCTAGCCTAGGGATAACTAAGGAGATTATGTCTCGAGGCCCATAGGTCCTAGACATGGAGTACCGAGAACCATATTGACTTGAGTCTAGCCCTAGAGGGCCCATCTTTCTTCTTCAGTGCCTCCACCTTGTCAGCAGCAACAGCATCCATCCCATCGGACTGGTCCTTCAACAGCAGTGGGTCTTGCTCCATGAGGTAATGAGTCCAGATATCATGGTATGTGTCACTCTGATTCTTAAAACATTTGAATATGTGCATTTAATTCTTTTTGCTTCTGACGTGTACTTGGACTTTATGCCTTTCCACTTGTCCACACCTGGGGGAATGACAGGATGCCCTAGCAAGTTGGTTCCCTTAGGATTTGAGTTTCCACTAGGTGGGTTCATAAAAGGTCATCGTCCATTCCCACCATACTTATCACTTTTCATCATTTTCCCTCTCATCCATCCCCTACATTGGTTCGGGCACTGGGTTTGCCAAGCTAGCAAAGGGTTGTACCCTACCTTATGGGAAGAAGGAGCTAAAGGCCCAGAGGGTAAAAGTAGTTGGCAAAACATAAAAGCCAAACGAACACAACCTTCAGATGCTTCGCCCAGGGATCCCCACGAAAGCAATAAAAGGCTTCTCAACAAGAAATGGAGGGACCCATAAAATAATAAAATCAAGAACTAGTTGAAGGATAGGGGGTCTCATCACAAGCCAGCCTATTAGGTCCATGGGCATGTAGCAGTATGACACTACCATTCAGCTGGTCACCACGCCAGGGTAGTGGCTCTTGGTGGCATAGCCGAGAGAAAGGGGGTCTCATCACGAGCCAGCCTTCTCATCTCCGTGAAATGCTTGTGGGTAACATTGTCACCATTGGTCGCCATGCTAGGGCAGTGTCCCCTAACTAGTGTCTTGAAAAAAAAAGCAATGAGATAAAAAGGTAAAAGGCATTGAATGAGCTTGGAAACATTTGCATCCATGACAAGGTGCATCTCACCCTCTTCAGAGGCACCCACAGGTAAGCCATACATTTCCCTGTCATCACTGCACCCATTGCTGAAACAACCCTACACCACCTCATCCACTTACATGACCTGAATTTGCCTCCACCTGGAAACATCCCAACTCCAATGAGAATTAGCCCAGTAGGGCCTCCTAAAACCCTCTCCAAACCTAGCTTGTAGAATAGTATAACGTCTTTGAGCACTTGTCTGGGAAAAGGGGTTTTATGCACATGTTTAGATAACTTGATTATTATACGTGATTGACATTGCTATGATCCCTGTGACTTATGAGCCCATGGAGGGCGTACATCTTGTTGTTGCAGGGCCACACCCGACGGACAGGTACACATGGGGAGAAGATTAGTTCGGACCTCCATAAGGCTAAAATCCCACCAAATGGATGTTGAGACCCCAACCAGGGGAGACACATGTCAGAGGCTTGCATCGGAGAGAGAGGAGGGTGTTCCACCAAAGACAGTCTGGCGGGCCTGGACCCAAGGGGGTCTTTCCCTCGCACTATGATGTTGGCCTTGGAAGGCCCATGACGTCACCTCTATGACCCTTGACGTCCTCAGGGTTTGATGGACACTTCGGAGGCAGTTGTGTGCCAAGAGGCACGTGTGGCTTGATCCAGAGGCCTTGGGAGGCCTGACGCTTTGCTCCTAAAGGCCAACGCTTCACCTGAGAGGCCTAAAGTCACCCTAAAGGGACATGACTTCACCTTTTCGGCTTGATTTAGGGTTTAATTTGTCATTTTTATGTAAAAACTGGATATTACATGTAAATTGGCCATGTCGGCCTTTTTGACCTAATTTGTAAATTAAAGGTCATTTGTATTGTATAAATAAGGGTTTTTCCCTTGTATTATTTCATCATCTTTCACTCACACTTACGTGAGGTCTGAAATTTGCACCCTTGTGTTATATCATGATCTTCAAGAGTCTCCTCATCAAGGGAAGCTATGACTTCCCTTACAGGTTCTGTAGCTCTGGGAACTTCCCGCATGGATTCTGTAGTCCTGGGATTTACAGGTTCCTCTTCATATAATTCTTCAAGCTGACATCTTCTTGATTTCTTAAGTGTTGCTTCTTCATCGAAGGTCACGTCCCTGCTGATCTCAATGTGGCAGTGACCAAGTATGTAGATTCTGAAGGCCTTGGATACCTCACAATATCCCACAAATATTCCCTTCTTTCCGGAGGGTTCCAGCTTGTTTCTTTTCTCTTTCGGTTATGGATAAACACTGGACAGCCAAATATTTTGAGATGGCTTACCTCTGGCATCTTTCCGGTGAAAATTTCTTCTGGGGTCTTGAACCCAAGTGCACTATGGGATAATTTGTTCTGCACATAAACAGTTGCCATTGTTGCTTCTGCCCATAAGCACATAGGAAGATCTTGATCGTGAATCA
>JZKD02S0084001.1:276204-287417 GCA_000966675.3 Picea glauca | reverse complement strand
ACTAATCCTATCACTGTCACCTCAATAGGATGTCTCTTTGTATTTAGGGTGGTAGGCCCAGGGGAGACGTCCCCGGTGACCTGGGGGTTTGAAAAGGCAAGGTCAAAATGGCTAGATAAGGATCCCCTCTCACAAGTCACCACCGATCAGAAAGTCTCGGTTTTATAATGAATGAAATGATAATGTATCCAAGTGTACCTGCTGAGAACAAAACAACAAGAAACTATATATATTTGCAAGTACACTTGCTGGTTAGCATTTCATAAAACCATAGACTTTCTCGATAAAAGCAATTTGCCGAATATGATGAAGTAAATAGAAAATTATAACAACAATATTTATTGGGCAATACTTCACATTAAATGCCTTGAAATAGTTTCAAAATGACTAAGAGTCATTAACCATTGAAATCATAATACTAGCATTTGTTAGAAGCAGACAAGACAATGTATAAATCAACTTTTTCAGTTGCTTTTATGAGATTTTAATGCTGCATTTAATGGCTGTAGCTTACTTTAGTAACAACAACAATATTGTTAGTAGGTTAGGCTATCCTAGTGTTAGAAATGGTTAGTAGGATGCTCAAAGAATAGGTTTTGATGGTTGTTTTGATCAATTACTCAAAATAGGACTTAGACTAGTGCTTATAGGGCAAATGGAGTCAATAATGCAGCAGCAAATGTTGAATAAAAATGATAGTAGGAGAGTCAAAGACAAGAGAGATTGATAGATTGGAGTGTTGGTAACCCAAGGCTCCAATTATCAATCCCTAAGGGAAAACTAGCTACTAAGGTGTAGGTAACCCTAGGCCTTAGTAGATTTTCTCCCTCTTTAACTCAATGATGAAGCAAAAATCTGCTAAGATGAAGCAATGGATACTAAAGTGTTGCAATGGCAAGGCCTTAGCACATGCTTCAAGAAAAATGGCCTTTTGACAAGATCTAGTAGGTGAAAGGTTTTGAAGCTAGGTCAATAACATGTGCTAGTCTTCCTAGGGTTTAATCAAGCAATTTCATAATCTTGAATGTAAATGCAAGATAAATAAAACTATAGCCATTCAGTTAAGAAGAATTGCAAAAAAAACACTTACATACACCAAGAATTCATCAAGAAGAACCCTAGTTGAACACATCCACCAAGAACTTTGCCAAAATAATCCAAATTTAGCCTTCCTTAACAAGTGCGCCTAAAATTTCAGCCAAGAAACTCTAAGGAGGGCACAAATTTCAGTCCTCACAAGTGTGAGTGAAAGATGATGAATAATACAAGGGTTAAGACCCTCATTTATACAATATCAATGACCAAAATTAGGTCAAAAAGGACGACATGGCCAGTTACACATAATATCCAATTTTTACATTAAATGTCATAATTAAACACTAAAACAACCTGTAAAGGTGACGTCATGCCCTTTTAGGGTGACGTTAGGTCCTTTTTGGGCAACGTTGGCCTCCTGGAGCAAAACATTAGGCCTCCTTGGGCTTCAGGATCCTGCCACACGTGCCACTTGGCACACAACTGCCTCCAAATCATCCAAAAACATTGGGTGACGTCATGGGTGACCAAGGTGACATCATGGGCCTTCCAAGGCTTACATCATGGTGGAAAGGGCACAACCCCCCTGGGTCCAGGCCTGCCAGGCTGCCCCTGGTGAAATGTCCTCCTCTCTCTCTTGTGGAATCCCTTGATCTGTCTATGCCCTTGGCTGGGGTCTCAACATCCATCTGGTGGGCTTTTAGCCCTATGGAGGTTCGAACTAATCATCTCCCCATATGTACCTGTCCATTGGGTGTGGCCCTGCAAAATCAACAAATACACCCTCCATGGGCTCATAAGTCACAAGGATTATAGTAATGTCAATCACATCTAATCATCAAGTTATTTAAACATGTGCATGAAATCCCCTTTACCCGGACAAGTGCTCAAAGACGTTATGCTATTCTACAAGCCAAGTTTGGAGGGGATGCTAGGACGTCCTATTGGGATAGTGCTCATTGGATGTGGGATGTTCCCGGGTGAAGACAAATCTAGGCCATGTGAGTGGATGAGGTGGTAAGGGATGTTTGGGCAATGGGTGCAGTGATAGCAAAGAAATGTATGGCTTACCTGTGGGTGCAGTGATAGCAGGGAAATGTATGGCTTACCTTGTCATGGATGCAAATGTTTCCAAGCCCATTCATGCCTTTTATCCTTTATTCTTATTGCTTTTTCTTTCAAGAGGCTAGTCAGGGGACATTGCCTTGGCGTGGTGACCAATGGTGACAATGTTACCTATAAGCATTTCACGAATATGAGAAGGCTGGCTCGTGATGAGACCCCCTTTCTCTTGGCTATGCCACCAAGAGCCACTACCCTGGCATGGTGATCAGTGGTTGGTAGTGTCATACCGCTACATGCCCATGGACCTAATAGGTTGGCTCGTGATGAGACCCCTTATCCTCCAACTAGGTCTCGATTTATTATTTTTTATGGGTCCCTCTGTTTCTTGCTGATAAGCTTTTTATTTCTTTCTTGGGGATCCCTGGGCGAAGCATCTCAAGGTTTCATTCTTTTGGCTTTTTTCTTTTGCCAGCTACTTTTACCCTCTGGGCCTTTAGCCCCTTCTTCCCACAAGGCAAGGTACAACCCTTAGATAATTGGCCAACCCAATGCCCGGACCAGTGAAATGGGATGGATGAGCGGGAAAAAGATAAAAGGTGGTAAGTATGGTGGGAACGGACGATGACCTTTCATTAATCCCCCCAGTGGTAACTCAAACCCTATGGGAACTAGCTTACTGGGGCATCCTGTCATTCCCCCCAGGTGTGGTCAAGTGGAAAGGCATAAGGTCCAAGCACACGTTAGAAGCAAAAAAGAATTAAATGCACATATACAAAAGTTTTGAGGATCAGAGTGACACATACCATGATACCCAAACTCATTACCTCATGGAGCAAGACACATTTCTGCTGCAAGACCAGGCCGATGTGATGGATGCTGCTGCTACTGACAAAGTGGAGGCGCTTAGATAATTGGCCAACCCAATGCCCGGACCAGTGAAATGGGATGGATGAGCGGGAAAAAGATAAAAGGTGGTAAGTATGGTGGGAACGGATGATGACCTTTCATTAATCCCCCCAGTGGTAACTCAAACCCTATGGGAACTAGCTTACTAGGGCATCCTATCATTCCCCCCAGGTGTGGTCAAGTGGAAAGGCATAAGGTCCAAGCACACGTTAGAAGCAAAAAAGAATTAAATGCACATATACAAAAGTTTTGAGGATTAGAGTGACACATACCATGATACCCAAACTCATTACCTCATGGAGCAAGACACATTTCTGTTGCAAGACCAGGCTGATGTGATGGATGCTGCTGCTGCTGACAAAGTGGAGGTGCTAGATAAGAAAAGGATGGGCCCTCCAAGGCCATGCTCAAGTTGATCTGGCTCTCGGTACTGCATGTCTAGGACCTGTGGGCCTCGAGACATAATCTCCTTAGTTATCCCTAGGCTAGGGGATAACAGGACATATATATTGTTGCATCTATTGCTGGTGGAAAGGAGCCAAATTGGGACTGTCTACTTGCAGCATGGATAATTCCAGTATCATTACCTTTTTGGAACTGATTTGTTATTCTTCTTATCTTTTTGTTATAATCCTGAAACCATGCATAAATCATCAGCGTGTTCTTTTGTTTCTAAGCTGAATAACTGAGGATTACTATTACCATCAATATTCATGTTTCTCAACAATTTTTCCTTGTGAATTGGGAATAACAACTACTCATTTAGTGAAACAGTTTGGGTATATTTGAGAAGTGTTCTTTCCTTAATCACTTTATTGTTCAAACAATCCTCGAATCGTTTTAATAAATTATTTCATCCTTTGCATATTTACTGGTTGAAGGGGTTGAGCATTTGTGACTAATCAATTACAAAATCTGAAGAAGCTTTTTCCTCTGTTCAGTGTGCATGATCAATGGTTATGTACTACCCTGACTTCCTGAGACAACCTATGGGCAGACAAATCATTATTCTGTTGCTCACCATCCCAAGGACTTATTTTTGGAATTGATTGACTTGGACATCATTTAGGGGGAGGTTAGTGTTACCGCTGATATACTTTCTGATTACCTCTCCTGTTAATTTCTTATAAGTTAGCAACAGAAACTAAATGCCAATAATTTACTAACCCAGAAATTATACTTTGCTCTAATAATTTCAGAAATTATGCAAATAATTTACAACTAAGTTATCTAACTAAATTTGCACAGCAGAAGCTAACAGAAACCAAGCACATGAAAATAGAGAACAACAAAAATACCCTGGAAACCCCAGTGTAGGGAAAACCAGCAAAGAGGGGCTTTTATTGGGCTTTCAAGAGAAATATTACAACAACAGAAAATCAGAAATTTCTCAGCAAGCTTTCCCCTCCTTCCTTAGCAAAATCGGCCTAGCTAATAGCTGTACGGCCTAGCTCGTTCTGGTCCTGTACGACCCTGCCTATAAGACCTGTGTGCGGCCTGTAAAACCTGTACAAACTCGGTCTTGTACAGTTGCTGTGTTTGCTGGCTAGTACGACCTGTGTACGACCCTGACTGGCTGAGTGAACTCGACCCTTGTTCAGCCTCTTCCTCCCTTCTTAATGTGCCCTGGAATCGGCCCTCAGAAAACTATTGTAAGTGGCCCTTAGTTCGGCCTCTCTCTCTGTTGCACAGTACAGCCTAGTTACGACCTCCACTGGCTGGCCAAGTGTGGCCCAGAACTCGCCCTCTCCAAGCTGCTCACCCTCTTTCTTTTTTTTGACCCTCTTTCTCTTCTCACAAATGAGAGTTGTGTGCCCCTTTCACTCTCAACCCTTCTATTTATCTCTCTAATTCACTTTTTCTGTAGGCTTCTAGAAGCCCTCAGAAATTCACTTTAGTGAATTATTAATTTTTGAAAAGTGGCTTTTCAGAAATCTGAGAATTTTTTAATTTAGGTGACTATTTAATTTTTCCTAAATTAAAACTTAGGACAAAATAAATAAAGATGATCTGGGTATTTAATTGTGTCCATCAACTAGCCTTAGACACAGGCTTAGCTAAGACACCTTCTGAGCTACAAAAATTAACATTCCCTCTTTGTGACAAAGGTGTCTCTAGAACCTCCACCTGGGTCAATCTCTAACCCTATCAAATTTGCTGCTGTTGTAGTTGCTCCCTCTGAACTGGAAGACCCTCCTGCTACCTATGCTGCACTCTGATCTGGTAACCAGTTCTCCTCTTCCATCAATGTCATGTCATACCAACTGACAGTCTTGACAGTCTTGGATGAGGCCACTAGTCCACTAGACTCAGTCTCTAACAGTGATSTATGATCCAAGATCCCTTTGGACCCTACTACAGGCTATCCCAACACCYTGTACATCATACCCTCCCTGATGCCAAGCCTCACTACTGCATGTTGGGTATCTGCTCCCTCTGATYGTATGATTACTTGTCCATCTTCGAATGTAACTACAAATCCCATGTCTTCCATAGCYGATACTGAGAACAAACTTACCTTCAGCTCTAGAACAAACAACACCTCGACCACCTCYAGAGAACCTCCTGACTCTAGCTAGAATCTTACACATCCAACCCCCTTCATTGCATGCATGGTGGAGATTAAATCACTTAACTCACCCACTTTCCCTAAGTTCAAAAAGTCACCTTTTAATTTACATCTCATAAATTAAATGACTAGGGTCCACATTAGGCACTTTCCTACCCCCTAGGCACCTAGATGATGAGAAACACTTGCCTAGGTACTTTTTAATCATTTTTAACACTATTCTCTGTAGAAATTAGATTTTATCGTTATTACAGATATTTAGTTTATTTTTCTGTGATATTTATGTTCTGTATTAACTGCAGAGAATGATCAGTTTTAGTTATAAATTATAATGAGTAGATGTGTACAAATCTAAGAGTTTGTCTGGTTTGTTCTCTTTCTGTATATTCAGTTGTATTAGAAGTTCAAAAAGTACCCTTCATAAATTTAATTCAAAATATGTGGTTATGCAGGTATGAGAAGGAGGTTATGCATCCTCTTCTAAACCTTCTTGGGGGAGAGCTTGCTCGAGCTTTACTCATTCAGGTGTCTTGTTACTCTGATTGTAATACTAGAAAATTGGCAATGCTAGTGTTTCCCTTTTCCCTTTGTAAGGATTAAAATGTTTCTTGCTTGTGTGCATTCTTTTGAATTCTGCTTATGAAGAAAACAGATAGAAAATAAATGTAAAACATTGGGGACAAACATAACACACCATTAGGATTTTGGAATAATGGATAGATTTTTTAGGACAACCTAATGTAGTTTCCTTTTCCTACAATAAGCTGGTTATATTCTTGCTGCACTTTGTTCCTGTTTGATCGGTGGTTTGTATTTTTGACAGATACAAAAGTTAAAGCTTGATATTGAAACGTAAGTACTAGTGCCTCTTCTTAGCTTTGGTAAAATGCCAATATGAATATGAAATGTTTGATGCCTTTTGTTCAGGAAATTTCTGCTGAAGAAGTTTGTTTGTGCTTGAACATATAACATATTACCATTGTATGCTGGGGGCATGCAGGGCAATGCTTGAGCTGGATCAGATTCTCAAGGCAAATGAAATTAACTTTGCAATGCTCGCTGCTTTGCCAGCATTTTTCATTACTGTCATTTTGGTGTCCATAGTGCGATTGTGGTTGATGAAGGTAGGAAAATATGCTTTCTTTTGCTGCATGCATTGCTTTCGTTAGGATTCTTATTTTGCTTGGTACAAATGTAATAAATTTCTTGGCCAAAAATATTTTTTTAGGACTCTCAGTGGCAGCTTCGAAAACAATGCCCACTGTTTGAGATAGTGATTTGTTTGTTTGTGTCCCTGCTATAGTGCACACTTATAATTGTTATGATATCTGTTTTGTATGTCAGGATTGATGATGCATATTAATGGCATATTAAATGAGTTGTTTTTCAGTTTATTTTATATTTAGTAGGATCAAAATTCTGTTTTATTAATCAAAAGCCTATGGAGGTCCGAACTAATCATCTCCCCATGTGTACCTGTCCGTCGGGTGTGGCCCTGCAACAACAACAAGTACGCCCTCCATGGGCTCATAAGTCACAGGGATCATAGCAATGTCAATCACATTTAATAATCAAGTTATCTAAACATGTGCATAAAACCCCCGTTTCCGAGACAAGTGCTCAAAGACGTTATGCTATTCTTCAAGCCAGGTTTGGAGAGGACGTCAGGAGGTCCTACTGGGCTAATTCTCATTGGACGTGGGATGTTTCTAGGTGAAGACAAATCCAGGCTATGTAAGTGGATGAGGTGGTGTAGGGATGTTTGAGCAATGGGTGCAGTGATGATAGGGGAATGTATGGCTTACCTGTGGGTGCCTTTGAAGAGGGTGAGCTGCACCTTGTCATGGATGCAAATGTTTCAAGCACATTCAATGCCTTTCACCTTTTTTATCTTATTTCTTTTTCTTTCAAGAGACTAGTTAGGGGAGACTGCCCTGGCGTGGTGACTAGTGCTGGCAATGTTACCCACAAGCATTTCATGGAGATGAGTAGGCTGGCTCGTGATGAGCCCCCATTTCTCTTGGCTATGCCACCAAGAGCCACTGCCCTGGCGTGGTGACCAGCTGAATGATAGTGTCATACTGCTACATGCCCATGGACCTAATAGGCTAGCTCGTGATGAGACCCCCTATCCTCCAACTAGGTCTTGATTTTATTATTTTATGGATCCGTCTATTTCTTGCTGAGAAACCTTTTGTTGCTTTCTTGGGGATCCCTGGGCGAAGCATCTGAAGGTTTTGTTCTTTGGCTTTATCTTTTGCCAACTACTTTTACCCTCTGGGCCTTTAGCCCCTTCTTCCCACAAGGTAAAGTACAACCCTTTGCTAGCTTGGCAAACCCAATGCCCGAACCAATGTAGGGGATGGATGAGAGGGAAAAAAGTGAAAAGTAATAAGTATGGTGGGAATGGACGATGACCTTTCATGAACTCATCCAGTGGCAACTCAAACCCTATGGGAACCAACTTGCTGGGGCATCCTGTCATTCCCCTAGGTGTGGACAAGTGGAAAGGAATAAGGTCCAAGCACACGTCAGAAGTAAAAAGAATTAAATGCACATATTCAAATGTTTTGAGAATCAGAGTGACACATACCATGATACCCAGATTCATTACCTCATGGAGCAAGACCCACTGCTATTGAAGGACCAGGCCGATGGGATGGATGCTGCTGTTGCTGATAAGATGGAGGCGCTGAAGAAGAAGGATGGACCCTCCAGGGCTAGGCTCAAGTCAATATGGCTCTCGATACTCCATGTCTAGGACCTGTGGGCCTTGAGACAATCTCCTTAGTTATGCCTAGGCTAGTGGATAACAACCCCCATTTTGACCTTTGACTTATTCAAGTTTTGATAAGATTGCTTATTGTCAACTGTATTTTGGTCGCACTTTTGTCATATTTCAGCCATACCTTTGTTTACATAAAGCATTGGGGTTTCCTAAAGTGATAAAGTAAGTTTATTTATCCTTCATCCTACAACATTACAAAATGCCAATGTTTACTTAGTTTTTTATTTCATGATTAGTTTCATGGATTTGTTTTTTGAAAATGCTTTATATATTACTTCAAAGAATGAATATGTTCATCAGGATTCAAGGTGGTTGCAACATGTAGACAACAAGGGTGCCAAGAAAGTCCTTGTCTACAAAAGCTAAAATGGCCAACATATGAGCTTGGACTGGGACTCACTATCATGATTGATCTAGTTGGATATTGGTGGCCACCCACCTATTCCAACTGCCTCTTGTCCATTTTTAGTTCAACACGTTCTTCTGTACTTCTTTGTAATTGTGGGTTCTACACTTATGGGGCTGTCTAAAGCCCTACACATCTTCCAAGTGGATATTGGTGGCCTCTCACATAATCCAACTGGCTTGTTTTGTATGTTTTCATGTTAGCACATCTTGATGTACTTCTAGGGCCGTTTTGGAGCCCTAAACAGTGTTTTTTTGGCTCGCCACAGTCAAATTGTAGACAGAGTTAGAGTTTGAGGGCAGAATGTGTAGTTCTTTGAAAGACCTTTCCAACGAGCTATCACACGCTTGAAACATAGGTCGTATGCAAAAGTTACGACCCCGGGAAGTTGAGGTACCAACTTACCCATAGGGGCCCACATGACTTTTGACGTTTCACTTCCTAGGGTTAGGTTTTTGGATGTCTAAGGTTTTGACATTCATGAGTAATATCAAAAAGGCCTCTAGAGCCTCATTGTAATTCATTCTGCTCAGACGGATGCGCGTAGCAGCCACATCTATTCTTAGAGATAGCTACCACCATTCGAGCAAGTGTTTTAGTTCTGCAATTTTACAGTTTCAGCCTATTTCATTATTCAATAGAAGATATTGTTCACTGGGTATCTGTTTTATTCTTCATATCTTCATGTTTATTGTATTCAGTCTGTTAATCAGTTCGTTCCGCTCCTAAATCCAGATCAGTGGTATTAGAGCGGTCTACTCTTCATTTATTTTTCTTCTTGCATGTCCCCGACAATATCTGGGTATAAGAAGTTGGGACTCGAACCAATCGAGCCATTGCAAGATTTGTCGCGTCAACCCAACACCAACCCATGGGGGACGAAAAGAAAGATGATGGAGCAGGAGATCCTATTAAAATGTTGCTCGAGGAAGCCCTCGCGCGACAAAGGAACGAAATGATGGACAACTTCGCGCAGATCCTTCGACGGCTGCCCACAGGAGAAGCATCTTCATTAAGCGCTATGCAACTCCCTTCAAGGTACAAGGAAATATTCCATTATTTGAAGGACTAATAGATGCAGATGCGGTAGATAAATGGTTGAATTTGCTCGAAGGGTATTTTTTGGTCCACAATTTTTCCGATAGGGAAAAGATCACTTTTGCACTCCTCAAGGCCGTCCCCCATGTTAAAGATTGGTGGGATACTTACTCTGAGCAAAGGGTCGTAGAGGAATCTACAATGTTTTTGGTGGCCCCTACATGGGATTCCTTCCTGGACGCCATTAAAGAACAATACTACCCCTGTTGGAAGCTATGAGTACCAGTACGCCAAATGGACCACACTACATCAAGAGAGGGATCAGACAATACCAGATTTCACCAATATTTTCCATACCCTGAGCACCAAATTGGGTATCAAAGACTAAGCGTCATCTGGTGCTCAAATACCGCGGCTGTTTGCATAGATACATTCAAACAAAAATGGAGTTTCTGGACATCGCCTCATTGGGCACAACTTATAGATACGCTGTCAAGATTGAGCATAAATTTAAGCAGAAAAGATGAGAGGTTGGATCTGCAAACCCGTCACAGCTGAAGTAGGGCAAAGGCGGCCCCAACCCACATTACAAGTGACCAAGTCGAGATGGCCCCCCTCAGGACAACCAGTCCAAGACGCAACACAAGAAGGGAAATAAGAAGATGAAGGACATGGGAAAATGGTGTGAGTAAATGTATGTCCTTCCATACATGTCTGGCCTTCCATCCACCAAGCAAGGAAATGACTGCATATTTGTGGTCGTTGATCGGTTTTCTAAGATGGCCATCCTCACAGCCTGCAAGAAGAATATCACAGTGACAGATACTGCCAAGCTCTTCTTCGAACGAGTGTGGGTCCACTTTGGGATAGCACAGACCATCATCTTCGACCTGGACAGCAGGTTCCTTAGCGCATTTTAGTCGAGTCTCTGGTCACTGTTGGACACCAAGCTCACAAAATCTACTGCTTTCCAGCCCCAAACAGACGGCCAAACAGAGGTTGTCAATCGGATGACTGTGCACATCCTATGCATGTACAACTCTAAGCATCCACGTACATGGGACGAGAGTCTCCCCTATGTTCAACACAGTTACAACAGGGCTCTACATAGCTCCACCGGCCATAGCCCATTTCAGGTGGGGCTGGGATTCCAACCCTTGGGACCCATTGATGTTGCACTTCCTCTTGCCACCACACAAACAAACTCTTCCCATGATCAGTCTACGATCGACAAAGCCACCAGATTCATTGAGCGGATTCAGCACATCTGCCAACAGATGCAGGAGATTTTGCAGAAATCCAATGCTAAGTACAAGCAGTGCCATGATCAACACAGGGTACCACACCAGTTTTAGGTTGGCGACAAAGTCTGGTTACATTTGCAGAAGGAGCGTCTCACAGGGCCC
>JZKD02S0084001.1:223168-246605 GCA_000966675.3 Picea glauca | reverse complement strand
AGCCAATAATATCCAGCTCTCAGGATCTTGTAGGCCATGGCCCTCTAGGCGTGATGTCCTCCACACACTCCCTTGTGAAATTCATTTGTGACATCCTTTGTTTCAGGTTCGGTTAGGAAACGTAGCAAGAAACCTAGGGGGTCTTTCCAATACAATTGTCCCTCAATAATACAGTACTTAATTGCATGTAGTTTTAATGTTCTGGCCTTTGATGGAGTCATATCGTTTGGGCACTGAAGAGTGAGGAGATACACAACGATATCGCGGTACTAGTCGGAGGAAGAAAATTTATCTTCGATATGAACTGTAGGAGTTTGATCATCATGTTCTTCTATGTCCGGAATATATCCATATGATTTCAGGTGGTTTATCCCAAGTGCTCTGAAATTCGACTCTGCTAATAATTTTGCTAGGCCCTGACCTTTAACCAGCTTGGTCGGTTTAATCTCTAGATCGAACTCTTGAATTTTGGCTAACCACCGACCTCTCCTTCCGTCATTGTCTGGCTGTACCAATATATCCTTGACAGAGCTTGTTGGCACACTGGCGATTATTCTGGAGTGCAGTACATATGTTCTGAAAGCTTTAAGAGCTTTGACCATCATGTAGGCTTCTTTTTCTAGTATGTCGTATCTGGTTTCGGCGTCTCTGAGACTTTTGCTGAAAAAGGCTATTGACTGTTCGAAACCTTCTTTGTTCTTTTGCAGGAGAACAACTTTTATAGTATGCTCAGATGCGAAAGAGAAGATTTGGAATTCTTTAGTATAGTCAGGACTAGCCAATACTGGAGCTTCACTTATATCTTTTTTAACTCGTTCGAACGACGCTTTAGCCTCAACAGTCCATTTGATTTCACTGTCTTTCTTCAGCATATCTGTGATCAATTTGACAATTTCAGCAAAGTTAGGGATAAATATTCTTAAAAAAATTATTTTCCCTAAAAATGACTGGATTTCTTTTTTATTTCTAGGAATGTTTATTGTATCAATAGCCTCGATTCGCTTGGAATCGACCTTAATTCCATCTTTCGAAACTAGATGACCCAGAAGTTTGCCTTCTTGCATAGAAAAATGAGACTTTTTTGGGTTAAGAGACAAACCAAATTTTCTACATTTCTCAAAGGTTTGCTTGAGATGGACCAGATGTTCTGCATCAGAATTCAAGAACATTGTTAGATCATCTAAGTAAATAACGACAAACTTATCTCTCTCATTGATGAACGCTATATCCATTACTCTTTGAAAGGTGGCACCTGCATTCATTAAACCAAACGACATTTTATCATACATGAAAGTTCCCCATGGAGTAGTGAATGCAGTTTTTTCTTTATCATCTTCATGGACCGCAATTTGGTTATAACCAGAGAAGCCATCGATCATTGACATTCCGTTAGTCCCCACTACTTTTTCCAGGACATGATCCATTTTTGGAAGTGGGTAGTTATCCTTTAATGATGACCGATTTAAATTTTTGAAGTCCACGCAAACCCTGATTTCTCCATTTTTCTTCCTAACGGGTACCGGATTTGCTACCCATTTAGAATATCTAAGCGGAACAATGATCTTTGCATCAAGAAGCTTCTTGACCTCTCTCTCTATTACAGGTAAGAGAATGCGGTTTATCTGTCTCAACTTCTGTCTAAAAGGTTTGATACGATGCTTCAAAGGAATCTTATGTTCAATCACAGAGGTATCATAATTCTTCAAATCATCATATGACCAGGCAAAGACATCTTTATATTTTTTAAGCAATTCAACATATTTACTTTTTACCTGAGATGGAAGGTATTTAGACAGCTTGACTATCTTAGGTTTTTCCTTAGCCCCTATGTCACAGTCTTCAACTTCCTCAGGCTAAGGTCGTAAGGTAGACTTCAAGGGTATGTTGTTTTTGTCAAAGAGTCTTTCTAATGGTATCAGACCTCTGGGTATCTGATTATTCTTAAGTACTAGCATCCGATGATTTGCAATCTTATCTTGGAACTTTTCAGGATCTTCATCTTCTTGCATGATCCAGATAGGGTCGTTCTGATTTTCTTGGTCTATATGAGTCTCGGAGAATTCATCAACCATTTGTAGAAATTGTTTAATCTGCTCATCATATTCAAAGACCTGTCAGTGTTGCACATTATTTGGGATTGACGGTCTGTGTCTCATTTCTATATGATACTTTAGCTTTAGGACAGTAGGAGGCACAAACGTCGCAAGTGCTTTGGCCAAGGAATCTACCTGTTGATTTTCCATCCTCGGGATGTGATGAATGTTGAAAGATGAGAAAAAAATCTCGATTAGATCCTAGGCACAATTCCTGTATGACCTTAGTCTCGGATGTTTAGCCTGATATTGCTGCTTTATTTGCTTTACGATAAGTTCTGCATCACCATAAACGGTTAGATCTTCAATTTTTAGTTTCCTAGCAACCTCCAACCCTAAAACCAGAGCCTCGTATTCACAGACATTATTTGTATAATCGATTTCCAATTGTAGTCTGTAAGAAAAGGGAATGACATATTCCTCTCCGGGTGCAACAAATAACACCCCTGCTCCTGCCCCTTCACAGGACGAGGCACCATCGAAAAACATTTTCCAAACTCTTTTTCGAGTATTTACGTTTTTCTGTGTTTTTTCTAATTTTTTATTTTCTTCTATATAGTCATCAAAATCATCATCTAAAGATAAAATACAGTTTCCTAGATCCTGATCAATGACATAGATTGGATAATTATTTGGGTTTTGAGGATCACTTACAGTGTACTCCAGTCTAGTCTCTCTGTACAATCGAGTAAATTGTCCACCAAAAATTGGGATAGTCGCGTATGTCATGTCCAGTGGAAGTGATCCTCCGAGTTTTGCACCCTAGGACCTGGATAAAAGCATGCCATACTTGGCAGGTACGTCAACAACAACTACATCCATAAGGATGCTCTTTACCAGAACTTGTGCAAGATTCACTACTAGATCCTTGATCATGCCAAGACATTTAACCTTTCTAGAATCAAAGGAATATAAATCCCGGTGAGGTCTAGTGATCTCAAGGCCCAACTTTTCCATGATAACTTTAGGCATTAAGTTGTGAGAGGCCCCATAATCCAACATACAATTATGAAGTAAATGATCATGCAAAGTTAATGTCATATAGAAAGGAGCTACAGGATCATTAGCGTTTTCAATATGCGGACCAAACATAATTGTAGGATTTTCATCTTGTAAATTTATTACATCTGCATGACAATCCGCATCTGAGAAGTTAATCATTTTAGCGATCTGTTTTTTATAACTCGGATTCTTAGCAAGCTCAACCAGGGGCATAGGGATCTTAATTTTATTTATTTCATTTTCTAAACTAAAGCCTCCCACTGTTTTTTCACATTCCCTAGTTGAATTTTGTGTTTCTATATTTTTTGTTTTTTTGGTTTGTGTTGCTTTGGTTTCAACTTTTTTACCTTGGGCAGCTTGTTTCTCAACTGTTTGTTTAGTTTGGGAAGCTTGTTTTTCTATTGTTTGTTTAGTCACAACTGCCTCATTTCCTTTGTTTCTTATTAGGATCTTTTTGGGTGGAGCACTTGTGGTACTCATTTCTTTGGGCCTCAAGTTATACTTCTGTTGAAGCTCGGCCATTATGAAGTCGGTGATTCCTTGATATGTAGACTCTCCCAGGTTGTTTATATTTTCCTCATTATTAAACAAGGACTCCTGTTCTAGAGATTTTTCATAGTCCTGTCTAGTTAGGTGAGGTTCCTGGTCTTCATCCCGAAAGTTATTTACATCCTCTTCTAACCCTTCGTAGTCATGTATATCGTCTCCTACAAAATTTTCTGACTTAAACGGAGCCAGAATTTTTTGGTCTTTGTTTTTTATTTGTTTCTACTGAGTCTGAGAATTGAGATTTCTCCCAAAATCTTTTCTAGCAAATGGATCGGGTTTGGCTTGGTCTAGCTCCATTATGGAGATTTTATTTGACAAATCTTTAATTATCTTAGCCATATCATCCATTTTTTCTTCAGCAGATTTACCGGATCCAAAAGATCTTGCTTGTTCTCTAAAGCGTCTAGGTTCCTTGGTTCTTGTCTCAACCTTGGCTTTTAGTTTACCCGATGCCATCATGTTCGACTCGATTTCTATGGCGTCATCTTGCATTCCCGTGAGGGTAGCCAATCTCCTTTCTCTTAGGACTAGAGCAAAGTCGGCCTCAAAAGCCCCTGCGAAAGTTACTTTAGCTGCGGATTGAGAGGGTTTAACTTCAGCTGGGATCTTATGATAGAGTTTGTTAAACCTCTAGGTAAATTCTAGGACAGACTCATAATTCTTTTTCTCAGAGCCCCAACTTCTGTCAGATAGTACATGTGGTCTTTCTTTTATCCACACTGTCTTAAAAAAGCGTTTTCTAAATCATGATAAGACCCTAGGGATCCTACTGGGAGTCCTCGGAACCAGATTCTTACTTGTCCCTCGAAAGTTTGCACTAAAATCCTCGAGTATACATCTTTATGCTCAATACCGAGGATATCAGCAAATTGATCGAAAAACGTTATATGCTCTGTGGTCGTTAAATCTCCTTCCCTTGTAAACTTCGGTAAGTTCTTCATGTAATTCTCAGGTAGGTCATGAAGGATGGGGGGAAGGACTAGAGGAGCATATCTGGCCGCTACTTTGGCAAAATATCTAGGAGGTTGAGGTTGCCCTTGACCACCTCCTCCTCTGACACCACCTCCTCCTCCAGCCCCACCTTGACCACCTCCAACAACAGCCATTGAAACTCTGGGAGATGAACTGCGGTAGTTAAAAAGAGGGTTTTCAAATACTTCTAGGGACCGAACTGGTGACCTTTTAGCTTCCTCGGGATGTGACGGAGGGAAATCTAGGAAATAATCGTCGAGGGAAGCAAAATCTGGAGGAGGCGGGAAAGGAAAACGTGGACTGGTTTCTTCCGACTTGCAAGATGTATAAATAGGTGAACCAACATGGGATAAATGGGGATTTGCAATATATTCATT
Source organism: Picea glauca (assembly GCA_000966675.3). Taxonomy (NCBI): domain Eukaryota; kingdom Viridiplantae; phylum Streptophyta; class Pinopsida; order Pinales; family Pinaceae; genus Picea; species Picea glauca. The sequence goes on along the minus strand of JZKD02S0084001.1, from coordinate 241,612 downwards.
GGTATTTCGGATAACTGGAACCTTTACTTCTGGAGAGGATGAGATAGGTAGAAAATTAATAACAACGGGTATAGAAGAGGATCTTTTATTCGGGTTGTTGGGAAAATCAAAAGGGTCAAACTCAATCTTTATTTCAGGTACGACTTCCTAAGCAGAGGGTGTTTGTTTGAAATTCCTTTCGGGAGTTGATTCTTCAACCGGAACCTTAGTATCGATTTGTGCGACCTTTGGTTGGTATTTCTTACCTGCTGATGCGGTAGTCGACTTGAGGTATCCTTTTGGTTTTAACAACCTTTCGGGATCGGATACAGATGTGGTTTGCTGATCGTTTGGGTTTTTCCTGGTATTCTTTCGATCGAATGCCAGTTTAATGATGGTGGAGTCGCCAAGTGAAAGATAAAGAATAGTCTTAATGTAGTATTCAATCTTTCTTCACTATCAAAGACAGAATGTTACCTTGTCGTTTTTCCAGGGAAAAATAACTTCGATTCTCCGTTCCCCGGCAACGGCGCCAAAAAGATGTTGGTCCTGAGATTAAACATAAGGCTCAAAGGATAATGTCGGGCATCAGGAAGTTTGTTTAAGAGTGTGTTTTAAAATGCTTTTCCTACCTCAATTGTATGAGAAAAAATCCTTAATGAAATTAACACTGTAGCAACGCAGAGGCTGTATTTCGTATCTGAGTCAAAATCGAAATAATAAATGAAGTGAAGGAAAATTACAAAATTGTGAAACAAAGCAAGCCCTCAATTACAGAAGAATCTTACTTTGTTGCAGTAGAAGAAAATAGACTTGTATAACCTTGAATAAACCATAAAAATATAGTAATCCACTCAGCAAGCAGGTCTTGTATTACTCATAGTAACTACAGAGGAAAAGCTACTTACTCAATAAATTACTGATACAATAAGATTTCAGTAGTTGTAGTACCAAATTGGAATCAACATTTATTCAGTAATACATAAAGAAAATGAGCAATGGAAGACAAAGAGACACACAACCCAGATTTGAATAAAACTTGGAATCTTTGTCTACACTTGTATTAATACTCTATAAGGAGAGTTTTCTCTATTACAATCAGCAAGAAGCAGCCTGAAATAAGTCTTTGATTTATGTATTTATACAAGATGTTCTCAACCCAAAACGGTTGGACTTCTCATAAAGAGTATTAAATATTACAATATGCAAAAATTGAAAAGTTCCATTTACATCTCCTCTATCTCTTCACCTGCCTGTAGAGATGTTTCTTTTCCATATCCTCCAGCTCGGAAACCTTTGGCATCTGATCACGACGAGTAATATGCACAGGGTGTCTCACTTATTTCTAGATGTGTTGGCCTTTCCATGTTCAACACACTGGATGCATCGACTTACTAACTGCACTACCAACCCGGAAGGTTCTGTTGTTTCATTTGCCTCGAAAATATACAACTTCTTTTCTATATAAGGCAACCTATCTTGTATTTTCCTTGCTTCCAATGATGTAGCATGTAGTTGTAAACTGGGATTTACTATCCATTTGTTAATCTGGATCAGGTTGATTTGTTTCAATTGCTGGATGGTTGTTCGAGCTTCCTCTATGCTTGTCTTAGAATTATGTTGATTTTTCGCTATGTCAATCTGCCCCAGGGCCTCGGAGATACTATCTCTTTCAACGTAAAGTAACCCTTTGTCGAGTGAAGACAATGCCTCTTCACAAGCTTTATTTACCTCTCTGGCTAATCTTTTACTTTCAGCCAGATTCGTCTCCCATGCCTTAAAGATTATGTCGCCTCGGGTTTGCTCAGAAANGGCAACCGTAGAGGGCGATATGCATCAACACCACCACATAGTGACAAATTTCATAGAAGAAATCCTTTGCTTTATCCTCCCATAACTTGGAGTGATAGAAATGTATGGGCTCAGCACTGGTCGGAGTCCAGCTCCAGCTTATCGAAGGGAACGACGTCATAAAACAAATGGCGTCCATAATGTATGTTGACAAGTAGAAAGGGGCAGGTTTCCCTTTGGCCTTCAACGACTGATACTCTGTGATCTCCTTGGCCAAATTGTCCGATAATATCTTGGCCTAGTCGAAATAATAACCTTCTGCTACTTCATGCATGATTGGTACCCATGACAACAAGAAATGAGCAGAGTCCTTCCCGAAAAGTCTACACAACATCATAGCCACATAGATCATATGGGCGTCTAATGCTGCTATGGCATATATACCATGGGTGTCTGCTGTGAATTTCTCAGGGTGTCCCCACCAGTCCTTGATCAAGTCAGGGTAGCGCTTTCCATATTGCGTGCATTCTACTTTGTCGAACTCCATTAGGAAAGCGACATTGTAATTGTGTTTGAAAACTTGGGATAACTTATACATTACCCGGATATGCTCTGGTCGGAAAGACCCGACAATCACTTTCTGTGAATTGCAGATGCTCCTAGTTGCATTGTCCACATTCTCCAGAGCCCAGCCTATCATGTCGTTGTATGGCACGAGTCTTGGTCGTGCGGCTATTTTGTGCAACTCTGATTGAGCTATATCCCCGAGCTTCGTCACATGGGTTTCGATCACCTCGTCACCCGAATCATCTGGGAAGTTTATCAACTCGTATTGCAGAACATCAAATACCTGCGTCCAGGTTTTCACGGTATCTATAGCTCTAAGTGAAGTATCCGAGAGGACGTCTATGTTTGGGTTCACGTTCTCACCAACTGCTTTAGCCATTTTTCGCGGCGCCATGATATTACAAACTCAAAACTGTGTTACTTGTTACAGGGAAACACGTAAACTTCTTAGCTTGCTAAACTTGTTGTTCTGTGAGATCGCAAATAGAATTCAAAATCCAATATCTTTATTCACCTTAAGTGTATTGATTTACGAATACCTTTACTGACGATGCATTCATTTTCCTTAATGAAAAGATCTAGGCAGTGATCTGCGATCTTATTTGAAATCATTGCCGTAGAGCCGTTATTAATGCCATTAATATTTGGTGGTTCGCGATCGGGAGGTGAGATGAATAAGATTTGAATTTTCCCGAACCGCGATTTAGCGAAAAGTTAATCGCAAGATAATCGTATTTAACCCATTAATAAATCATATTTAACTTTAAGTTTTTCGGCTTTTCGGACTTCGGGATATTTGATGATAGCTCGAGGTAGGATTCTCGAAACTCGCAATCGCGAAGCGGTTAATCATTGGATAATTATCTTTAACTTTAATTAACCCTGCTTAGTGCTTAAGGCATTTCGAAAATTTGGACTTCGTGAATTTATAGTGTGATGAATTGCGAATATCCGAACTCCANGGCAACCGTAGAGGGCGATATGCATCAACACCACCACATAGTGACAAATTTCATAGAAGAAATCCTTTGCTTTATCCTCCCATAACTTGGAGTGATAGAAATGTATGGGCTCAGCACTGGTCGGAGTCCAGCTCCAGCTTATCGAAGGGAACGACGTCATAAAACAAATGGCGTCCATAATGTATGTTGACAAGTAGAAAGGGGCAGGTTTCCCTTTGGCCTTCAACGACTGATACTCTGTGATCTCCTTGGCCAAATTGTCCGATAATATCTTGGCCTAGTCGAAATAATAACCTTCTGCTACTTCATGCATGATTGGTACCCATGACAACAAGAAATGAGCAGAGTCCTTCCCGAAAAGTCTACACAACATCATAGCCACATAGATCATATGGGCGTCTAATGCTGCTATGGCATATATACCATGGGTGTCTGCTGTGAATTTCTCAGGGTGTCCCCACCAGTCCTTGATCAAGTCAGGGTAGCGCTTTCCATATTGCGTGCATTCTACTTTGTCGAACTCCATTAGGAAAGCGACATTGTAATTGTGTTTGAAAACTTGGGATAACTTATACATTACCCGGATATGCTCTGGTCGGAAAGACCCGACAATCACTTTCTGTGAATTGCAGATGCTCCTAGTTGCATTGTCCACATTCTCCAGAGCCCAGCCTATCATGTCGTTGTATGGCACGAGTCTTGGTCGTGCGGCTATTTTGTGCAACTCTGATTGAGCTATATCCCCGAGCTTCGTCACATGGGTTTCGATCACCTCGTCACCCGAATCATCTGGGAAGTTTATCAACTCGTATTGCAGAACATCAAATACCTGCGTCCAGGTTTTCACGGTATCTACAGCTCTAGGTGAAGTATCCGAGAGGACGTCTGTGTTTGGGTTCACGTTCTCACCAACTGCTTTAGCCATTTTTTGCGGCGCCATGATATTACAAGCTCAAAACTGTGTTACTTGTTACAGGGAAACGCGTAAACTTCTTAGCTTGCTAAACTTGTTGTTCTGTGAGATCGCAAATAGGATTCAAAATCCAATATCTTTATTCACCTTAAGTGTATTGATTTACGAATACCTTTACTAACGATGCATTCATTTTCCTTAATGAAAAGATCTAGGCAGTGATCTGCGATCTTATTTGAAATCATTGTCGTAGAGCCGTTATTAATGCCATTAATATTTGGTGGTTCGTGATCGGGAGGTGAGATGAATAAGATTTGAATTTTCCCGAACCGCGATTTAGCGAAAAGTTAATCGCAAGATAATCGTATTTAACCCATTAATAAATCATATTTAACTTTAAGTCTTTTTGGCTTTTTGGACTTCGGGATATTTGATGATAGCTCGAGGTAGGATTCTCAAAACTCGCAATCGCGAAGCGGTTAATCATTGGATAATTATCTTTAACTTTAATTAGCCCTGCTTAGTGCTTAAGGCATTTCGAAAATTTGGACTTCGCGAATTTATAGTGTGATGAATTGCGAATATCCGAACTCCAAATGCGCGAAGTTATTATTTAACTTTTAATTGGGGTTTAGCTTTTAGGTATTTACTGTTTCATGCATCGGCAAATTAACTTTATTAAAACTTTGTCGGGCCACTACCCATAATGATGTGTCAAAGCTTAGGAAGGTATACGTGTACGATGACTAGGATTTTTTGAAGACCTTTCGGGTATCGAGACTTTGAAGTTGCGACATGGCGAAACGCCTGAAGCGCGAAACTCCGAAGTAGTCTCTAGTGGCTTGACCCTTAAATAATCAGGCGGCTCCAAAACACTCGGGGAAAAAGGAATCGTTCGATCAACGGGTAAACTTAATCGATGGTGGACCTCATGCACGCCTTAAGGCTAAAAAATGAAATTGATTTATCATTTGGAAACCGACTCTGAGGTAGACTAAAAAAGGTAGGGTAAAGCTTCAGGCTTATAATTTTAAATGTGTTCCAACAGGACTTGTATTCCCTATTGCAATATCTCTCAACATATCAACTGGAATAATGTTTGTCTCCCTTTGAATTGTTGAAGGGGGATAAGGTATTGTCTTACTGTCAATCTGCATCTGAGATTCTTTGGATCTTTGAAAGACTATCTCTTCTTCAAGGACATCGTCTCTACTTGTCTCAATCTGTCTCTGACCAGGGATGTTGATTTGGAATGTCCTTGAAGATTCATTATATCCTTTCTTTCTAAAGGATCTAGCTTGGACTTCTTTTCTTTGGGTACATGAAAATACATTGGGCACCCAAATAACCTGAAGTGTTCAATCTCAGGCTTCATTTTTGTGAAGACTTCTTCGGGAGTTATGTTTTTCAAAGTCTGGTGAAGACTCTTGTTCTGAACTTATACTGTGTCATGCATGGTTCTACCCATGGAATCATAGAAAGATTATGATAATGTATTATTGGTTACCCCAATGATAGTTCTATTCTTCCTCTTTCTTAATTAGTTTTGACTCTCTCTGAGTCAAGTGGCTCCCTCTGAAGGATAAACATCTTCCTTTATTGTTAACCTGTCTGGAACAAGAAAACAAGAGAAACCAGAACAAAAATATCTCCTAAAGGAGAATAATGAGTGCATCTCTAGAATTAAAACAATTTAAGGATTGTTGTCATAGCTACACCACCTACTTGTAATGTAGCAAACTTTAGAAATATAGGTTAGAGGAATGACAATGTCAACAATCGAACCTGGAGTCTTCACTTTGAGTGTGTTGTTCCTGTGAATGCACTGAGATCCCTTTGGATCCATGACTTCCGCAAAAGGTTCCTTCCTCCTGCAATTTCCCTCATGACAATGATACATATAATATATATACAAGTGCATACCTGGGGGTGCTGATATGATTTCTCCAATGGCTCTTGGTTGATCTTTGTCCTCTTGACATCTTCATGAAGGAGGTATGTARCCGTGACACCTTTTTGTATTACCCTWATAAGTCTTCCTTTGAAGTCTTGTCTTCCAGAACTTTGAAGTTGCTTGATCCATCATAGTTTTGTTCATCATAATTTTAGATTCTTMACAACCCTTTGTCAACTGGGCTAGAAAACCTAACGGCTAGGCTAGGCTAGCACTTTTAGGTTTTGTTGGACTTATGRYTGCCAACAATAAGCCTTTGAATGATGAGAGAACACTAGTGAGCTRAAKATCTCCTTCAATGAGTTGCARAAACCCTAATACTGAAATTTCTGCAGAAATTGGTGAAACCCTAGAAACTCTAGGGCCAAAATTTCAAAATGCTTAGAATTTTGATCTGAAGCTTGTTGGAGGTGCACTGAAGGAGGCCGTACACTCCTATGCCCTTTTTAGCCCCAACGTCCAAGTGCTGAAAACCTCTAGAAGAGTAGGTTGTACAGATTTTTTGGTAACCCTAGGAGAGTCGTACAGTTTCTGCATAAGAGAGAGAGAGGATGGCTGAAAGTTGTTTGTGTAATGGGTTCTTCAAGACCTATGCTTTGATACCATGTTGATTTTTCATAAGCTAGGTTAAGCAAGAAGTTCATTCCATATTTAGCATTTCACTCAACCATAAACAATAATGTTGCAGCAACCAAGATCACAAGAAGAAACACCATGCACAAGAACAGAAGAAGTATCCTGGGAAACCTTTCTCAACAAGGGAAGAAAACCCAACCAAATCCTTTGTTATATTCTTCAAGAGAAAGACCTTCACCACCAATAAGACCTAGCACACAAGAGGGTGCTCAARCCCTAGAAGACTAGCGCCCAAGAGAGGTGCACACTTTTCCCAAGGAGATATACTTGCTGAAATTTCCAAACTCATGTTAGAGATGTGTTTCCTCAATGGGGAATTTACCTTTACTTATACTAACCTGAACCTGCCAACAAAAGTGTCTATTGGCACAACAGGGCCAACCTCACTAGCTTATAATATAATTAATATTAATTGGATTAATTATCTTTTACATTAATTAACAGTCACATTAAGGTGGGGCCAACCTGTACCCTCTACATTACAATTAGGGTTACAGGCAAGTCTGACTCTTGTACAATATAGCAAGGATCTAATACACCCACTAGTGCTCATCAACTAGGGGCACATCCATAGGGATGTCCATATCTCTGGCTCACTGCATTACACAGAAGAACCAGATCTTCACACGTTCACCTATGCTCGTCCATAGGCACGTCCACTCTACAGATCTTCTTTCCCATTGCCTCACACAGGAGAATCATCTGGAGTTTCTCGTCAACTCTTCTGCTCAAAGGAGGCTAATACATCATCTTCATTTTTGTTCACATGACGATGCACCCAACACTTTGGGATTTCACACGTTCACCTTGTGCTTAGCCATAGGCACGTCTAACTCAATAGATTGCCTTTCCCACTGGATAATCATCTGAAGTTCTTCTCAACTCTCTGAATGGAGGAGGTCATCTCTACGTTCCATCTTTGTCTCAGTTAGGAACCACGTACCCTTATTAGGGGCTTTCTCTCGGGTTTGTAAGCTGGAGAAAGACTCACATAGCTACAATGATCCACTTCTCACAGGTTTGTAAGCTGGAGAATGTCTCACATACCTGCAATCATCAACAAGGAGTTCACAGAAAAACTCATGGACAGGTTTGACAGGAGGGATCCCGAGATCCACTTCAGGGATCTAGCCTAGTTGAGACAAACTGGCACAACAGAGGCATTCATCACGGAGTTTCAACGGGTAGCAGTGGCAATGACAGATATATCAGAGCCCAGGTTGATCATGTTATTCACAGAGGGACTCACAGAGACCTTGAGATGATGGGTGAAGGCATACGAGCCTCACACCTTGCAGGATGCCATCTTACGCACTCAAGATTGGGCAGACTTAGTACCAAAGACTAAACCCTTTTCCAAACCCTTCGTACTACAGAAGGACCGAGACAGGAAGCCATTCCAGAGAGAATGGAAGGGCAAGGAGAAGTTGGATGATGAGATGAGGCGAGAACTTATGAGGAAGAGGCTTTGCTTCAGTTGCAGAGACCCTTGGGTCCCAGGCCACAGGTGCATGGGCAAGGGAGAGATTCATTATATTGAGGTGGCAGCAGATAGGGTCCCAGCTATGATACCTTCCGGATCAGAGGGACTATTCAGGGACAATGGGAAATCGCCTTGATAGATGGTGGGGCCACCCACAACTTCATTGATGCTTCATTGGTATCGAGACGGGCACTTCGAACAGAGGAGTTTGAGGGGTTTGATGTTGCAGTAGCAGATGGCCATACAGTGGAGTGTCTAGACAGAGTTCTGGACTTGGAGATTAAGTTAGGCAACTACACAGTGAGAGACACATTTTATGTGGTTGACCTATCTAACACAGATGTGGTATTGGGAGTCCAGTGGATGATCACCTTGGGAAAAATCACCACCAATTATCAAACATTGGAGATGGGGTTCAGAGACAGTGAAGGGAAGAGGTTTGTGCTGAGAGGCATGTCAACAGGAGCACCCAGGACAGTTTCGACCAAGAGGATGGAGAGGATATTCAGATATGGGTAGGTAGCATATGCTGCAGAGTGCTTGATCACTACGTGGAAGGATTCAAAAGGCCGATAACAGTGTCATACAAAGATCATGGACTTGTTGGGACAACATCAACAGGCTTTTGGGTCGATTCCACCAGGGAGACCACCTGACAGGGGGTTTGAGCACACCATTGAGTTGGAGGAGGGGGCCAAACCTATGATCACACCCCCCTATTGTCATCCTAGGAGGTTCAAGGATGAGATAGAGAAAGCAATTAAGGAATTGCTAGCGATGGGACACATCAGACCTAGCAGCAATCCATTCGCTTCTTCAGTTGTGTTAGTTCTGAAGAAGGATGGTACCATGAGGATGTGCATTGATTACCAGGCCTTGAACAAGAAAACCATCAAGAACCGGTATCATGTCCCTCGCATTGATAAGTTGATGGATGAACTGCATGGGGCATTTTTCTTCTCGAAGATTGATCTACGCTCTGGGTATCATCAGATCAGCATCTGAGAGCAAGACATAGAGAAGACGACATTTCAGTGTCACTTTGGACATTTCGAGTTTCTGGTTATGCCATTTGGGCTAACCAAATCACCAGCCACATTTCAGTCTTGCATGAACCGCATATTTAGGGATCAGTTGAGGAAATCAGTCTTGGTTTTCTTGACGACATTTTGGTCTACAACAAGACATGGCAGGAGCATATGAGGCACTTGGATGAGGTATTCAACATCATGGAGGCGCAGTCACTATACGCCAAAGAGTCCAAGTGTGAGTTTGGTATGACAGAGCTACTTTACTTGGGTCACATCATCAGTGCACAGGGGGTACAGGTACACCAGGAGAAGATCAGGGCTATTCTGGATTGTCCAACGCCCAGGAATGTGACAGAGTTGAGGAGCTTCTTCGGGTTATGCAACTATTAGAGACAGTTTGTCAGGGGTTTTTCTCAGCTGGGAGCACCACTGGCGAATGTCACCAAGCATGGGGCTTTCGTCTAGACCGATGAGTCATAGAAATCCTTTGATCACATGAAGGAAGTCATGGGCACATGCCCAGTGTTAGCATTACTAGACTTCACTCTGCCATTTGTATTAGAGTGTGATGCATCCGGCGAGGGCATCGGGGAAGTTTTGATGCAGGGAGGACGCCCCATTGTATTTGAGAGCAGGAAGCTTAGTCAGCCCGAGAGGTTTTACTCCATCTATGACAAGGATATGCTGGCAATCATGCATGCCTTGACCAAATTCAAACAATATTTGGTGGGCAGCGAATTCGTGGTCAAGAAAGATCACAACAACTTGAAGTATTTCCTTGAGCAGAAGGACCTCAGTGAGCGCCAACAAAAATGGGTGACGAAGGTACATGCATTCAACTTCGACATAGAGTACGTCAAGGGAAGAAAAACATTGTGGTCAATGCGCTCTCTAGGAGGCCTATGGCATGTTCTTTGATGGAGATTTCAATGAATTGGAGATCCCACTTGTTAGTGGAATATTCCAAGAACCAGTTCACTTGCAAGATTATGGATGGAAAGATTCAGGATGACAGGTACAGGGTCATTGATGATGTCGTATTCTACAAGGACAAAGTCTACTTGGTACCAGATTCAGGGCTCAAGAAGAAGATCCTCGCAGCAGTTCATGATTCACCACTAGCAGGCCATCAGGGTTTTTTCAAAACCTACAGGAAGATTAGAGAGAGGTTCTCATGGAAGGGCCTCAAACAGGATGTTATGCGATACATCGGTGAGGGTGTGACTTGCCAACATAACAAGTCAGAGAATACGCTTCTAGCAGGGCTACTTCGGCCACTTCCCATTCCAGAGAAGAAATGGGAGAGCATCTCGATGGACTTCATCACAGGCCTACCCAAGGTCCAAGGTAAGGACTACATCTATGTAGTGGTCGACAGATTAACCAAGTTTGCTCACTTTTATGCCATACCGACAGAATACAGTGCAGTTCAGGTAGTCGAGCTATTCTTCAGAGAGGTCTTTAGACTTCATGGGTCGTCGAGGAACATCATCAGTGACAAAGACAATCGGTTTATTGGGACATTCTGGAGGGAGTTGTTTAGATTGGTGGGGACCGAGTTGACACCCAACACCAGCTATCACCCTCAGACAGATGGGCAAACAAAGATCATCAACAAGTGGGTTGAAGGGTATTTACGGAACTATGTGGGTGGACAACAGAGAACATGGGTCATGTGGTTGCATTTAGGAGAGCATTGTTACAACACCACTTTCCACATGTCCATTGGTCTGACATCCTTCTGAGCATTATACGGGTATGATGCTCCCACTTTGATAGACTTGGTTTTCGGGGAGAGAAGAGCTTCCAAGGCCAAGGATTGGATCATAGAGAGTCAGTAGATTCTCAAATTGTTAAAAGAGAACTTGTAGACACCACATAATCGAAAGAAGATGAGTGCGGACAGGCACCGGATAGAGTGCAGCTTTGAGGTTGGGTATTTGGTTTTCTTGAGACTCCAACCTTACAGACAATCATCTCTGAAGAAGAGTGGGGCCAAGAAGCTCAAGCCCAGATTTTATGGACATTACAGGATCATGCATTGGGTAGGCGAGATTGGCCATGAGCTAGAGCTTTCTAGATGAGAGCAAGATTCATAACGTGTTCCACAAATCTTGCCTCAAGAAGGCAGTGGGACAGTCATTGTCACATCAGAGGAGCTTCCCCCATTGGACGAGGAGGGACAGTTGGAGTTGGTTTCGAAGGAGGTACTAGAGTTCTGAGAACGTAAACTAAGGAGTAGGGTCATCAGAGAGTGTTTGATCAGATGGAAAATGCTTCCCATAGAGGATGCTACTTGCGAGAGCGAGCAGGTGTTGCAGCACCCTGGATTGGTATTGCTTGAGGATAAGCAATTTCGGGAAGGGAGGATTGTAATGTCCCTTTCCAAATAGGAGCTCCAGAGAGGAGGCTTAATGGTCTAAACAACCCCGTTAGACTATAGCCAAGGCCAGAAAGGGGTAAATAGGGTTAGTAGAGGTCATCCCAGTCAAAGATGTTATAATCAAAAAGTGATATTGAGCTAAAAGTGGCTAAAAGCGCTTTTAAGCCAACTTGAGCTAAAACTAGAATAGATGAGCTAAAATTAGAAGTCAACAACGAATTAGGGTTTTGGGCAACTATAAGAGAAGGTACAACGACCTAATTCATTATTATGCAGATTTTGACTTATCGTTGAGGAGAAAGGCACATCTCAAGAGAGGAAGCTCAATAGATTCCAAGAGGAATACAACAGTGGTTGATGTTGGTGTTGAGAGAGGATAGGTCTTCCGTCAGTCTTCAACAGCAGTTCTACAGGGTTCAACAGTAGGGGCACACTTGTTCAGGGAGAGGGCACAACTTCTGAGGAGGTTTAGTAGATCGACTTGTCCCATTCAGGGAGAGTTCAAAGATTCCCCTTCGACCCATTTGAGAGGTAGGCCATACGCATCTTTTGCCTGGTTTCTCGTCAGATTCCGATGGGGAAATCATTAGGGACGCATTTTTCAGAAATTGGGAGTGCGACACTTGGGGAGGACACATTCGGGGTTCCTGAGAGATCATCAGATCAGATTCAAGGAAACCCTTCCGACCCATTTCACAGTAGGCCAAGGCAATCCGTTTGAGACACATCTCATCCGATTCCGACAGTGGAATCACTAGGGCGTAGTTTTCCAGTAGTAAAGGGCGCATTCCCCCAGAGGGATCCATCCAGATCCAGACACACCAGCAAAGGGGTCGGTCAGTCACCAGGACTGAGAGGGACAGTAGGGCGCATTGTTTGGGACAGTTTCCAGATTGATCCGAGAGATCTAGCCACCAGGGCAACTTTCCAGACCTGCGGCAGTTACTGCGTGCGCTGCCATAGCTTGCAGATCATCCATTGTTCCCGCAGTGTCATCTATCATCAGGTATTATCATTTTAGTTTGCTTATTGTATTCCGGCTAAGATCCTTTTGTCATTGATCTAGCCGAGTGATTTTTTTATTGTCAGCCGCATTCGGCATTGTACTCTGGAGATATCATTATATACGATTTATAGTCTTTTGTCTCATTTACCATCTGTATACTCAATATATGCTGTAAACAATTAATCATACACACACATTAGCAGAGTTTCCTAGAGTAGCCAAGGCAGGAACATTACAGTGTGAGCAGATATGAAAGTCTTTCTTGCATAAAGAAAAGAAATGGTGCAGGTCTAATGGGTAAGAATAAGTGGATAAGTCAGCATTAAATAGAAAACAAGGAAGTCAATGTTTTTCTAGATTTTTACTGATTGAAAAACAATTGAATTCAAATAATAACTAAGGTTTCTTATTTGTAGTCTGTTTTTTCTTTATTTTCCCTATCTGACCTTGGAAAATTTTCTATTGCCAGTCCTTGTAGTACTTATGAGAAAATGTTCATGCCATCACATTCTTTATTCAGCGTCTCTAACAAGTTTCCAAGATTCTAAAACCCAGCATAAAACTGTGTTTATATATTTTTTGAAACATTTTCTCTCATGTAGGAGTTGCTTCAACAATATTTGACTTCCTAAAGAAAACCTAATTTTTTAGCTTTTTGAAGAAATAAATGGGCAGCTATGAATCCATCCAATAAATGGTGGAGGGAATTTCGATTGTTTTTACCAAAGGTTTCTAGCATTCTGTGGGAATTGCTATAACCATCCATATTATTAATGTATACTTTGCAGTAGTCATTTAAAATACTTATAACCACAGTATGTGAATTTAGTTATCCTTTATATTTTCTTGATTTTCTAGCATTAATGAGTTTCAGCTTCTCTTGCACAAGCTATCCTTGGTTGTCATGAATTTTCAATTGATTATAATGCAAGATCTGCATTAAGGTATACTGTTGCAAATTTCTTCATTTCCTATAGATTCATTGCCAGTTCATGCCTTAAAGTCTATGCAGCAGAGGTCAATGAAAGGCTATATGAACTCATTAATACTTAAATCTATCCATGGATATTGATACTATGTTTTTCCCTTTAATTTTTTTGAAATAATTAGTGGTGAACATGACACCAGATGCAGGAGAAAAATGCTTTGTGGACTTTTGGAATGATGCTTTATACACTTGACCGCTTGTATAAGGCCACAGAAAGGCATGCAAGTGCAACTGGTGAATGGCAAAGGTTTGTATCATATTTTAGTTTTCTTGTTGGGACTTTAAGTATTTCATACTACATATTTCGTTCTAAATTGTTGTTGAAAGGGGTAGGAACTGTATTAGAGAACTTGTTAACTGTTTAGCGAGTTACCTTATCTTCTCTGTTCCCTTGCAGTTTGCGTGCAGATATTCTTGATCTGGCAAATCCAAGGCTTGCTATGCACTATAAGCTTGCAATCACAGCTCGAATGGCACGTGCATATGAATGCCTTCTTCCCTTGTCAAGAAGATTGCTGTGATGTGTTCTGTAGAAAGCAATTACGCTTCAATTTTATTGTCCATCAATATCAATTTTGATCTTTCTCTTTCATGAAATTATTACCAACAATGTTTACAAAATTTTGGATCATTATGCAGGCTTGTTTATACGCTTTCTGACACAAGTGGAGCATCCTTGTGATTGCCACTTATGTAGTATTGTGATATACATGAAAGTTTCTCCTTTCAGTTGATGAGCAGTAAAATCTCTGGGGTATAGTTAATGTTAAACGACTGAGCTACATGACCGTTAAGTTTGCCTCTAGGTATACCATTTTTTTATTTCTAATGAAGTTTTCTTGGTGTTGTTTGCTTTGCTAGCATCTGGCTCATTCAATTGGCTTGCAACATCTCTGAATATAGCTATTCTAATAGCTTAAACATACCAATGGTTTTGCAAGGGGACTGGTAGATGAACCAGCACTGAAAAGATTAACTGGGTTTGAAATGTTTTTTCTTGTTTGTTTGAAAATTGCAACTTATATTACTTCAAATATGCACAAGAGTTACAACAGACAAGACATAACAGATAGGGTGGGGGCAGTCTACTATTGGGCAGGTTTTAATGTGGAGATAATAGTTGGACATGTGGGGCCCAATGTAAGTGTGGCATGTCTATGAAAAGACATTTGAAATACCATTTTATGATGTATTGAAGATTAAAAAGTGAACAGAATTTACATAACATGTACATTGTCATGTCAATTGTTCACTGGCTCAAAAAATGTACAAAATCTGGTACTAATCATTGTCAAGAAATATCTTGATGTATAGATAAAGGTCGCATTTCATTCACACAAAAAACTTCCATGTAAATAAAATATATGTATTTGTTCTTTCCAAGAAAAAAGTACTTATTTGTTCATTGCAAGAAATATTACAAAAGCACGTTGCAACTAATGAATGTCCTTAAAAGTAGACATGTACAACTATGCACAAATGACCAATCTCATACAAACAACAAGGTGCTGATCCTCTCAAGCATCCATATATCCAATCACAAGTAAAGCTGATTTTATGTTTCACAGCTGGCCCATTTAATGCAATTTCAGTGCTGCCAAACTCCCTTGGAAAAACTTGCACAATACAAAAATAAATATAAAGCGACATTGTTGAAACTGTAAACAAAATCTGCACAACAAATATGCATCTAATTAAACAAAATGGTAGAACTTAAAGGTCATGGAGATTTGGGCATGGTTCAAAAACAATATCAGCCATTGGATCTAGGAAGAAAATTTTCAATCCAAACCAAGCATAATCCACCAATGAGATTCAAGAGTGGGCACATCTTCGATCTAGAATAGCATTATTTTATCTAGGACCAAACATTGTTCACCAATTAGATTCAAGATTGGACACGTAATTTGTAGCCAGGGAAAAATATTTAAGGGGCTCAAAAATTTGACTTGTGTGTAGTATCTATAATAGTAGTCAAACACTATGCTATAACTGAGGTTGCAATTAAACAGTCTCAAGAATTGCAGTCATATAGTCCTAAGGTGAAGTTAGCTTCTTGGTGTTGAGATTCATAGTCATACAAACTCTTAAGAATTGCAGTGATAAAGTACTAAGTGTTGAAATAATGTAACTGCGAAGAGTATTCTTAATATTATAGTTATTTTATTATTATGATTAATCCCCATTGTGGATTAATCACGTCGGTAATTGTATTAGGACCAAATCCCCTTTTGCGGATTGGTCATCGGACAATTGTAATAGGCAGAATAAGAAGTCGACCCCAACAACTATTATTGAGACTCAAAATTAAATTAAAGGTGGGTTTACCCACCCAGAGTGAGAGGTCGGCCCTGTCAGTGAAACCCCTTCACACGTGCCAGTCTTGTATATATAGAGAGAGGCTAGCGCCTCACTTTAACACACAACTCACTTCCTCATTTTCTTAAGAGGCAAGTTGCAATTACCAGTTGGAGAGAGGAGAAGAAGAGTGACGCATCTCTTGGGGAGGACTATCTGTATTGGTTTGAGTTATCTCTTGAACATTGTATTAGCAATTTATGATAAGGAAGTCTTTGCTGGGTTTTCTTTCCCTAGAGGGTTTCCCAGTATAAATGTTGTGTCTCTTGTGAATGTGTATTTCTCAGTGATCTTGTTCTTATGTTGCTCTTATCTATTGAAATGCAAAGAACTATAATAATGGCATAAACATTAACATGGTATCAGAGCCAACCTGAAGGAAACATATTTCGCAAGAGAAAAAACGTTACTGTTACCGTACCCAAAAATTAGGGTTTTGCAAAAGTGAATCTTTTCAGCTCCCTAACCACCTAGAAAGTTGCGCCCTCCCCAAGGATCATTTTGGAACTTACAGTGCACCTTTTCAGTGGCTAGATCTCTCGGAAAGTGAAACCATAGTTTCACAAAAGTACTAAAAGTACCAAAAAACCAGTACCAGAAGTACCGGAAGCCCCAGTCCAGAAATCAACAGATCAGATTTGACGGGGTAAAAGTTGGATTTTCTCAGATCCAAGTACACCAAGATACTCGCCTCAGCCAAGCGCACCTCCTGGTAAGGTCAAAAATTGATTTTAAGCATTTTCATTTTTTGGTCATTTTTGTAGCCACAAGTACAAGATGTCTGCAAGCACAAAGCTTGTTGAGAAACTAGAAGGCATAGACAACTTCCATGCCTGGAAGTATAGGATCGGTCTGATCCTTGCAGAGAATGACCTAGCAAAATTTATCAAAGAAGAAGTGGAGGAACCTGAAGATGTCGTAGAGAAAGTGAAGCATTAGAAGGACTCAATCAGGGCTCAAAGAATCATTGCAGATTCAATCAAAGACCCCCTGATCCCGTATGTATTGTCCAAGAAAACTTCGAAGGAAATGTTTGGCTCTCTAAGCAAACTATACGAAGGAAAGAACATCAACCGAAAGATGAATCTAAGAACTCAATTGAAGAATACCAAGATGCAGAAAGGATAAATGACTCAAGAATATTTCTCCCGAATCTCAGAAATAAAAGAACAGTTAAAAGCGATTGGAGACACCATCGACGAAGATGAATTCGTAATAACGACCCTAAATGGTCTCACAAGACCTTGGGATGCTTTCATCCAGTCGGTATATGGCAGAAAGGAGAAACTACAGTTTGAGAATCTATGGGAAGAATGCATCCAAGAAGAGACAAGGGTAGCCAACTGTGAAGCACTATTAGCAAGGGACGATGATCAAGCCCTAGCTACTCATACAAAAGGAGGAAGGAAGAAACCTTACTTCAAAAGGGAATCTCATAGAGAACCGCAACTATCAAACAAATTCAACAACCAAGAATCTCATCCAAGAAATTTTCAGAAGAAAGGACAACGCAAGGGACGAGATCTCTCTTCTATACAATGCTATCATTGTGATAAGTTGGGACACAAGGTGAATAATTGTCCAATCAGAAGAGAAGAATACAAGAGGAAGCACAAAAGGCAACATGCTCACATAGTCGAAGATGAAGAACCACCTATGAAGATGATCAAGGACCATCGTCTTGATCTCAGCTCTCAGGATCTGTATCATCTGGAGAGGACACATGGCTCATTGATAGCGGTGCATCAAAACATATGACGGGTAAGAAAATACTCTCTTGTATTTCAGAAAAGAAGTTTTCTCAGAAAGTAACTCTTGGAGATGATTATCAATATCCCATCAAGGGAATAGAAGAATCAAACTATAAGCTAGATTCAAAAAATTCAATAACAATGAAGGACGTACTCTATGTACCTGGCTTAAAGAAGAACTTACTCTCCATATCAGCCTTAAACAATAAAGGCTATAGAGTTGTCTTCATAGATGGAGAAGTTCTTATGTGGGTTAAAGGAGAAACCTTAAATGAAGCAATCGTCATCGAAAGTGAAGAAAATGGCTTATATAAGCTGAAGGGTCACCCAGAAACTGCCATGACCCATACCATTGAAAACTCATGCGAACTTTGGCATAGAAGATTGGCCCACATCAACTACAAGATGCTACCGTACATATGCAAAGTTGTCACAGGTTTACCAGAACTCAAGGTCGATCAGGAAGGCATATGCAATGGATGTGCGCAAGGGAAGAACATCAAGAACCATTTTCCAAAGAGGGACGTCAAAGCAGAAGGAGCATTGGAACTCATCCATTCAGACGTGTGTGGCTCAATGCCATCATCCTCCATTAGTGGGTATGTATACTATGTATCATTTATTGATGACTATTCTCGTAAG
>JZKD02S0084001.1:184832-206895 GCA_000966675.3 Picea glauca | reverse complement strand
TAAGGTGACCTAACACTTGCAATTGAAGTTCATGAATCCAAGTTGTCTATAAAACTTGCATTCAAGATGAGAACCAAAGTAGTTATGTGTGCAAGACCATTAACCAACAATAAAAGAGGCACTTGTGTTTGAACTCCATCCCTTTAGAGGGGAACATGGAACAAATGTCTCCACAAGCTACTAAAGGTGTTTACCTAGTGAGTGGAGGAGGTGCTTCAAAGATCACTTTGAAGTAGGGGTGGAAAAAGGAGGACATAGGCAATGAAATCAAGAAGGTGGAAGACAATGTTGCTAAGAAGTGGGGGATACCATAGATCAAAGGGCACATACCACTTCACCTTGTGACTGGTTAATGCATATAAGCATATCATCATGAGGTTCATTGTAAATCATCATTATTATCAATCGTTTAGTATTCAATATATTCTTTTATACTTGCAAACATATTTTTGCAATCTCATGCTAAACAAGTTTATTTATTCAATTTGGTATCAAAGCCATTGATTTGGCCAAGTGTGGCTTAATTCCACAAACATACCTTGTGTCAAATATCCACATCACATTTTCTTTGCATTTTCTTAGTATCTTTTCAATGCTTTCTTTCATTATTTATGTCTATTTTTTCTTTGAATCCTTGACATCTTTTTCTTCATAATCATGTTGCATCTTTTTTCAACATGATCTTTCTTCACATTTTCTTTGCATTCTCTTAGTACCTTTTCAATGCTTTCTCTTATTATTTATGTCTATTTTTTCTTTGAATCCTAACATTATGTACATGATTCTCTTGATTAAGTTCCTAGGAACACCCTTTAAATCACACGCATCAAAGGTCTAAGAAAAGAGTTACACCTCCTGGAAATCATTCTTTGTTTTTGTCTTTGTCTGCCAAAAATTATTGTTTTTATATTTTGCAAATTGTAACATTTTTTTTATTTTTATTTTGGTTAGAATTCATCTTCATGTTTCTCATAATCATTTTGTTTTGTAGTTGCAAATCAAGAGGAGCTGCCTATTGAAGTTGTTGAGAATAATTGAATGAAATGTCTTTATTAATTGTTATGCTTGACGATTTTTAGTAGAATTGGTATAGGATGAGTTCAAAGATTGAACAAGTCTATGATACTTTAGATTCACACTTAGGAGAATTTTGAAAAGATATGATGATGTTTAAACCTTACATTGAGTCTAGTAAAGAACAAAATGCCATTTCATCTAATATCTCATCAATGATTGGAATATGGAACTTATCCTTGATGGTGATTTTATCAAGTTCTTTATAATATATGCATAACTTCCTTGAGTTGTCCTTCCTTTCCATAATTATTGAGGTTGAGAATGAGCTCCAATGTTATCTTATGATTCCAACATTCAAAAAATCTTAGGGAAGATGATTAATCTCACTCTTTTAAGCGTATGGATATTTTTGTGGTTGAACATTGGAAGACTTTCATAATAAGAACAAAAAAAATAAAAGATGTTAGTTGATTCAATTATATGAGTGTTGAAATACAAGTGGATTGTAGGTATCGATGAAACGATGTTCCTGTAGATGAAAAAGAAAAAAAATAGTATAGAATTACAAACAAGGGAATAATTAAAAAGAAAATATAGTATGTTTAAAAGGCGAAAAACGAAATACCATAAACATAGTACATAGGTTAAAAAAGAAGCATAGTAGTTCAGTGCAAAAGGGAATCATAGCAATGGTAGTTCAATAAAAAAAACTCACAGGCCATTAAACATAGAGTGCAACATATAAAATATGGATTGTGAAGAAAGTTAGAGTTGGCGAAGGAAAGCCATGATTGTGTGGGAAGAAAAGCTAGCAGTAGCATCATGAAAATCAAAAGTCAAAGCTAAGGAGACAAACACTATCAACTTTTTATCTGTGATATGATATGTATTTGTGTACTTGAATGAGATAATGGTTGGTTTGATTCTCCCATGAACTCCTAAAACTACATAGAAGGGTCATACAGAAATGGGTATCCTAGTGGAAGGATAGATTGATTGCCCATGAAAGACTATCTTGCAACTAGTTCATAAAGGGTTTCCCTTCTTACTCTAACCAAGATAGGGCAATAGAGACCACGTGACACATTCCTTATTTATTGTGCCATTTAGTTGAGTTGATAAGTGTAAGGAGTACAATAACTTTGTAACTATTTCTACATATTAGATTTCAACTCCTTGAATGACATTCTAGTAATTATTAATGTGACATTCTACTAATTATTGATGTGGAATGAATACTCACAAGAGGGATATTTCATTATTAGTGTTGTGTGGCCGTATATTTTCTATTTTTAATGTATTTTTTTTGCCTTGAATTATGAGTTAGCAAACAATTCGATGACATTGGTTTGGGACTTAGATGAAAAGTTGGGGGAAGAGAATCTCCTCCTAAAGCTTCACCTAAGTAGGAAGGTAAAGGATGAGAGAGTGTCATACAATATGAACTTGCCAAAATAACAAATTCATATGGTAAACTACAATTATAAAAATTCTTCTTCTTCTGTTTATCTCGACACAGACTCCCATATGCTTATGAGTTTTCTTTAAGAATTTTTTTATGTTATGGAGATGGATAAGCCTACACAATGGAGATGGATGTACTATCATTTGAATAATAAAAAGAATATTGATTTTGGCCTCACACCTTTCCACCTATTCTTGATTTTCTTGTTATTTATGATGTCTTTCAATTAGTATCACAGGCTGTATAGTCCCAAGGGCCTCGTAACTCTATAGTTATCATCCATTCATGGGAGAGATGAAACTTTCATAATGTTTATGATATGAACAAAAATCTGAGTGTGTTGATGTTGAGGAACTATTGGATGGTAATGGGCGCATAAGTGAAAGTAAGAACGAGAAAGATAGTTAAGAAGATACCATATAACCTGCAAACACAAAATCAAAGATAAGTATATTTTCTTGTCAATGTGATTTTGTGCATTGAATAATTTATATTTTATCAAATGAATAAGATAAGATAACGTTGTCATTGAAATGGAATATTCTGCTGTAAAAGAATAAGATAACGTACAAATTAATTCCTAATGTTGTTCAAAGATGATTAAGAATGTAGAACAGGAGACTGGAGAACACCAATGTTGAATAAAAGAAATCTTTGAAAGTTGTTTGATAGTTGGTTATCCCCCGAACTGGAAAGCATTTGCATGCATCATACTTCCCCAAGGCTTCATCTTTGTCAACGACTGTGGAAGGCTTTCCTCTACCTCGAGAAACCTCAACCTGCACTATTTCCCATGCAAAAGCAGCACTTTTCTGGGCATTAATTCCACGTTCAAAACTCTGAACCGCATTGTTGTCTGCACTTCTCTGGATATGATATGATTTTCTACGCATAACTCTGCACATACTCCCATGCCAAAGTCATTGTAAACATCCCAGAGTCTGTCTTTCATCATACCATCGACAAGAGATCCATGTCTCAGTCGACACCCCTTTCAAGGGTAAGGGAGGTAATCAATTCATCGCTTCCTAACATTGTTTCTTTAATTCCTGATGCAGACTTTGTTGATCGATCGTATTTGGAAAGGCTGCATTACCTTTCGAGTAAGCTTCAAGGTTGCAGAGATTTCGAGGGCACAAATCATTTGGAATGGACAGTTAGATAACGCGGTGCATTCACAAAGGGGGAGTTAAATTATTTTTTAAGTCCACATTGTCAACATAAGAATAGAATTTTTCTTTTTTAATATATCCAAAAGCATGCTCCTCGGCAATTTCTATAAGTTTGTGTTGGGCTTACTTAAAACATGATTTTAAGAAATGTTTTATGATTTTTGAAAAAGTATTGTATTTGTAAGGGAACTTCAAACTTAGGAGAGACGTAGTTCCAATGTATTTTTATTATCGTGCCAAATTCTTTAGCGGTCTAAATTCTTATTTTCAAATTTGTAACGAGTTATAAGGGGATTGTACTTTAGATTTGGAGTTAGAGTTAGATTTGGAGTTAGAGTTATGAGGGGGATTGTATTTCTTTAGAGGTCTAAATTCTTACTTGCAAACTTGTAATGAGTTATAAGGGGATTGTACTTTGGAATTGGAGCTAGAGTTATGAGGGGGATTGTATTTTAGAGTTGGCTACTTGCTAACTTGTGAGGAGTTATAAACTATTTTGGTGATTTCTATAAGTTTGTGTTGGGCGTACTTAAAACATGATTTTATGAAATGCTTTATGATTTTTGAAAAAGTATTGTCTTTGTAAGGGACCTTCAAACTTAGGAGAGGCATAGTTCCAATGTAGTTTTATCATCATGTCAAACTCTTTAGAGGTCTAAATTCTTACTTGCAAATTTGTAACGAGTTATAAGGGGGGTTGTACTTTGGATTTGGAGCTAGAGTTATGAGGGAGATTGTATTTTAGAGTTGGCTACTTGCTAACTTGTGAGGAGTTATAAACTATTTTGGAGACTGGTAGGCTATAAGGTTTTTTTGTTTTTTTTTTAATATTTGTAAAGGAGGTATAAGATGAGATTTTTCGTTTAATGGGTGCATAAGTTGTTTTGAAGGTATACGGAGTTCATGATCCGAAAGGATTCAAGAAATTCAAGAACTTAATAAAAGTAATATTTTTGGCCTTGTGTCCTAGACATGCCTAAAATTGAATAAGGGGATCTTAGGATTTTGTGCACTATGTGCCATGGTCCTATTGGTGATGTATGATGGTATTGGTGAACATTTTATTTATATTTTCACCACACATATTCAAACACATGTAGTGAAGGAAATCAATTTAAATAACTCTCATTTAAAGCATTAAGCACCAAAGAAGGCAAGGAACGATATTACAAAAGAAATCCAAAGAATACTTGCACTTGAAGACAAATTTGCTTCGAGTATTATCTAATATTTGGAGTCTAAAGCATCTTTTTGAGTCAAACTTGTTTTCTTTATGATCTTAAAAACCTTAGAAACATAAAGGTGGATTTGCATGAAACTCTCTCTAAAGTATTAAGGTCGAACATTTTTTGCATGTGTTTCGTACTTTGATTATGTATGTGAAATTTTTTGGTTTGGCCTAAAATTAAATAATGGGATCAAATGTGATTAGGAAGGTCTTTTTATGATTGGTCACTATTTGGAATTGTGACATTGTGGTCTTTGATTTCTACATTGTTGTGACACTTAATAACTTTTGCAACACATTTGAATAAGGATGTCGCGCGTCGAAGACTTGTTCAATCTTCTACACACTTTAATTAATATTGCACCACGAACAACTATTCAAAGCAATAAAACTTCACTAAGTCATGTGGCTACATGTATGCATATCATGCACAAAAAGGTCGAATTTCTTAAAATTCAAAATGGGTTATTAATGGATGGGTTAATCCATCTTCAAAATCAAGATATACTTCAACATCATGCACCTATATTTGAATCCTTTGTAGGTTCTTTTGGATTAGCACTTGTTGCCAATGAACAAGAAGATCACACACAACATATAGTTAAAGATGACATGGATGAATTGGATAAAGAAACTAAGGACAAATTTGAGGATAAAAAAATTGACACTATCAAACATTGGGAATAGTTGTAGTTCAAGAGGAACAAATTTGGCTTAGGATATGAAAATAATGAGTTCAAATTTTTTCATATACCTGAATATTCCATACTAGTTACATTTGTGAGTGTAGGGTTTCTTTGTGATGATTTGCAATAGCATACAGTGGATGATGGTAAGAAGGAACTTGATGTTGATGATGAGGATGGTGATGATGTAGTTGATGGTGCTAATGCTAACAATGTAGGTGATGATGAGGATCGTCATAAAAAAAATAGCAGGATAAGGATGAGGTTGTTGTAGTTGATGATAATAAAGATGATGCACTTGATGTTGCTAAGATAGATGATGTACCCGAACAGTGCCAACATTGTCATCAAGTTGGTCATATTTCATTTTATTGTTTTGATATTACTCCATGTAATTTATGTGGGAAGACAAATCATCTTTTAAAAAGGTGTCAAAAGTGAACAAAGATTTAGAGAAAATAGATAAATTTTGGATGGTTAAGTACTTGTTGTTGGATTTTGGAAGCCAAGTTGTTGGAGTGGTCTTATTGTCAAGTTCATACATGGGTACATACATTCTTGATTGAATAGGTTTCTGCAACATATGGACATGAATGATTTCTTTTAGGAATTTATGATTCAGATCATGACTAGGGCCCACTTGATGTAGTTTTTTGAGTTGAAGATTAAGTCTTTTGACTCTGTTTAAATATAGTTGTGTTACTCTTTTCCACTTTTAGGGGGGTATATTGATGTTTTTGATTCACAAATCCCAAGACTTCTCAACTTTCAATTGACAAGGGGAAAGATATCGATGATATTTTTCAAACTTCAAGTTTCAAAGTCTACTTTTGATTTTGAGGATTTTGGTTTCTTCAGGATGACAGATTGAGATTTTTACTTTGATTTTCTTAGGATTGGATGATGGATTGATGTTGGATTATGGATTTGGTGATTTTGATACGGGGCCACTAACACAGGGTTTTGGATTGGTCAGTTTGACCTTCAGAAGTTGGATGCTTTTGAGGATTTCCAGAGTTTGATGAAATTTTGAGGGATTTTCATGATATTGGTATGGATGAATGATTTCCATGTTTTGGCTTTCAAATATTCAGTCACTTGCATATATGTGACTTGTAAGATTGTTTTCCTTGATTGATTGTTTGGAGGAGAACTAGCAGGTCAGTTGGTTTACTTCTCAACATATTTTGTGGTAGGATTCTATGATTCACTTATTGTTGAATCATTACATTTTTTCAATATATAGGGTTTACAGGATACAATATCTAAGAGGTAGGGTTTGAAATACAAGGTCAGTTGGTTTACTTCTCAACATATTTTGTGGTAGGATTCTATGATTCACTTATTGTTGAATCATTACATTTTTTCAATATATAGGGTTTACAGGATACAAGATCTAAGAGGTAGGGTTTGATATCTAAGGTGATAGCACATTAGGGCCTTAGATTTCAACCCTTAAAGATAAGGGTTCCTAGAGTGCAAGCACTTTTGGGCTCTAGAAACCTTTTCTCCCTTCTTAAGTTCTTGAAGTAAGTTATAATCAAGATTCTAGAACAAAACTCCTAAAGTGATAGCACTTTAGGGATTTAGGAGATTAACCCTGGGTAGGATTTCCTTCCCAAATTATGGATGAAATTAACCTTGTGAGAGGAGGAAGCACTTATGCTCTTCTCTTATGATTTTACCAAGCAAAGATCTTCAATATGAACAAGTAAAATTTACCATAAGCATTCAATAACTTGAAATGAAATTGCAGAAATTTTCTTACTTCACCAAGATATGACAAGAATAAACCCTAATTGTAGAAATTCCATCCAACGATTAGCAAAATCCATCCACAAATGATCCACCAAAGGAAGTCACATGAGTGTAGAAGAGAGAGATAGCCCTATAGGTAGATAATTTCAGACTTAGTGCTCTCATAATGGAGAGGAATGTGATGATAAAATGAGTCTTAGATAGCCATATTTATATGGGTAATACTAGCCACCAAAAGACTAATGAAAAGTCACGTCTTTACACAAGAGGGTCGACTTCTTTAATTTTCCCTTTCAATTTACAAAAAATGAATTTTACACAAAATAAAACCCTAAAGAGGGTGATGTTATGCCCTAGTAGGGTGATGATGGTGATCCAGGTGGATATCGGTGGCCACCCACCTATTCCAACTGACTCACATATAGATTTCATCTTGGCAGTTTCAGTGTTCATCTTGGTAGATATTTTCTAGCTTTTCGAGTCCTAAACTTTTGGGGTCATTTTGAGACCCTAAACAACGTTTTTTGGGCCCGCCACAGTCACACTGTAGACGAATTTAGAGTATGATGGTTTAATGTGTAGTCCTCAGATAGACCTTTTTATCCCCACTTTTAAGGATAACTAAGGAGATTATGTCTTGAGGCCCACAGGTCCTAGACATGGAGTACCGAGAGCTAGATCGACTTGAGCATGGACCTAGAGGGCCCATCTTTTCTTCCTTTTAGCGCCTCCACTTTGTCAGAAGCAGTAGCATCCATCACCTTGGCTTGGTCATGTATCAGAAATGGTTCTTGCTCCATGAGGTAATGAGTCCGAGTATCATGGTATGTGTCACTCTGATCCTCAAAACCTTTGAATATGTGCATTTGGTTCTTTTTGTTTCTAATGGGTGCTTGGATCTTATATTTATCCACTTGACCGTGTCTGGGGGGAATGATAGGATGCCCTAGTAAGATTGTGCCCATAGGTTTTGAGTTTCCACTGGGGAGATTTATGAAAAGTCATCGTTTTCTCCCATCATACTTACCACTTTCCATCTTGCTTCCCGCTCATCCATCCCATTACATTGGTCTGGGCATTGGGTTGGCCAATCATTCAAGGGTTTCACCTTGCCTTGTGGGAAGAAGGGGATAAATCCCCAGAAGGTAAAAGCAGCTGGAAAAAGATAAAATCCTAAAAATAAAACCTCGAGATGCTTCACCCAGGGATCCTCGAGAAAGCAGTAAAAAGTTTCTCAGCAAGAAACAAGAGGGATCCATAGAAATAATAAAACAATACCTAGTCAGAGGATAGGGGTTCTCATCACGAGACAACCTATTAGGTCCATGGGAACCTAACAGTATGACACTACTAGCAGTTGGTCACCCTGCTAGGGTAGTGGCTCTTGGTTGCTTGGCCAAGAGAAAGGGGGTCTTATCACGAGCCAACCTTTTCATTTCCGTGAAAGTGCTTGTGGGTAAAATTGCCACCACTGTTCACCACACCAGGGAAGTGTCCCTTGATTAGCTTCTTGAAAGAAAAAAACAATAAAGAATAAAGAATAAAAGGCATGAATGGGCTTGGAAAAATTTTCATCTAGGACAGGTGCAACCCGCCTTCTACAAAGGAACCCACAGGTAAGCCTTGCATTTCCCTGCTATCACTGCACCCCTTGTCAGGACATCCCTTATCCACCTCACCCATTTACATTACTTGGATTTTATCTCTTCCAGAAACATCCCTTTTCCAGTGGATACTAGTCCAATAGGATGCCCTATCACTTACTCCAAACTTGTCTTGCAGATTTGTATAATGTCTTTGAGCATTTGACTGGGTAAAAGGGGTTTTATGCACATGTTTAATAAAATTTATGATTGGATGTGATTGAAATTACTATGATCCCTTTGACTTATGAGCCCATGGAGGGTGTATCTGTTGATGTGCAAGATCATACCCGACGGACAGGTACCATATTGGATAGGTACACATGGGGAGATGATTAGTTCGGACCTCCATGGGGCTGAAGAGCCCCCCAGATGGATGATGAGACCCCAGCAGGGGGCAGAGACAGGATAGAGGGGTTTGCACCAGAGAAGAGGAGGGTGTTCCACAGAGGCACCCTAGCAGAGCCTCACCTAGGGAGGTTTTTCCCTCTACACTAGAACGTTGGCCTTGGAAGGCCCATGACGTCACTCAGGATTCCCATGACGTCAGTCGACATTGTGGAAGTTTTGGGGAGGCAGTTATGGAAATGTGGCATGTGTGGCAGCTTGGAGAGGCCCAAGGAGGGATAACGTCTTTCTCCAAGAGGCCAATGTTGCCCTAAAAAAGGCTAACGTCACCCTAGAAAGGGCATGACATCTTACTTTTGCTTGATTAGGGTTTCATTCTGACATTTAATGTAAAAAAATATTATTTGGTATTTTGGCCTTGTCGACCTTTTGGTGACCTAAATTTTATTAAGGTCACTTGGTATTGTATAAGTAGAGAGATAAAACTCTCATTTTGATCATCATCTTTCACTCACCACTTGGTGAGGTATGAAATTTGCGCTCTCTTCTAGTGTTTTGGCTGAAATTTTGATGTGCACTTGTTGAAAGAGACTTTTCTTGGCTATTTTGGCATCTTCTTGGTGGAAGGTTTACAACTAGGGTTTGGCTATATGAATGTTTGGTGGATGTAAGTGAATTTCTACAACACTTCTTTATTGAATGGTTATGGTATTGTTTACTTGAATTTTGTTATTATAACTTGTTGGATTAAAACCCTAGGGGACAAGAACACGTTGTTGTCCTTGTCTCATGTCCCCACTAAGTTATGCTAAGAGCCATTTTGATTTGTTGAAGTTAGATAGAGCCTTTCCATATCAACAATCTACTTCTACTCTTCTAGCCTAGCTATTTTTATTCTTGTCATTGAGCTAAGGAAGGAGGAAAACACACTAACGCTTAGGGTTTCTACACCTTAGTGACTCGTTTTCCCCTAGGGTTTGATTGATGAATCCTTACCTTAGCAACACTTCATCATTAAACTCTCTTGTCCTTAGCCATAGCATTTATTACTCAAGCTAGTCATTTTTATCTTGTTAATGAGCTAAATAAGGAGGAGAAAGCACTAAGGCATAGGGTTTCATTGTTGAGGCCTTACCTTAGCAACAATTCAACATCTAACCCTCTTTTCTTTATCCCTATCACTATCGTCACAACCCTTCAACATTTGCAGCTATTTTGACTCCATTTTCCCTAATAACGCACTGATCTAAGACCTCTTATGTTGAGTACCTTGATCAGACACTACTTCTAAATACTCTTGAACAATCATTAACTACTTCTAACCCTCGCTTAGACTAACATTCACTAACCCTATTGTTGTTATTATCTACTTGTGTTATACTTATACCTTACATCATTTATTTATCTTTGAAGCAATTGAATGATTGGCTAAGGCATTGCTTCTAGTATTATTGCATTGATGATAAATTGCCATTGATAATTGTGAAGCTTCTATACCCTTTTATTGTGAAGTGAGATATTGTAATCATTGCCATTATACATCATTGATTTTCTTCATTACTATTATTGGTCAATTGCTTCACATAATAATTCATTGATTATATGAAGAACTAACCAAGAAAGCTATCTTGCATATGTATAGTTACTTTGTTGCTTTGTCTCGGGTAGGTACGCTTTTTGGTTATTACTTATCTCTATAGGTTGATTAGCCAAGACTTTCTGATCGGTGGTGACTTGTGAGGGGGAATATTATTCTTAACCTTTCAACCCTTAGCCTTCTCAAAACCCCAGGTCACTGGGTACGTCTCCCCTGGGCCTACCACCCTAAATAGAAAGAGTTATCCTATTGAGATGGCAGTGGTAGGATAGTCTCATTTATGCCAGTTTGCCCTTCTTTTATCCGCCTTTTAACTTAACTACAAATTGTGTGATAATAGACCTTTTGAATGAGCTATTGTGCACCTAAAACAAAAATTATATGCAAAAATTTACAACCACGGGAAGTGTATGTAACAACTTACCCCAACAGGGCCCACATGATTTTTGGCGCTTCATCTCCTAGGGTTAGGTTTTTGGATGTCTAGGGTTTTGGAATTCATGTTTGATGTAAAAAGGAATTTGGAGCCTCATAGTACTCATCTTCTTGTGAATGAGCATAGTTGTCACATATCTTCTTAGAGATAAGTTGCCACCATTCTAGCAAGCTTGTTTCAATCTGCATTTTACAGTTTCAGCATATTTCTTATTTAATAGAAGTCAATTTTTACTATATCTCTATTATTATTCATTGTGTCTCTGTGTTAATATTATAGATCTGTGTTTTCATTTCACTCCGCTCATAAATATAGATCAGTGGTATCATAGCGGTCTCCTCCTTGTTGTTTTTAGTGCATGTCCCCAATGAGGTCAAGGTATAGAGAAGTTGGGTTTCAATCTTGTTTCTCTTTAGGACAACTGCTCTCGCACGCCCAAGAAACCTTTCATGGCGGGAGAAAAGAAATATGATGGGACAAGAGATCCTTTCAAAATGTTTCTCGAGGAATCCCTCGGGCAACAGAGGAACAAGATGATGGATAGATTTGCACAAATACTTCGATGGTTGTCGACAAGTGAAGAATCTACCTCAAGAGGAGGTGTCGCCCCTTCAAGTTACAGATCAATTTTGATATTCCTATATTTGAAGGTCAAATAGATGCAGATGTTGTAGATAAATGGTTAAACCTTTTAGAAGGGGATTTTGTCCACAAATTTTTTGATAGAGAAAATATTACATTTGTTCTCCTTAAGGTCGTCCCCCATGTCAAATATTGGTGGGATACTTTATGTGAGCAAAAGGAAACAGAGGGATCTACATTAGTTTTAGTTGCACCCACTTGGAGTTTCTTCAGGGATGCTATTAAGGAACAATACTACCATGTTGGAAGTTATGACGACTTATATATATAATATGGACCACACTGTGGAAGGAAAGGGACCAAACAGTGCCAAATTTCACCAATGTCTTCCATACCTTGCGCACCAAGTTGGGTATCAAAGACTCTGAGCGACATATGGTGCTCAAGTACCATGGTGGTCTGCATAGATACATCCAGAAAGAAATGGATTTTCTATACATTTCATCCTTGGGCACGACCTACCAATATGTTTTCAAAATCGAGTAGAATCTTAAACAGAAGACACAACAGTTTGGGTATGCAAACCCCTCACAACAGAAGTAGAAAAAAGGAGGCCCCAAATCGCAGAACAAAAGGAAGAGCAAGGATCGACAACCTCAGGACAACCAGTGCAAACCGCAAAAAAAGAAGGACAATGGGAAGACAAAGAAAGACACTGGTAAATGGTTCAAGTTCCATAAGAGCCCCCAGCACAACACCATTGAATACCACTCAAAGAAGTCATTGGTGGCCGAGGTGAAAGCCTTTGAATTAGATGCAAGCTCTGACTTGAATTCAAAACCAAAAAAAGGGAGACAGATCATCGATGAAGAACCCAGTGCCACTATTTCTACCACCACCAAGGTTCATCCCAACGAACCTGATGAACCAAAGGAAGGTGAGTGCCTCTTTCTTTCACATATGTGGGTCAAGGGTACTATGTTCCACTTCATCGTTGATAGCAATAGCTAGAAGAATCTCATCTTAGTAGAGGTCATCAAGCGATTGGCTCTGTCGACATCACCACACCCATAGTTGTACACCATCGGATGGCTTCTCCAAGGGAGCAATCTCCACGTCAACCAATAGTGTCTCCTAGCCTACGACATCAAGCCCTTCAAAGATGAGGTATTGTGTGATGTCGCCCCCCTTGAAGTTTGTGATGTTCTTTTGGGCCAACCTTATTTATGGAAACTTCATGTTGTATATGAGTCTAGGTGATCTGGATTTTATGAGCAGAACAAAATGAATACATATTATTATCAAAATATGATTAACACAGAATTACATATATATAGTAAAATGAGTTTCTATTCAATAAGGAAATAAGTTGAAACTGTAAAATGCAGCGGAAAATAAGCTTTCTAGAATGGTGGCGGCTTATCTCTGAGAAGATATGTGACGGTTGTGCTCATTCGCCAGCATATGATTAAAATGAGGCTCTGAAGGAATTTTTACAATAAACAGGAATGTAAAAAAACCCTAGACATCTGAAAACCTAACCCTAGGAGATGAAGTGCCAAAAGTCATGTGGGCCCTGTTTGGGTAAGTTAGTACATCAAATTCTCAGGGTCGTAACTTTTGCATACGATCTTCGTTTTAGGTGCACGATAGCCCATTGGAAAGGTCTATATGAGGACTACACATGTTGTCTGTGGAGATCCCTACACATATTGACTATGGCAAGCCCTAAAAACATTGTTAAGGGCCTCAAAATGGCCTCGGAAGTCAAGGACTTGAAAACTAGGAAAAACTATCAAACTGAAAAACTACCAAAATGAGACAATTGGAATAGGTGGGAGGCCACCAACATCCATCTGGATCAATACTCCCCCCTTAAGAATAAATTGTTTCCATCGCGTTGAGTGCCCCCATTAGATGAGGAAATTTCTGATGAATTTGGCCCCGGGTGAGCCACTTGCTTTGGTGTTGGAGTTGCCCTGCTTTGACAACTCGATAAAGTTGGATCCTTTGCTGGTGAGTTCCCTTGATCTGTTTGTCCACAATATGACCATTGGATGCATGTTGTATGTAGTCAAGATTGAGCTATGTTGGTGTCAGTTGTTTTGCTATCTCTGAGGTGTCCAATAATGGTGGGAAATAAAGTCGAAGGAGATCCATGTTGAACATTGGGTGCAGGCCAAGGAAAGGAGGAACGTTGAGCTCAAAAGAATTATCACCCACAGCCTTGGTGATGGTGTACAACCCATAACAAAGTGGGCAAAGATTTCGATGGGGTCCGGTAAGGCGCTCTTTCTGCAAATTCAACCAGACTTTATCGGCCACCTGAAACTTATGTGACACTCGGTGTTGATCATGGTGTTGCTTGTACTTGTCAGTGGACTTTTGTATGACATCCCGAACCTGTTTTGCAGATGTGTTGGATCTGCTCAATGAACCAGGTGACTTTGTCAGCTTCAGTTGGATCAGGAGATGAGTTGGTCGAGGTGACTGCAAGGGGTAGTGCAACATCTATGGGACCCAATGGTTGGAATCTAAATCCCACCTGAAAGGGATTGTGGCCAGTTGAGCTATGCAGGGCTCAGTTGTAGCTATGTTGGACATAGGGAATACTCTCATCCCATGTGCAAGGATGCTTGGAATTATACATGTGCAACATATGCACGATCATTCGATTTACGACCTCGGTTTGGCCATCTGTCTGGGGGTGGAAGGTTGTGGATTTGTTGACCTTGGTGTCCAACAGTGACCATAGGATCGACCAGAATGTGTTGAGAAATTAACTGCCCCAATCTGAGACAATGGTTTGTAGGATTCCAAAATGTACCCACACTCGTTCAAAAAAGAGCTTGGCAATGGCCTCTACTGTGATGCTCTTCTTGCAAGCGGCTAGAATCTCAATCTTATAAAAGTGATCAACAATAAAAAAAAAACATATTTATTTCCCCGCTTGGTGGATGGGAGGCCCGTCATGTAGTCCATGGAGATGGATTCCCATGGATGATCAGGAGTAGGCAGAGGGGTGTACAAGCCTTGTTTCATAGTGGTCGGTTTGGCAATAGCGCAGGCAGTGCAGGACCTGATATACTTGTTGACCTCCTGTCAAAGTTTCGACTAGTATAAATGTTCCTACAACATTGTCATTGTTGTTTTGACGTTGAAGTTTCCTGCCACCCAACTGTAGTCGGCTTCCCAGATCAGCTTCGCTTAATTTCTTGATGGAATGCATATATGGCCCAAACAACACAACAACCCATCCTAAATATGGAAATTAGCGACAACTGCGTTTGCGCCCAATATTTGGTAGGTGGTGGTGAAGTCTAGGTCTGTCTCATAGAGTTGGGGCCATATGGAGGTTTGATGGTCGCAAGAGTCTAGAATCGTGGTGAGTGTTGTGACTGGCGGTCTGCTGAGGCAATCAATGACGCAGTTGGTGCTTCATGTTTTATACTTGATGTTGAGGTGGAATTGTTGCAAGTATGTGGACCATTTCTGATGGTGGTCATTCTGCAATTTGCCTTGTGTTTGCATGAACTGCAATGGCTTATAATCAGTGTGGATGATTGTCTGATTCTCAAGAATGTAATGTATCCATTAGTGGCAAGCTTGTACAATGGAGTAAATTTATTTTTTGTAAGTAGGGTACTTATGGAAAACATCTAATAGTGTCTCACTATGATAGGCCACAGGGTGGCCGTGCTGAGTGAGAATGGTGCCCACAACATAGTATGAAACATCTGTCTCGATCTCAAAAGGATTATGTAGGTTCGATAGTGAAAGTATTTGGGCTGAGCACAAGAAATACTTCAAATCATCGAACGCTTGTTGTTGGGACCGACTCCACACAAATTTATCCTTACCACCACCCTGGTTACTTGGCTGAGGGACCATGTAATATGGGAGAATCCCAACACGAACTTGCGATAGAAATTGGCAAGGCCCAAGAATATCTGAAGCTCAATGAGTGTGGTTGGGGTTGGCCAGTCATGGATGACTTGGATCTTGGTTGGATCCACATGTACACCATGTTGATCAATGATGTAGCCCAAGTAATGGATCTTGTCCATGCCGAAGGAGCATTTTCCCAAGTTGGTGTATGGTTTGTGTTGTTGCAGGGTGTGCAGAACCTGTTGAATATGCCGCAAGTGTTCTGCCCAAGTCTTGTTGTAAATGAGAATTTCATCCAGATACACCACTACAAAAGTATTGGTGAATGGTCACAGGATATCGTTCATCATCCTCATGAAAGTGGCTGGAGCATTTGTCAAGCCAAAGGGCATGAACAACCATTCGAAAATACCTTCCTTTGAATTGAAGGTGGTCTTCCATACATCTTTATATTCTATCAGGACCTGGTGGTAGCTAGACTTCAGATCAATCTTAATGAAGTATTTGCCCCCCTTGCACTGATCAAGGAGGTTGTCAATTTGGGGAATCAGGTACCGGTTTTTTACTGTGATTTTATTTAGGGCTCGGTAATCAATGCAAAGTCGTTAGGTTCCATCTTTCTTTTGTACCAACATGAATTGGCTCTCGCAAGGTGATGATTTGTGACAGATGTGCCCCTTGTGGATTAGTTCTTGGATCTGTCGCTTGATCTCCTCATTCTCTAACAAAGAAAGGCAGTAAATTGGCCAATTGGGCAGGGGTGCGTCGGGGGTCATATCGATGGGGTACTTGACCTGACAGTGCAGAGGTACCCTAGTAGGTGAGGAGAAGATATCTGAGTATGCTTCCGCGACCTTATCCACTTTCTTATGTTGTGTGGAGAGGTCGGTCGCGGAGACTCTAGATGTGGTTGCGATCTTTCGCTCATTCTGAGAGTGAATCACAAAGATAATCCAGATTTTATGGGCATAACGAAATGAATACAAATTATTAATAGGTTCTTAACACAAAATAATAGAGATACAATAAAATTGGTTTTCTATTCAATAATAAAATAAGATGAAACTGTAAAATGTAGCGGAAACAAGCTTGCTGGAATGGTGGCAGCTTATCTCTGAGAAGAGATGTGACGGTTGTGATCATTCACAAGAAGATTATTACAATGAGGCTCTAAAAGAATTTTTACAATAAACAAGAATGCCAAAAAACCTATACATCCAAAATCCTAACCCTAGGAGATGAAGCGCCAAAATTCATGTGGGCCCCGTTTGGGTAAGTTAGTACATCAACTTCCTGGGGTCGTAACTTTTGCATACGATCTCCGTTTTAGGCGTATGATAGCTCGTTGGAAAGGTATCATCGAGGAGATTCATTTTGGGGGAAATATGGAAGAAAATTACATAGTGATACCATTTTTACCAAAAAAATATCCTTTAGGGCCTCAAAACGGGCCAAGAAGTGAAAAACTGCTAAAAATAGTAAATTACCAAAATTGCCAGAAAACTATTTTGAGACAGTTGGAAAAGGTGGGTGGCCATAAATATCCACCTAGATCAATCCTTCCCTCATTAGGAATCAATGGTCTCCATTGCATTGAGTTCCCCCATCGGATGAGGAAATTTCTGTTGAATTTGGCCTCGGGTGAGCCACTTGCCTTGGCGCAGGATTTGCCCTGCTTTGATGACTCGATAAAGCTGGATCCTTTGCTATTGAGTGCCCTTGATCTGTGTGTCCACAATATGATCATTGGATGCCTGTTGTATGCATTTTGGGTTGAGCTCTGTTTGTGTCAATTTTTTTGCTACTTCTGAGATGTCTAATAATGGTGGGAAATAAGGGCGAAGGAGATCCACGTTGAACACTGGGTTTAGGCCAAGGAAAGGAGGAATGTTGAGCTCAAAATCATTATCCCCCACAACCTTGATGATGGTGTATGACCCATAACAGAGTGGGTGAAGCTTCCGATGGGGTCCTGTAAGGCGTTCTTTCTACAAGTGCAACCAAACTTTGTCGCCCACCTGAAACTTATGTGGCACCTGATGTTGATCATGGCGCTGCTTGTACTTGTCATTGGAATTTTGTAGGATATCCTAAACCTATTGGTGAATGTGCTGGATCTACCCAATGAACCGAGTGGCTTTGTCATCTTTAGTTGGAGCAGGATATGAGTCGGTCGAGGTGACCGCAAGGGGAAGTGAAACATCTATGGGACCCAATGGTTGGAATCCCAACCCCACCTGAAATGGGATGTGGTCGGTTGAGCTATGAAGGGCTCGATTGTAGCTATGCTGGACATAGGGAAGGCTATCATCCCATGTGAGAGGGTTCTTTGAATTATACATGCAAAGGATATGCACAATCATTTAATTTACGACCTCGGTTTGGCCATATATTTACGGGTGGAAGGCCATGGATTTGGTGAGCTTGGTGTCCAGTAGTGACCAGAGGCTTGACTAGAATGTGCTAAGAAATCGACTGTCCCGATCTGAAATAATGGTTTGTGGGTTTCCAAAATGTACCCAGACTCATTCAAACAAGAGCTTGGTAGTGGCCTCTGTTGTGATGTTCTTCTTGCAGGCAACCATAATCACCATCTTAGAAAAGCGATCAACAACCACAAAAACATAGTCATTTCCCTGCTTGGTGGATGGGAGGCCCGACATGTAGTCCATTGAGATGGATTCCCAATGCCTGTCAGGAGTAGGAAGAGGGGTGTACAGGCCATGTTTCTTAGTGGTCAGTTTGGCAATAACAAAGGCAGTGCAGGACTTGATATACTTGTTGACCTCCTGTCGAAGTTTCGGCCAGTAGCAATGTTTTTGTAGCATCACCACTGTCTTTTCGACACTGAAGTGTCCTGCCACCCGACTGTAATGGGCTTCCTAGATCAGCTTCACTCGCTCGCTTGATGGAACATAGATATGGCCCAAACAACACAACAACCCATCTTGAAGATGAAAATTATCGACAACTACGTTTTAACCCAACATTTAGTAGGTGGTAGCGAAGTTCAGGCCTATCTCATAGAGTTGGGGCTATCCATAGGTCTCATGGATGCAAGATTCTATCACCATGGTGAGTGTCGCGACTAGTAGTCTACTGAGGCAATCAACGTCATGATTGATGCTTCTTGTTTTATACTTGATGTTGAGGTGGAGTTGTTGCAAGTATATGAACCACTTTTGATGGCAGTCATTCTACAATTTTCCTTGTGTCTGCATGAACTGCAGCGGATTATGATTAATGTGGATGACTGTCTCATTCCCAAGAATGTAATGTCTCCACTGGTGGTAGGCTTGTGTTAAAATATTGTGTAACAGCAAAGAATATTCTTATCCCCTTTTGTGGATAAAGATAAAATATATTTATTATTGATTAGATCAATCCCCTTTTGTGGATTGATCATGTCGGGCATTGTAATTGACAAAATCCCCTTTTGCAGATTGGTCGAACCTTAATTGTAATAGCCTAAATGAAAAGATGACCCCAGAATATATTAAAGTGGTTATAAACACCCGGAATGAGAAGTCAACCAAGACATAATATATTAAAGTGGTTATAACCACCCAGAATGAGAAGTATAAATAAGAGAGGCCAGCGCCTCATTTGGAAACACACTCAACTCACTCATCTAGTGCGCAAGTATTGAAGGAAGTTGCAATTACCAGTTGTTGGAAGAAGGAAAAGAGAGAGAGGTGCATCCTTGGGAGAGGAATTTATGTGTTGCTTGGTTCATTGTCTTGGCATTGTATTGGCTATCTATATTAAGGAAGTTTTGTTGGGTTTTCTTCCCCTTGAGGGTTTCCTAGGATAAATGATTGTGTACTCTTGTGATTGTGTTTCTCTCAGTGATCATATCTATGCTATTGTTATCTAGTAAATTGAAAGTAACCTAATAATAGCAGAAACTTTAACATGGTATCAGAGCTAAGCTTAAGAGAGCATCTTTCACAGGAAAAAGAAAAATGACATTGTTTCCATACATGAAAATTAAGGCTTTTTATTAAAGAAGGTTTTCAGCCTCAAAACCATCTAGAAAGGTACGCCCTATCTCAAGGAACATTTTGGCATCCTCAGCACACTTTTTCAGTGGCTAGATCTCCCGAAAAGTGAAACCCTAGTTTTCACAAAGTACCAGAAAACCAGAAGTACCAGAAAACCAGAAGTATGAGAAAACCAGAAACACTAGTACAAAAATCTACAGATCAAGTTTGGAGGGGTTAAAGTTGGATTTTTTGAAATCTAAATACACCAGGCTACTCGCCTCAGTCCAGCGCATCTTTTGGTGAGTTCAGTTTTCAGATCCAAGTAATTTGATTTTTTTATTATTTCTATAGCTCGGAGGGCTAGGGTTTCTTCTACAAGAAAGAATGGATACCAGCATGAGGGTAGAAGACAGGCTGGAAGGAGCTAGAAACTTCAGATCTTGGAATCATAGGTTGTAGATGATTTTAGACGAGAATGATCTCCTAGAACATGTTACAATGGGTGTACAAGAACCAGATGAAGAAGAGAAAAAGACCAAGCATAAGAAGAATGAAAAGAAAGCAAAGAGAATCATGTTAGATTCAGTGAAGGATCACTTGATCCCTCATATATCCGAACTACAGACAGCAAGGAAAATGTATGAAGCACTCAGCAGGTTATATGAAAGCAAAGACATCAATTGGAATCTTACCTTAAGAAATCAGCTTCGTAATATGAAGATGGACAAATCAGAATCTGTCACATCCTATCTTATGAGAGTTTCTCAGATCAGATATCATCTTCCAGCTATTGGATATGTCATTAGTGACAAAGAACTTGTAACCACAACCCTAAATGGGTTTCCAACATTTTGGATTCCTTTTGTACAAGGAGTGTGTGCAAGAAGCAAGTTACCCAAGATTGATAAGTTATGGGTAGATTGCACACATGAAGAATCTAGACTTGCAGACCAACAAAAGAGATTAATTGTCGATGAAGAGGAAGCTCTTACAGCTCAAAATAAAAAAAGAAGTTCCTTCAAGAAGAAAAATAAAGAATCTAACTCCGTAAGAGTTCTAGATAAGAAGAGAGATGTTTCAAATATCAGATGCTACAACTGTCAAAAGTTGGGACACTTTTCTTATGATTGTCCTCAAGGAAAAGGGAAAAGAAATAATCAAGCACATGTGGAAGAGGAAGAGGAATCTCCTCCCTCAAAGAAAGATTTAGTAGAAATTAAGGATTATGTACTTTAAGTTGAAGATAGTTGATATGAAGAAAAATAGCAAATGGTGGAGTCCGTGGAGCCTCCCCACACAAAAACAAAAGATAAGTATTCATGTTTATTCTTAGTATCTTGTTTACTTTACTACCTTCTCATTACAAGTTAGTTTTTTGTGAGAATGTTAATTAACCTCGTTTTATTTCAGTGTCTATGTAGACTTATGAAGGAAGTATCAAAGAAGAGGATGAAGAAAGAGATAAAATATTTATTTCATGTATGATCACTCATGAGAGTGACAAAGAAAGAATATTGTAAGTAAGTTTACAAGTCTCAGAAGAAATAACTTATGCCATAACTTTTAGAAGTTAGACAACACGAGAAGGATGTATGATATGGTGATAGTCAGTAAAGACCAGACAATATCCAATACTTATATAGGAGCAGGAGGCTCCTAAAGATGCAGATCAACAATATTCAAGATGAAGAAAAAGATGGATACTCAGATATAGTAGATGAGATGCAGGTAACTACAGGTTTCTCTAGTACCGTTCTTATAGATGCACAGGGAACAGGTTAATCCAGTCTGAAGACAGAAAGAAAGAAATATTTGAACTCAAGAATGCACCCAAGATATTACAAAAGAAAACTTCAAGGATGATGACTAGAAGATATTAGCTTGGTGCAAGAGGGAGCTATGTCTCCGAGTTCGAAATGGAGGATTGTGATTTGATACAATTAGAAAAGTAGATGAACGGTTCCCATATATTTTGATCAAGATGAAATTTATCCAGTAGATGGATGGTGCCCAATAGATGGGTAGCATGGTATTATACCATTGAAATATTTTGGACCACAAGAGATTTTTTTGGATCCCATAGCTATACCTTCATAGAGAAGGAAGGGACCTTTGTAGAGAAGGAATGAGAAATCCCACAGATATACCTTCGTAGAGAAGGAGAAAGAGAAGAGACCTTCGTAGAGAAGGGGAATGAGAAATTTGCCAAGGTTGGCCTCTGTCCAAGTGTTGAGTTTTGGATACTCTAGGGACATGC
>JZKD02S0084001.1:143918-169314 GCA_000966675.3 Picea glauca | reverse complement strand
ATTCTAAGGAAGCAAAAGTTTGAGGAAGAACAAGCTCAGGAGGAAGAGTGGCAAGAAATATTCTAAGGAAGGAGTCCTTTGGGGTTTCCCAGAATTAGTAAAGTAATATCCATCTAGCAGGGATTGGGATCATTCCAGACCATCAGATCTGGGAGAAGTTCACGGAGACTAGTCATGAGGTGTTTTGGTATTTCAGAATTCAAAGCAATTTGAATTGTTGAGAAGTGGGGTCATCGAAGTCACGAAATCACGAGGTGAATATTAATTGTTAGTTGCCAAAAGACACGTGGCAGTGGATTAGAAAATCTGAGAGTTAAAGGTCCAGAGAAGTGGTGTTTGGGGTAAGCGAATCTTCGCGAAGTTACGAAATCCAAAATACAGCTGGACGGACAGATCTAGAGAGGCATGTGGCAGAGATCTACAAATCTGGAGAAAGGTGTTTCAGGAAGAAACAAAGAAGGAGGTTGTAATATCACTGAAGCATGAAGTGGTGAAGGGAGTGTCCCAAGGTTATAGATCGTGGTCACAGAGGAAGAGTCTAGCGCGAGACTAGTACTCACAAATTGGTGTTTCCAAGTGTCGAAGAGTGGAGTTGCAAGTAGTCTGAACTTGTAGGAAACATCAAGGGGACCTATGTGTGTGTGTGAATAAGTTTTTCAGGGTCTGTTGAAGACCCTAAGAACCAATTTGGTTCCAGGATTTTGAAGATCTGATACCGGGAGGTCACAGAATCCCCAGGAGGGAAGGGGGTTATGTCGTCAAGGTACTCCTTTGGCTGAAAAATTCATGGACTCATGTCCATGAGATCCTGAACTGACCTTCCATGCTTATGGATGTCCTCTTTTCTTACCTAACTGGAATATTCTATTGGGCGTCCCTTCCATTTTACCAAATATTCAAAATATGTTTTCCTTCTGGTCTTCTTACCAATTCACCTATCTATGATCTACTCCATCTGTGGCTTTTCTACTACATGCATCTAATTTTTCCAATGGATCTCCTTCTGATCTTCAGGTCCCCTAGTTTCATATTCCATGTAAGGATGTATGTCTTCAATGTTGAATATGGGTGATATACCCACACCTTCTGGAATCTCTATCTCATAAGCATTCTCACTGAATTTTCTTAGGATTTTTCATGGTCCTATCTTCTTCATCTTTAGTTTCTTATATGTTCCTCTTTGAAACCTCTCCTTCCTAAGATGTGCTAGAAATTGATCTCCAACTTAAAATTTAAGTTTCCTCCTATGTTAATCAACTCTGCATTTGTATTCATTGATGCTCCTCTTCAATTGTTCTTTGATCTGATTATGAAGCTCCTGCATTTCTGCAACGAAGTCTTCGGCTCTAGTGATTCTAAGTTCTCTCTTCTCCAAATCTCTTAATTCTGACACTCCCCTTGGATTCATTCTATATACTATCTGAAATGGACTCCTTCTGGTACTTCTGTTCAATGAGTTATTGTATGAAAACTTTGCTTGTGCTAGAATTTGATCCCACTGGCTATGATGTTCAGTGACCAAACTTCTCATAAAATATCCTAAACTTTGGTTCACCACCTCATTCTATCCATCCGTTTGAGGGTGATATGTAAAACTAAAGGATAGTTTTGTTCCCATCTTCTTCCACAATGTTCTCCAGAAATGACCAACGAATTTGGTATCCCTATCTGAAACAATACTCCTAGGAAATCCATGGAGTCTTACAACTTCCTTGAAAAACAAGTTAGCAACGTGCATTGCATCACTGGTCTTCTAGCATGGGATAAAGTGTGCCATATTTTCAAATATGTCAACTACCACAAATATGGAATCACTTCCTCTTTGCGTTCTTGGAAATCCCAACACGAAATCCATGCTTATTGCATCCCAAGGTCTCTCTAGAATAGGCAATGGTTGATACAACCCAGTATTCTGCTTCCTTCCCTTTCCATACTGGAAAATATTACATATGTTCACAAATATCTTCATGTTTGTCCTCATACCTGGCCAATAGTATGAACAGTTCAACTATGCAAACGTTTTGTGATGGCCAAAATGTTCGGGTCGACCTCCACTATGCTTTTCCTTCAGCAAATTCTCCCTCATCGAACACTTTGGTATGCACAACTGGCATCCTTTGAACAACAACCCATCCTGAATCAAATATTCGACCCACTGGTTTCTTTATCTTAGTACAGTATTCGCACATGCTTCATATGCCTCCTTGAAATCAAGATCATCATGATACATTTCCTTAAGGTGTTCAAACCCCAAGGTTCTCACTTGAAATTCCTGAAATGTCTTCCCAAAATCCGGAAAACCCAAAATTGGTTGTTTTGTTATCTTCTCCTTCAATATATTGAAGCTCCTCTTAGCCTCTTCTGTCCATTTGAAAGACTTATGTCTTTTCTTCACTGTGTCCATCATGTGTGCACCAATTTCACTGAAATTTCTGATGAACTTTCAATAGAAACTCACTAGTCCATGGAAGATTCTTACTCAAATATACTCCTTGGTGACGACCATTCTCGGATTGCTTTCACCTTTTCGGGATCCATCTTCAATTCATTCGAAGAGATCACAAAACCAAAATAAATGAGTTATGTCTTCATGAAAGAGGATTTCTTTAAATTGATCAGCAACTTCTCCCTCTGCAACCTCCTCATCACTAATGTTAAGTGCCTCATATGCTCTTCTTCAGTTTCACTAAAGACCAGTATATCATCCAGATATATGATCACAAACTTGCCAATAAAATCCTTCAACACTTCATTCATCAACCTCATAAAAGTACTTGGGGCGTTCGTTAAGCCAAATGGCATAACAAGCCATTCATACAATCCCTCATTTGTCTTGAAGGATGTTTTCCACTCATCACCTTCTCTCATCCTTATCTGGTGATATCCACTCTTCAAATCTATCTTCGAAAAATATTTCACTCCACTTAAACAATACATTAAGTCATCCATCCTTGGCAATGGAAATTTGTACCTAATTGTAATCTTGTTTATGGCCCTTGAGTCTGTACACATTCTCCATCCTCCATCCTTCTTCGGACTCAACACATTTGGTATGGCGCATGGACTCAAGATTTCTCTGACCAAACCTTTGTTTAACAAGTCCTGAACTTGTCTATTCACCTCCTCGTTCTCTTGAGGTGTTAGTATGTACACTTCTTTGTTCGATAGGCTTGCTCCTGGTATCAATTCAATGTGATGGATGATACTTCTGATAGGTGGAAATGAGCTTGGCAACTCATCCACTACTATGTCATCAAAATTCTCCAACAACTCCTAAACTTCCTCAGGCAGATCCTACATAGAATTACATGTAAGGATAAATTTTGTCTTCCTCACTACATCAAACTGCATCTCATGTTCCTTATTAAATTCACTCAATATTTCCTTCCCACTCATGAGAATTATGCTCGTGTTGGCTTCTTCCTTCACTTTCTTTTCCTCAATTGGCAGCAACAGGTGTGTCCTACCATTCTTCTCCAAAGTATAAGTATTTATTCTCTCATCGTGAATGACATTCCTGGCATACTGCCATGGTATTTCCAACAAAACATGACATACATCCATGGGAATCACATCACATGGAATTTCATCTCTATATCCTCCTATTTTAAATTCAACCAGGCATTGTTTAGTTATTGTTACCTGATGAACTTTCTGCAACCATGAGAATTTATACGGTGTTGGATGTGTAGTCATTTCCAGCTCCAATTTCTCCACCATCTCTGTGGATACTAAGTTATCAATGCTCTCACTGTTAATTATCACCTTCAATACTCTATCTTTAGTCTTGCAAGTTGTGCTGAACAAACTTTTTCTCTACACCGGCTTTTCAACCTATGGCTATGGTTTTAAGAGAACTTTCTTCATCATCAAAGATCTCCCAACTTCTGCGCCTTTCGCCTCAACATGTCACTTCTATGCTTCCAAAATGTGAGCTTCACCTCCTCCTTTCTTCCTCTCTGGACATTCCCAAGACATGTGTCCTACCTTTCCACGAGCATAACACTTCACTTCACCTCCACTGCCTCTTCCTCTTCCTCTAGGAAAAGAGTTTCTACCACCACTTTGTCTTCCTCGGGAAATTCCTCCTCTCTCAGAGTGACTATGTGGTTTCTCTGCCTCACCTTTGGGCTTCTGTGCCTTGTCATGGGAAATTCCTTTTCCTTTGTTTGGACTTCTACCTTTGCTTTGTTGACTTTTCTTTCTGGCCAACTTCTCCTCTTC
Organism: Picea glauca; assembly: GCA_000966675.3. Taxonomy (NCBI): domain Eukaryota; kingdom Viridiplantae; phylum Streptophyta; class Pinopsida; order Pinales; family Pinaceae; genus Picea; species Picea glauca. The sequence continues at coordinate 165,090 of JZKD02S0084001.1, read as the reverse complement.
TTTCAGCGCAATCTAGTGTTCATCCTCGACTATCCTTATGTTAAAATAATGTAACTGCAAAGTATATTCTTATTATTATTTGATATATTATTCATTGGATCAATCCCCATTGCAAATTGATCATGTTGGTTATTATAAAGGACCAAATCCCCTTTTGCGGATTGGTCAAAAGATAATTTCAATAGGCAGAATAAGAAGTCAGCCCTAGAAAATATTAAAGGGGTGTTGAATTATAATAAAGGTGGTTATAACCACCCAGTTGGAGAAGTCGGCCCTGCCAGTGAAGAGACACTTCACACGTGCCAGTCTAATATAAATAAGGAGGCTAGCGCCTCACTTAGACACAACTCACTTGCTCATTTTGAGAGACAAGTTTCGGAATTGCAGAAGAAGGAGAGAGAGTGGCGCATCTTTGGGAGAGGAACTTCTTTTTTAGTTTGAGTTATCTCTTAGCATTGTATTGACTATCTATAATAAGGAAGTTTTGCTGGGTTTTCTTCCCCTAGAGGGTTTCCCAGGATAAATGTTGTGTCTCTTGTGATTTTGTTTTTCTCAGTGATATTGTATTATGCTATTGTTATCTAATATGAAAAGAACTATAATAATGGCTTAAACATTAACATGGTATCAGAGCCAAGCTGAAGAGAGCATCTTTCACAAGAGAAAAGTGAAAAACATCACTGTTGTCGTACATGAAAATTAGGGCTTTTGTTGGAAAGGTATTTCAGCCCTAAAACCACCTAGAAAAGTGTGTCCTCCCCCAAGGATCATTTTGGCACCTTCAACGCACCTTTTCAGTGGCTAGATCTCTCGGAAAGTGAAACCCTAGTTTCACAAAGTACCAAAAAACCAAAAAACTAGAGTACCAGAAGTACCAGAGTGCTAGAAGTACCAGAAACACCAGTCCAAAAATCCACATATCAAGTTTGAGGGGGTAAATGTTGGATTTTCGAAATTCTAACTACACCAGCATACTCGCCTCAGCTCAGTGCATCTATTCCCTAGATCATAATTTCAAAGTTTGAAGTTTGAAAAATTAGGGTTTCCTCATAAAACCCTAAGTTGCAGTTGCAGTTGCAGCCGTAGAACCAGTTTCAATCACCCTTGAAGTTTTCTTAAGAGTTGGTAATGATTACCGCTGCTACCAGATGGAGCCACTACCTACAAATTCCATCAGAGGTATGTACTCACATATGTTTAATGGTTAAACCCTAAAGAGTATTTGCAGGAGAAGAGATCTCTTGCCATAGATCCAGAAGGATCTCAAGATCCAACTCATTCAAAGGAATGAAGAAACCTAGGTGTGATTATTCTGATATGCATTATTATTTTGATGAGTGTTGCATGTTGTAGCTATGACCATCATTCTAACCTTTTATGAGTCAAGGTATTAAATGGATTAAAAGTTGAGATCATGGAGCTTATCCTCTAACCCAACCTTCTATCAAGATAGTGTATCATCCTAGTATAGCAGACAGGTTGAATAAAGAACTCGTCATCTTGAGTGAAGGAGACTTGGAAGAAAAGAAAGCACTCATTCCTGAAGACAAGGCTCCAAGTTTGATTAAATCAAGTTGATAAGATTCAAAGGTACACATGACAAGTTGATGACTATAGTTGAGATAGCAGTATTTTTAAAGTATTATACTTGATAGCATGTGAGCATATAGAGGTAAATTATTTGCCTAATACAACTAACACCTCCTCTAGGAGAAACCTCGTGTGTTAGTTCTAGGTTACCATGGAAGAATGCTTGGTCACAACACTATGAGAGTGTTGACCTCATTTCGTATTGTATTCCTTACATTTAATATTTGCTTCAAATAAATTAATAAGTGATAGCTCTAAAAGAGCTATTGTGATGATTGTTTGTGCTATTGCTTTATATTATCATAAGGATATTATTCTTGCTTGTTGTTTTGTTGACCTTGCTCCAGGTCACATGAGGAAGCTATAGTGAAAGTTGCAGAAGGCAACGTGCTAAAGGAGAGACCATAAATGAAGCAATCATCATTAGAAAAGAAGAAGGTTGCTTGCATAAGCTAAAGGGTCACTCAGAAGCTTCCATGACCTACGCCATTGAATAATCCATGCGAACTTTGGCATAGAAGATTAGCTCACATCAACTACAAGGCGCTACCATACATATGCAAAGTTGTCACAGGTTTACCAGAACTCAAAGGTGACCATGAAGGCATTTTCAATGGATGTGCACAAGGGAAGAACATCAAGAACCCATTTCCGAAGAAAGATAGAAAGGCAGAAGGAGTCCTAGAGCTCATTCATTCATATGTGTGTGGCCCAATGCCATCATCCTCCATTAGTGGGAATTCAAATCCTTGATAGAGAATCTTTCTGAGAGAAAGATTAAGATACTCGGGTCAGACAATGGAGGAGAATACATCTCAAAAGAGTTTGTGAACTTCTGCAAAGATGTTGGGATCAAGAGGGAACTCACTACTCCCTATAATCCCCAACAAAACGGTGTAGTTGAACGTAAGAACAGAACCATAATGGAAGCTGTGAAGACTATGATCCATGATCAAGATCTTCCTATGTGCTTATGGGAAAAAGAAGTAATGGCATTTGTATATGTGCAGAACCAATTATCCCATAGTGCACTTGGGCTCAAGACACCGGAAGAGATGTTCACTGGAAAGAAGCCATAGGTAAGCCATCTCAAAATATTTGGTTGTCGAGTGTTTATTCATATACCTAAAGAAAAGAGAAACAAGATGGACCCTTCAGGAAAGAAGGGAATATTTGTGGGATAATGTGAGGTCTCCAAGGCCTTCAGAATCTATATACCAGGTCACCATCACATTGAGATCAGTAGGGATGTGACCTTTTATGAAGATGCAGCGCTCAAGAAATCTAAACTATGCCAGCTTGAAGAAGTATATGAAGAGGAACCCGTAATCCCCAGTACTACAATGAGTGAGGTTCTCAGAGCTGCAGAACCAGTGAGGGAAGTCGTAACTTGCCCTGATGAGGAACTTATAGAAGACCATGATATAGTAGAAGTGAAAGAACCTCCTCAGATGACGACCCTCCATAAAAGAAAGCCATCTTGGGCTAGATATCTTATTGAAGATGGAGAGAAGTACGGTGTTCCCCAAGGAACTACGAGACAAGTGAAAATACCAAATCCATTCTCCAGTCATACGGCTTTGATGTGTGATCTCCTAGAAGAGGAGCCTACCTACTTTGAAGAATCCATTCAGAGGAAAGAATGGGTAGATTCCATGACAGAGGAATACCAATCCATAATGAAGAACGAAGTATGGGAAATAGTTCCTAGACCGAAGAGTAAAGATATGGTATCCTCCAGATGGCTCTTCAAAATAAAACATGCCACTGATGGAAGTATTGAGAAGTATAAATCAAGATTTGTCAGTCGTGAAGGAAGGCATTGACTATGAAGAGACATTCGCTCCTGTGGCCAGATACACTTTGATCAGAACCATCATAGCTCTTGCAGCTAAGATGAAGTGGAAGTTGCACCATATGGACATGAAGACATCTTTCCTAAATGGTGTCATCGAATAGTAAGTGTATATAGAGAAACCTCAAGGATTTGAGGTTGAAGACAGGAAGTCTCATGTCTGCAGATTGAAGAAAGCCTTATACAGATTGAAGTAAGCTCCTAGAGCTTGGTATGGCCGTATAGACAGTTTCTTGACGAGCTTAGGCTTTACCAAGAGTAAAGCAAACTCTAACCTCTACTTCAAGATCATGAGCAATGAGCCAGTAATCTTACTACTATATGTGGATAACTTATTCTTAATTGGAGAAGAAAATCTCATCACTGAATATAAAAAGAGACTTGCCTCGGAATTTTAAATGAAAAACCTTGGCCTAATGCATTATTTCTTAGGTCTTGAGGTATGGTAGAGTCCTAAGAGGATATTCCTTAACCAAGGGAAGTATACGGTTGAAATCTTGAAGAGATTCGACATGTTGGAATGCAAGCCCATGAATACACCCATGGAAGCGAAGCTGAAGCTATTGGTCGATAATTCGTCAGAGTTGATTGATGCCACACTATACAGACAGATTATTGGATCATTGATGTACCTGATGAACACCAGACCAGACATTTGTTTTTCTGTGAACACCTTGAGTCAGTTTTTGGTAGAACCCAGACGTGTTCACTTAGTGGTTGCAAAACATGTGATGAGGTACCTTAAGGGTACAATAGATTGTGGTCTCAGTTATGATGGAGATCATGATTTCACATTGAGTGGATATATTGATGCAGATTAGGCAGGAAGTGTTTCTGACAGGGAAATCACTTCAGGATGTTGTTTCAGTTTGGGATCAGCTATGATCTCGTGGCAAAGTAGGAAGCAATCTAGCATTGCTCTCAGCACAATGGAAGCAGAATACATTGTTGCATGTTCTGCCAGCTGCGAAGCTATATGGCTTCGAAACTTGTTGACCGACCTATTTGAATTAGAGAGGAGAGAAACCTTGATCCTATGTGACAACCAAAGCTGCATAAAGATTACAGAGAATCATGTATTCCATGACAGGTCGAAACACATAGAGATCTGATATCATTACATCTGTGACATGGTGTAGAGAGGATCCTTAAAAGCTCCAGTACATTAGCACGGATGAACATGTTGCTGATATGTTGACCAAGCCACTATCTCATATAAAGTTTGAGTACTTTCGAGATAAGATTGGTATATTCTGAAAGGACCCTCCTCAAAAGGGGGAGTAGATGTTGAGATGAGACATCTCTTGCTTCCGACCTGATGGTTGTGACGTAAAGCAAGATGATGTGATGTGACTAGAATTGTGTTTCCAACTGGATAGTTGTGATGTAAAGCCAGTCTAGTATCTTGCTTATGACCTGATGGTTGCGACGTAAAGCAGGATGAGTACCTTGCTTCTGACCTGATGGTTGCGACGTAAAGCAAGATGATGTGTGACTAGTACTATGCTTATGGTTGTATAGCTGCGACATAAAGCAAGTCTAGTACCCTGCTTCCGACCTGATGGTTGTGACGTAAAGCAGGATGTGTACCTTTCTTTCGACCTGATGGTTGTGACGTAAAGAAAGATTATATGATGAGACTAGCACTGAGCTTCCGGCTAGATAGTTGTGACGTAAAGAAAGATGATATGATGAGACTAGCACTGAGCTTCCGGCTAGATAGTTGTGACGTAAAGAAAGATGATATGATGAGACTAGCACTGAGCTTCCGGCTAGATAGTTGTGACGTAAAGCTAGTCTAGTATCCTGCTTCCAATAGGATGGTTGTGACGTAAAGCAAGACGAGTATCTTGCTTCCAGCTTGAGTGTTGTGATGTAAAGCAAGGTGATGAGATGAGACTAGTACTATGATTCCATCCTGATGGCTATGACGTAAATCCAGTCTAGTATCTTTCTTCTAGCTTGAGTGATGTGACGTAAAGCAAGACGATGAGATGAGACTAGTATTGTGCTTCCAGCCTGATAGTTGTGACGTAAAGCCAGTCTAGTATATTAATTCTAGCCTAAGTGTTGTGACGTAAAGCAAGACATTGAGATGAGACGAGTACTGAGCTTCCAGCTTGACAGCTGTGATGTAAATCTAGTCCTATATTATGATGATCCAACCTCGTGCTGTGATGATGATGATGACGTATCAGTTTTTATACTAATACATAGTGATGCAGATGATGATGGAATTCCTTTGAGAATGACGATGTTGTCAATGAAGAAAACTTCTGATGATTTATAGATACACCAGTCAGTGTTCCAAGATGATATTGATGATGTTTTCCTCTCACCCACTTGATGTTGTTGATGATAAAGGCCTCTCTCTCCCACATGATGTTGTTGAAGAATATCCTTCTTGTTAAGGGGGAGTGTTAAAATAATGTAACTACAAAGTGTATTCTTATTATTATTTCATATATTATTCATTGGATCAATCCCCATTATAGATTGATCATGTCGATTATTATAAAGGACCAAATCCCCTTTTGTGGATTGGTCAAAAGATAATTGTAATAGGCAGAATAAGAATTCGGCCCCAGAAAATATTAAAGGGGTGTTGAATTATAATAAAGGTGGTTATAACCACCCAGTTGGAGAAGTTGGCCCTGCCAGTGAAGAGAGACTTCACACGTGCCAGTCTAATATAAATAAGGAGGCTAGAACCTCACTTAGACACAACTCACTTGCTCATTTTGAGAGACAAGTTTCAGAATTGCAGAAGAAGGAGAGAGAGTGGTGCATCTTTGGGAGAGGAAATTCTGTTTTAGTTTGAGTTATCTCTTGGCATTGTATTGGCTATCTATAATAAGGAAGTTTTGTTGGGTTTTCTTCCCCTAGAGGGTTTCCCATGATAAATGTTGTGTCTCTTGTGATTGTGTATTTCTCAGTGATCTTGTATTATGCTATTGTTATATAATATGCAAAGAACTATAATAATGGCTTAAACATTAACACCTTATTGTCATCATGTTGATTTCATCCTAGATTTCATATCTCAAGTCGTTGATGTATCTGGAAAAAATTTCCTCGTCTCTCTCTCTCTTTGTCCAGCCCTGATGTTCAGTCTATAGAACTCCTCTGTGTACTCCTTCACATTCCTTCCTTTCTTCCTCAGGTTTTGCAATCTTCTTAACAGATTTATTTGGTAGTCCTTGGGTATGAATTTAGCCTTTAGCTTGGCTACCATTCAATCCCAACTCTTAATCTTTTGTTTACCCTTGCTTCTCCTGTCAACCTGCAGTTCATCCCACCACAGTGTTGCATGTCCTTTCAACCTGGTGACAACATGTTTCACCCTTTTCTTCTCATCGACATCTTCATAGTCTAAATACTTGTCCATTTCTAACATCTAATCAAGCAATTCTTCGACGTCCAAATTACCTTCATATATTGGGATGTCTATATTTTCTCTAGCTTCCAACTTAACAACCGCTTTCAACAAGAGCTCTTCCTCAACATCCCCTGCTACAGCCTCTTCAACTTCCACTTCTTCATTATCTACATCACTAATGTCTCCAACATCAGGGGCTCTTCTTTGCGTTGTTTCTATGGCATCCAGCCTTGCTCGCAGTTCTCTCATCTCTCTTTCCATAGCTCTATTTTCTATGAGAGGCTCTGCACGTATCCTAGGTGGCATTGTGTTGATGTATCTGATACCACTCAATGATATCAGCCTACTTATTTGTCCCCTTTTTCTTACCTAAAAATAGATTCAGGATCTAATACCACTTGACGGCACAACCCCCTTCCCTCCTGGGGATTTTGCGACCTCCCGGTCTCGGATCTTCAAACTCCTGGAACCAAATTGGTTCTTCAGGTCTTCAACAGACCCTGAACAACTTATTCACACACACACTGGTCCCCTTGATGTCTCTTGCAAGTTCGAACTACTTTCAACTTCGCTCTCTGGCGCTTGGTAACACTAATCCATGAGTACTAGTCTCGTGCTAGACTCCTCCTCTGTGACCATGGGCTATAACCTCGGGCCAATCCCTTCACCACTTCAGCTTTGACAATATTACAACCTCCTTCTTTGTTTCTTCCCGAAACACCTTTCTCCGGATTCGTGGATCTCTGCCACGTGCCTCTCTAGATGTGACGGTCTGGCTGTATTTCGATTTTCATGACTTCGCGAAAATTCTCTTACCCCAAACACCACTTCTCCAGACCTCTAAATACCAAATTTTCTAATCCACTTCCACATGTCTCCTCGTAGCCAATGGTTAAGATTCGCCTCATGATTTCGCAAGTTCGGCGACCACACTTCTCAACACTTTGAATTTCTCCAAATTCTGAAATGTCGAAACACCTCATGACTAGTCTCTGTGTAAATTCTCCCATATCTAACAGTCTAGAATGATCCCAATCCCTCCTGGATGGATCTTACTTTACTAATTCTAGGAAACCTCAAAGGACTCCTTCGTTAGAGTATTTCTTGCCACTCTTCCTCCTGAGCTTGTTCTTCCTCAAACTTTTGCTTCCTTAGAATTATCTCTTCGACACTTACTCAAATTTCAACCTGTGCACGCTTTGCAACAGGGCTTCCTCTGCAACTTGGATTCTCTATGGATGGTTATCGCTACTCCTATGAACTTCTAAGTCAAAAGACTCTGTCATGTACTCCTTGCAGACAAACTTCCTTCAGGCTATCTCTCCAGAACTCCTTGAGTCAAAATGGACTCTATCACGCACACCTTACAGACACTATGCACTCCTTGCACACATAAGGTTCATGTTATCTCTTCTGAGCTTATGAGTCAAAATAGACTATGTCAACGCACTCCTTGCGGACACTATGCACACGTGCACTTGCTCGTAGAAGAGAAACAATCGAAGCTTATTTAAATCTTCATAGATTCATACATTAAACCATGTAAATGCATACATAGACACAAGAACAAGAAATAACAGAGAATTGAAAATAAACAGAGAGTCTACCATTCATTCATTCAAATAGACACGACAACACCATGCATTTGGGACAATGCTCCTCTATTATATTCATTCAACTGAAATATACATGTGTTCATATATTTCTTCTCGAGAGCTCTCAACTATCAGCTACAATGGAAACAACTCTCGATAACTAGAGTGCCAACAACCTCTATTGGGAAACAATACAAAGCTTTATATAAGAGGGCTCTTCGAGCTCTTCCCTTCAACTACTATAGAGCTATCCCATCAAATTAAAATATATCAACTACTAAAATTTATTACAATAAATATTTGTGACAGATAGATCTGATCGAATACATCGAATTTGTAATGCACACAACTTCATTAAAAGAAAATACATTATTTGATGTCCTTATGAAATTATCAATCTATATAGCATTAGAGATGTTCTTTAATTACAACTCCTTTCAAAATATTTGCATGATACGCCTTCTTAAAAATTTTAAAATCTTCAAAATGTGCGCTAGTGCACCCAACTGTCCTCCACTCATTCTTTGTTGGCGATGCTCCTGCGTCACTTTGGCATAGAGAAGACAATGGCAGTGTTGCAACAACATTTATATTGACCGAAACTTCGATAGGATGTCAACAAGTATATCAGGTCTTGCATGGCCTGTGTCATTGTCAAACCAGGCATTAAGAAACAAGGCATCTACACCCCTCTTCCTACTCTAGAAAATCCCTGGGAATCCATCTCGATGGACTACATGTCGGGCCTTCCTTCAACCAAGTAGGGAAATGACTGTGTTTTTGTGGTTGTTGATTGATTTTCTAAGATGGTGATTCTAGTCGCATGTAGGAAGAGAATCACACCAGAGGCCACTGCCAAGATCTTCTTCGAACGAGTGTGGGTACATTTTTGAATACCATAAACCATCATTTCTGATCAAGATAGTCGGTTCCTCATCACATTCTGGTTGAGCCTATGGTCACGGCTGGACCCCAAGATCACCAAATCCACAGCCTTCCACCCCGAAACGGATGGCCAAACCGAGGTCATCAATAGGATGATCATACATATTTTGCGCATGTACAATTCCAATCATTCATGCACATGGGATGAGATTCTTCCCTATATTCATCACATTTACAATAGATCCATACATAGCTCATCCATCCACAACCCCTTTCAAGTGGGGTCGGGATTTCAACCATTGGGTCCCATGGATGCAAGAAGAATCATCCCATCCGTAAAATGAAGCTGAAAAAACCACCCAGTTCATTGAATAAATCCATCACATCTATCAAAAGGTTCAAGATATTTTTCAAAATTCCAATGCCAAGTACAAGCAGTGCCATGATCAATATCGGGTGCCACACAAGTTTTAGGTGGGAGATAAAGTTTGGTTGCACTTACAGAAAGAATGCCTTATAGGACCCCATCAAAATATTCTTCCACTCTGCTATGGACCTTTGATCCATGTGGATATTGGTGGCCACCGACCTATTCCAACTGGCTCAAAACAGTTTCCTGGCAACTTACTATGTTTAGTAGTTTTTCAGTTCCTAAACTTACGGGGCCATTTTGAGGGCCTAAATGAAGTTGTTTTGGGATAAATCACCTCAATGATAGCTCAAGTCTCTGATTGAGCCCCAAAAATGAATATTCTCAATGATACGTTTCCAACGAGCTATCGTGCGCCTCAAACGAAGATCGTATGCCAAAGTTATGCCCCCGGGAAGTTGATACACCAAACTACCTAGAATGGGGTCCAAAAACTTGTTGGATTTTCATATTCCATGGTTAGGGTTTTGAATTTTCTTTATGTTAAAAATGCCTTGGATCCTCATTGTAACAATCATATTCTTGCAAATGCGAGTAGTTTTCACATCTCTTCTCAGAGATAAGTTGTCACCATTCTAGCGAGTCTTTCACTCTGTATTTCTATAGTTTTGTACATTTCGCTCATTAATAGAAATTGTGTATTACTGTATATTTGTGCCTCTTGTTAAATTTACGATTTATATCTATTATATTATTGCCACTCTTTCAATATCTCTATATATTTCTGTGTTATATCTCCACTCTCATTTTGTGCTGAAAATAATTTGAATCAGTGGTATCATAGTAGGTTGCTCTTGACCGTTTTTCAGTGCATGTCCCCAATGAGGTTCGAGTATAGAAAGTTGTCTCTTGAGCTTGTCTCTCTTGAGGACAATCACTCTCGCAACACCCAAGAAACCCTCCATGGCGGAAGAAAATAAAAATGATGGAGAAAAAGATTATATTAATTTGTTGCTTGAGCAAGCTCTCACGCGACAGAGGGATGAAATGATGGAGAATTTTTCTCACATACTTCAACACCTATCGATAGCAGCAAACACATCTTCATCAAGTGGCAACGTTGGAAGCACCTCTCCTTTCAAGGTAAAAGTTAATTTTTATATTCCCGTATTCGAAGGTCAAATAGATGTGGATGCCCTAGACAAATGGTTAAATATGCTATAAGGTTATTTCTTTTTTCATAGTTTTTTCGACAGGGAAAATATCACCTTCACACTCCTTAAGGATCTCACCCATGTCAAACATTGGTGGGAAACTTACTGGGAGAAAATTTCCACAGAGGAGTCTGGAATATATGGGGTCGATCCCACTTGGGATTTTTTTGTGGATGCAGTCAAGGAACAATATTACCCTATTGGAAACTATGAAGACTAGTACACGAGATGGACCATGGTGCATCAAGAGAGGGTCCAAGTAGTGTCGGAGTTCACCAATACCTTTCATACTTTGTGCACCAAGATGGGTATAAAATAATATGAGTGACATTTGGTTCTAAAATATCGTGGGGCTATACATAGATACATCCAAACTGAAAGGGATTTTATGGACATCTCATCACTCGGTGCTACTTATCGATATGTTGTTAAAATCGAGAAGAAATTTAAGCACCAGAACATGAGGGAGTTCGGGTCTGTAAATCCACAACAACCAAAGTATGGTAAAGACAGACCTAATAACCAGCCTTCATAAAACCATTCCAAGCCACAAGAAAAGAAGGGTAATGGAAAGACGAAGAAGGAAACTGGAAAATGGTACAATTTACACAAAAGACCATGGCACAACACCGATGAATGTCGCTCAAAATAGTCATTGGTCATCGAGATCAAAGAGAAAGAGACGAACCCATATTCATAACCTAATTCAGAAAATAATGGGAGAAGAAAGATCATCGACACAGACCCCACTACTACTGTCATGACTGCAACAATTCAACCAGAAGAAAAAAGAGATCTTGAGGAGGGGGAGCACATTTTTCATTCACATATGTGGGTAAAGGGGACCCCGCTGCATTTTTTTGTTGATATTGAAATCTAGAAGAACCTCATCTCAACAGAGGTCATCAAACAATTAGGATTGTCAACGACACCACACCCACAACCATACAACATAGGGTATCTTTGTCAGGCATGCGATCTTCGTGTCAGCCAATAGTGTTGATTGTCATACAACATACAGCCCTTCAAGGATGAGGTAGTTTGTGATGTTTCCCCACTAGATGTTTGTGATGTTATTTTGGGCCAACCATATATGTGGAATCACCCTGTTATTTTTTAGTCGCGACCTCGTAGTTTCATTATTAATCTAGGGGGTCATCTCTATAGCATACCATAGGTAGTTCCAACTATTGTCCCACCTAAGCAGTGCCACAAGGTAGTATCTCATACTACAAAATTCAGCTTCTTCACAATCTGTTCAAAAGGTGAACAAAAGAACACTGCAACCACTACAACTTGAATCCAAGCACCTTATGTTCAACAGAAGAAGGTTGACAAGATTGAATCCAAGTGAAAGGATTCCTTCTGCATACAGTCATCTCATGTAGCCAGAATATTTTAAAAGGTCCAACCCTTCCAGCCATAGGTTCGTGACATCCTTCAACAAGCTAAGCAGTGCAACTTCTCAAGAAAGGAAAGCAGATCATCAAGGTTCAGATTCAACAAGCGCTTTCCCCTCTCCCCCGGGGACTCAACGCAATGGAGAACATTACTTCCTAAGGAGAAAGGATTGATCTAGGTGGATATCGGTGGCCACCCACCTATTCCAACTGGCTCAAAACAGTTTCGTGGAAACTTACTATTTTTAGCAATTTTTTGGTTACTAAACTTTTGGGGCCATTTTGACGTCCTAAATGAAGTTTTTTTGTGATCGAGCACCTCAATGATAGACAAAGGCTTTGATTTATCCTAAAAAATGAATCTTCTCGACGATACCTTTCCAACGAGCTATCGTGCGCCCCAAACGAAGATCGTATGCCAAAGTTACTCCCCTAGGAAGTTGATACACCAAACTACCCAAAACGGGGTCCACAAAATTGTTGGCTTTTCATCTTCTGGGGTTAGGTTTTTGGATTTTATTTATGTTAAAAATGCCTTGAAGCCTCATTGTAACAATCATATTCTTGCAAATGCGAGTAGCCATCACATCTCTTCTCGGAGATAAGTTTCCACCATTCTAGCGAGTCTTTCACTTTGTATTTCTACAGTTTTGTACATTTCTCTCATTAATAGAAATTGTGTATTACTGTATATATGTGCCTCTTGTTATATTTATGATATATCTATGTTATATTATTGCCACTCTTTCAATATCTCTGTATATTTCTGTGTTATATCTCCACTCTCATTTTGTGCCGAAAATAATCCAGATCAACCTTATACTATCACCAAGGCTATGGGTGGCAATGTTTTTGAGATCAACATTCCCCCCTTCCTTGGCTTGCATCCAGTGTTTAATGTGGACCTCCTTCGGTCATACTTTCCACCATTATTAAACACCTCAAAGGTAGAAAAACAATTGAAACCAACATAGCTCAACCCTGACTGCATGGAATAGGAATCCATTGATCATATCATGGACACACAGGTCAAGGGCACTCGCCAACAGAAATTTTAGCTTTACCGTGTTGTCAAAGAAAGATATCTCCTACACCATGGAAAGTGGCTCACCCGGGGCCAAATTCAGCAAAAATTTCCTCATTTGATGGGGAACTCAATGCAATGGACACCATTGCTTCATAAGGGGGGAGGATTGATCCAGGTGGATATCGATGGCCACCCACCTATTCCAATTGGTTCACATATAGATTTCATCTTGGCAGTTTGCTTCTATCTTTTCAGTTCCTAAACTTATGAGGTTGTTTTGAGGCCCTAAACAACGTTTTTTGGGCTTGTCACAATCACACTATCGACAAAGTTAGATTGTAATGGAATAATGTGTAATCCTCAGATAGACCTTTTCAATGGGCTATCATGCGCCTAAAACGGAGTTCGTATGCAAAAGTTACGACCCCTAGAATTTGATGTACCAACTTACCCCAACATGGCCCACATGACTTTTGGCGCTTCATCTCCTAGGGTTATATTTTTGGATGTCTAGGGTTTTGACATTCATGTTTGATGTAAAAAGGCCTTTAGAGCCTCATTGTACTCATATTCTTGTGAATGAGCGTAGTCATCACATCTTTTTTCAAAGATAAGTTGCCACCATTCTAGCAAGCTTGTTTCAATCTGCATTTTACAATTTCAACATATTTCTTATTTAATAGAAGTCAAGTTTTATTGTATCTCTATTATTATTCACTATTTCTCTGTGTTAATATTATAGATCTGTGTTTTCATTTCGTTCTTCTCATAAATCTGGATCAGCTAGGCTCATGAGAGAGACGTCAAGGCTAGGCAGGTGGAACATTGGGCCTCCAAATGCCATATATCCCTCTATAAAGTGTCGAGGTACATGCTACATACCTCCATCAATCCATCAAGCAATTCATCAAAACACTAGCCCATATGTGATGTCATGGGCTTGAAAGGTGATGTCTAGGTCTCCAAAGGCCAACATTCAAGTGGAAAAGGTTGGAATCACATCCTCTATCCATGCCAAGATGTCTCCAAAGGTAACATCCTCCATCATCAAGGTGCAACTCCCATCATCAAATGGTGCCCCAAACGTGGGTTTTGGCATCCATCATGTGGGCAAGGTCCTACAAAGACAGACAAGTACACCCTCCAAGGGTCCACAAGTCATATGAATAATGAAAATTAAGCCACATATAATAATATAACCACATGAACATGTGCATCAAACCCCCCTTTTCAATCTAACAAATGCTCAAAGAACTTATAAAATGCTCAAGGTGCCCTATTGGGTTAACCAATCCCCAAGTCAAGGTGTTTCCAAAGGAGAACCCAGCTAAGTCATGTAGTGAGTGTGAGGTGCATTTGGGGAAATAATTCTAGGTATGGGGTTCTTGATATACAAGGGTTCGTAATGTCTCATTTATGGGTTCCTTTGTAGAGGGTGTGTTGCCCTTTGTCTGCAATGCAACATTTTTCCAAGACATTTTTTTTTCATTAATTGATTAAGGCCAAAAAAATTGAGTACTGTGTGCAATGGAAAGTAAAGAGTACCGCAATGCCACTTGAAGCTAGAAACAAACAGAGTGCCATATGCAATGGAAAGTAAGGGGCACCGAAAAATGCATTTCCTAAACAAGCGAGACATTAATTAAGTATGCGATTTCCTTTGTAGGTATTTCATTTTTTGGAGAAGTTTTTCATTGTTTCGAGGACTTGAGGGCAAGCATCTAGAAGGATAATATTGGTTTTTATCTTTTTCCAGCTACAACACCTATGGGCCTTTAGCCCCTTCTTCCCATGAAATGAGGTACAATCCCTTCTTGGGTCAATGGACCTTGAAACACAAAATATGAGAAAACAGAGGGGGAAAAGTATGGAAGGTGGTAAGTATGGATGGGAATGGTACAATGACTCTTCAACGAACTACCTAGTAGAAACTCTTTTCCCAAGGGTGATCAACTTTCTAGGACACAATGATAACCACCAAGATGAAATTAGGCAAAAGGTATAATTTCCAAGCAAACGTTTTATAATCAAGAAAGGATTCTTTGCAACACCTTAAAATGTTTGAAATATTAAAGTGACACTTACCATAACACTAGACTTGTTACCTCATGAATAAAGACCCGCTGACTTCTGGGACCAAGTTGATGTAGTGGATGTTGCTCTACTATTGGTGATGAGTATTTATTGGAAAGAATAGAAGGGACCCTATAGGTTCTACTTCTCAATATGACTCTTGGCATTCCAAGTCTTCTACTTGTGGGCCTCAAGACATGATATCCTTAGTTACCCTAGAATGGGGGGGGTAAGATCTATCTTCTATATGGGGAAATGTGCTCACCGTAGAGCACATGATAACCTTAACATTTCTTGGTATGACATGTGCCTACACACACTGAAACAAGACACGTTGGGTATCAGAAGGTGGCGCACTCACCCCTTATTCAAATGAGAAAATATGCTAACCATAAAAATGTAAAGAAAGACTTGAAAATAAATTATTTGACATTTTTATTCTAACATGTCAATATGAGCATGCAAAACATAAGAATGTACATAGAAATTTGCAATGATGCAAGAAAAAAATATGAAAATCATATGGATGTATGAAAATCTTAGCAAGATGCAACTATACTAGCATGATATGAAAGATGCAACATATATACAATGCAATGCAGGCTGCAAATTCCTACTCTAATCTACGCTATACTGAAATTCTAGGTATAATCATATAACCAGTGAAACCATCCTAGAAAAGTATCAAAGTATCTACCTATGTGCTTCACTACAAACCAACATAAAGATAATTCAAGCACAAAAAGATCACGAGTTAAGGTAATCATTATATCATATCCAATCAAAAAATCTAACTCATGGAGGTGGGAGGGAGGGACAATATTATTCCAAGTCTTATTCCCACATGAATGCTCAATCCACCTCTTAATAGGGTTGCGACAAGATGAAGACTCGTGAGGTTGAATCAGAGACCCCAAAGGTTGACTACCCTGGACTTCATCACTCCCCAAGGTATAAGAAGGGATGAGTAAGAATCTAGAAGATTATTGATAGCTACCCGAAGGGAGGCTGAAAGAATGGGACGTCAAATTTATTCTTAAATAAACCAACCTACCCTTGAATTCTAAGAAAAAAAATTTCCTCGGGGAAAACTTGGGACAAGGAACATGTTTCCTAGTTGCAACCTTAGTGACATTAAAAAATAAAGGAAAAAGGAAGAGTCTAGAAACTCTCATCACAAGAATCTTGCTCTGGGAAAATCATGACATCATCTTCATCAAGGTTAAAGCAAACAAGTGGTTGAAAAGCCTCTTCATAGAATAAATCCAAGTGCTCAAAATAATATGTATTGAACCCCCTAGGATATGATCGGAAATCATCAAATTCTTCACTAGGTGGTTGGAACAAATATGTAATCATGCCATCAACTTGTTGCCAAACATTAGAAACAATTGAAAATGACCTTCAATATCATAAATGGGATCCCCATCATGAACAATCACATCCCATTTTTTGATGTTTTGGTAGCTTCAAGAGGAACTTTCCCTCCTACATGACCTTTCTTAGATGAGAAGAAGATCCTGGAAGCAAGAGAACCATTCAATAGATGTGGAAATATCCCAGAACAGAAGTCGGCCCAAAAGAATAAAGAACAATGAAGATATGCCTTTCCAGAAGAGAAGTCAGCCCAATTAGGAGGATAATAAGACTATAAATAAGAGGTGCCTTGGCTCATTTATTACACACACTAACTCACACTCTCTCATCTATACAAAATCAAGGTGCAAGTCTGAGGAAGGTGATGGAGCAGCTGCAGTGGCAGAGATTCTTTTTGTTCATTCTTTTTGGTATTTCTCTCTTGTGCACTACTCTTGGTAAAGGTTCACTACTTTTCGTATTGTGTTGTTGTTGCAACTGGGGTGGTATTTATGGTTGTAACTTGAGATATAATTTATGCTATGGTTTATCTATTGGTTCATGATTAGACTTGCTTTATGAACGAAATCTATCTATGAAAGGTTGTTGGGTTTTTCCCCCATTTGGGGTTTACCCAGGATAAATCTCTTGTGTTCTTTTATCTCTTGTTTATGTTGTTATTTCTTAGTAGATGATATATAATTTAATGTTAAATAAGTAAAAGAACACTGGTAAATCTACTTCTCTATAAGTAAATAAAATCTAACATGGTATCAGAGATGGTTACTTTCAAGACAGTTTAACAGTTGGGAGAAAGATCTTGAAAATTGCAGCTGCAACATTTTCTTTGTCAAGATCGTTGAGCACTAGTTCCAAGACATTGGGACTAAAAAAAAACACAGATCATTTCTCCCTACCCTAGAACACCCCTTGCAACACTATGGTTGTAGTTCCGTGATAGATTGAAAATTTGAAATTTCTCAGATCTAGGGTTTCTACCGACGAAAAATGTCAACCAGTATGAGAGTTGAAGATAGATTGGATGGAGGAGATAACTTGAGATCCTGGAAGCATAGGGTAAACCTCATTCTAGAAGAGAATTAACTATTGGATCATGTTAAGAAGGTGATTCTAGAACCCAAACAAGAAGAAGCCAACGCAGATTTAAAAAGGAATGAAGTCAAGGCCAAGAGGATCCTGATAGACTCTATCAATGATCATCTGATACCAAATGTATCATAACTAAAGACACTGAAGGAAATGTTTGATGCCCTAACTAGAATCTATGAAAGAAAGAATACCAGTTGAAAGCTTACACTAAGGCATCAACTCATAAACATAACAATGAATAAGTTGAAGACAATCTCCAACTATTTCATGAGGATATCACATAACAAAGACTAGTTAGTAGTAATTCAAGACTCCATATATGATGTTGAGGTTGTAACCATCACACTCAATGGATTCCCTTCCTCTTGGGACCCATTTTTCCAAGGAATTTGCACAAGAAGGAAATTTCTGAAAGTTGACAAGTTATGGTCAGATTGCACTCAAAAGGAATCCAGATTGATATCCAAGTCACATAAGACAAATGATGATGAAACTCAAGCCCTTGTTGCTCAAGTTAAGAAAAGGAAGGAAAGGGAAGAAGGCAGTCTGAAGAATTCTAAGAGACCACATTACAAGAAGGATGCGTCAAGGATCATATGCTAAGCCTCTAAGAAGATGGGACATTATGCTGCACAATTCCTGTAACGCCCCATATTTTGGCCTTAGGAAATTATAACTTCGATTTTTCTCATTATAGTAATTCATTGCTTAGTAACTATTTGGACTCTGTGAAACTAATATAAACATGTGAAAGGGGTACGCCTAGACTTATTTGTGAGTTGCACAATATTATATTTTGTTGTTATATGTGTGTGATGATGATGATTATGTGATTTGGTTAAACATGTAAATTTAAATGTGGAATTTTGGTACACGGATACCAGTTTAAGTTATGTTGTGAATGTATAATAGATGCAATGCATGATGTAAATAGGAATACATTTCTTAATTGAGCGTCAATGCAAATATGGATTCTTATATAAATTTGTGATGTATCTGCATCAATATGTGTTATTGGTAAACTAACCTATAGGACAATGAGCTATGTGATAGCCAAATGACTATAGTATTGAGGTAACTGAGATGTCGTAGACATCAAGAAGATATTGTATGCTATAAGTTGTACTTACTATTTAATTTATGATTCGAAATATTACTATGATCTATGGTAAGTGTGGTTTTGACAGGATGCACAACTTACCCAGAGTGGATGTTTGATGACGTGACTCTAAGAACAATAGTTGCACAATAGGGCTTGATGTAGGGTGTTGACCCTAGTTCTATGAGGAGGGGTGGAGATATTTCCCACCGTTTATCCTCCGAAACCTAGAGTCGTGGGAGGGTTGTGTGAAGTCACGCTCCCCTAGATGTGTGATGACGACTATTAGTTGCCTGTTGGGGAAGTTTGGTCGATATGTATGACACTTCCATTTACGAGTTCTATCGAGAGTGAGGTCAATATAGTTGACGCTCCATCTTAGTCCAACAGGGAAAAGGATAGGATGGAAAATGGAAGTAGGTTAGGAAGGAAGGATGCTTCAATGTTAGTTGAGAATACTGATTGGGGATTAGAGATGCCATTGTTGTTTACTCACTTGGTTCCTACCATGTTTAAAACCCTCTTTGATTTACTAATGATATTTTAAGTGTGACAATGAGTTATTGATGAATTGGTGTAATTTAGTTCGTTAAGATTATTAAATGATGCATTACTTGATCTGTTGTCCTACATGTCTTGGTGATCATATAGGAACTATGCACTAAAGGTAATGATTGTTTATCTTTAGTACATGCATGAGATATGTGTCCACTAGCTACACACACATACCCTACCCATGTACACTAGTATAAGTAATTAATGTATTAATTATTAAAGTAAATTATTAACTATTTAATTGAATGTTTATTGAATATGTAAATTATATTGCATACAAATATCTAGAAGCATTAAATACCTTCTTGACTTTGATAGATGGTGGGTGCGATGAATTAAATGAACATGGTGGGGTGTTATGTACATTTTGGGGAAAATTATCAAATAACATTTATTAGCTAGCATGAGCTTAAAGACTTTTTATTTTATTTATTATTGTTTAATGCAAGTCATTTATATTTAGTTTTATTTTAATGTTTTCCCAAAATATCTAGATAAGGGAGGTTGATGGATAATAATGAGGGTGGTTGAGGAGACTTGGGGAAGTGTGTATGGAAAGTTAATAAATAGGGAGAAGAAGTAGAGAGGAGGGGATGGAGAGGTTTGAGCATGATGAGAGGTTGTGAAATTCTTGGAAGATATAATTCTTGTGATAGTTTTCTTTGAGCATTTGCGTTTTGTTGTTCTTGGAGTCACGGGCACAAAGGGCTAAGAAACCGAAAGGTTTCTTGGAGCTAGGAAGCCGGCTAGGCTCCTAGTTGGCAGGGAGGATTCTGTTGTTTCACTCTGGGAAAGCGGGAAAAGAATGTTTGGAAGCGCCTATGACTACATTGCAATTGATGAGCTTCGACAAACTAAGGAAGAGGTATTTTTCAATGGTATTTGTTGTTGATATTTTGTATATACTTTTGTTTTAAGTTGCAAATCTTAGAGTTAACCTATTACTTATTTCATCATGCTATTTAGATTTATCATTGAGCAAATGTAGAATAATTGTGTAAATGAAATTAAATTATGTTAAAGCAAAGTTGTTATAATGCATATGTATTTAATGAGTGATTAATTCTCTAATATCCTCGATGGGTGTTACATATGGTATCAGAGCCTGGTTTCAAAACTGAAACCTGGGCTTCACAGCCCACGACAATGGGATTTTGTCTTTTGCCAACATAGTCTGGAAGGTCTGCATCCAATTTGGGTTGTTACAAGACCTCTAATAAAATTAAATACTTATATAGACCTTCTGTTACTTGAAATTTTGAACTTTATTACTTTGGATTAAAGGGGAAATGAAATTACTTATATATATGAAACGGATTGTCAAATTACTTCATAAATGTGTTTGAAGGGGAAGAATTACACAAGCTCATTTAACTAGAATATGTATGTTAACTTTAGAAATGGGTTGGAAGAGAGGAAATAATTGCACAACCTCTTTTAACTGGAATATGTATCTTAACGTGCTTAATGCGAATGCACAGAAGGCCGATTTCATGATGGCTTCATTTAGAGAAATATTTCTTTGAGATGTTTTATGAATAACCTTATAAGGTCATGCTAAGACACTCCATTCAATATATATATATATATATATAAGGAACAACCATCTCTTCATATTCAGGCCCTGAGTATTTTTCAATAAACTAGGTCCAAATCTGCAATAA
>JZKD02S0084001.1:105474-117661 GCA_000966675.3 Picea glauca | reverse complement strand
GGAGTTAGGTCAATATAGTTGACGCTCCATCTTAGTCCAACAGAGGAAAGGATAGGATGGAAGATGGAAGTAGGTTAGGAAGGAAGGATGCTTCGATGTTAGTTGAGAATACTGAGTGGGGATTAGAGATGCCACTATTGTTTACTCACTTGGTTGCTACCATGTTTAAAACCCTCTTTGATTTAGTAATGATATTTTAAGTGTGACAATGAGTTATTGATGAATCGGTCTAAGATCAGGGTGCAACTCTCATCATCAAATGGTGCCCCAGATGTGGGGTCTAACATCCAGCCTATGGGAAAGGTCTTGCAAAGATAAACAAGTATGCCCTCCAAGGGTCCACAAGTCATATGAATCATGCCAAGTAAGCCATATAATAAGAGAACCACATGAACATGTGCATCAAACCCCCCTTTTCAAACTAACAAATGCTCAAATACCTTATGAAATTTTCCTAATTTAGGTATGGGAGGGGTGTCAAGGTGGCCTATTGGGTTAACCAATCCCCAAGTAAAGGGTGTTTCCCAAAGAGAACCTATCTAATTCATGTAGTGAGTGTGAGGTGTATTTGGGTCAAGACTTCTATGCATGGGGTTCTTGACATACAAGGGTTTGTATTGTCTCATTTATGGGTGCCTTTGTAGAGGGTGTGTTTCCCTTCATCCACAATGCAACATTTTTCCAAGCCCTTTTATTGTTATTAATTGATTAATGTCCAAAAAATTGAGTACTATGTGAAATGGAAAGTAAAGAGTGTCGCAATTCCACTTGAAGCTAAAAACACACAAAGTGCTATATGCAATGGAAAGTAAGGGGCACTGAAAAATGCATTTCCTCAACAAGAGGGACATTTATTAATTATGTGATTTCCTTTGCAAGTTCTTCATTTTTTAGAGAAGTGTTTTATTGTTCCCAGGACCTAAGGGCGATCATCTAGAAGGATAATATTGGATTTTATATTTTTCCAGATACAACACCTCTGGGCCTTTAGCCCCTTCTTCCCATGAAATGAGGTACAATCCCTTCTTGGGTTAATGGACCCAGAAACCCAAAAGATGAAGAAACAGAGGGGGAAAAGGATGGAAGGTGGTAAGTATGGATGGGAATGTTACAATGACCCTTCAAGGAACTACCTAGTAGAAACCCTTTTCTTGAGGGTGATCAACGTGCTAGGACACAATGACAACCACCAAGGTGAAATTAGGAAAAAGGTACAATTTCCAAGAAAAATTTTTATAATCAGTAAAGGATTATTTGCAACATGTTCAAATTATTCAAATATTAAAGTGACACTTACCATGACACCGGACTTGTTACCTCATGAATAAAGACTCGTTGTCTTCTGGGACCAAGTTGATGTAGTGGATGTTTCTCTATTGTTGGTGATGAGTAGTGATTGGCAAGAATAGGAGAGACCCTTCGAGCTCTGCTACTCGATATGACTATAGTCACTCCATGTTTGCTACCTATGGGCCTCAAGATGATCTCCTTAGTTACCTCTAGACTGGGGGGTAATAGGTCACATAATTTCATAAGATGGAGTGGTTGTTGATACAAAAAATATTAAGGAAATCATGGATTGGCCAGCCCCTAGAAATGTATATAAGGTAATATCATTTATGGGATTAGCTAGATATTACAAGAGGTTTATTAAGGGATTTTCCAAGATCATTCATTTTATCACCTCATTACAGAGAAAAGGGGTGAAGTTTTTATGGTTAGCAGAGTGTGAGACCATCTTTTAGTAGTTGAAACACCTCTTAATTAATGCCCCTATCCTAAATATTGTGAACCCTGGAAAATGTTTCCTAGTCTATATCGATGCTTGCAAGGAAGGACTTGGTGGAGTCCTCATGCTAGAGAGAAATGTGATTTTCTATGAATCAAGAAAATTGAATGAGCATGAGAAACTCTCTGTTACTCATGACTTGGAGCTCGTAGCCATTATGCACGCTTTAAAAATGTGGATGTGTCACTTTCTTGGAAGGAGGTTTGTCTTGATGACAGATCACTGTGGACTGAAATACCTATTTGACCAGCCATGATTAAACACCAGATAGGTCAGGTAAATGGTACTAATAAGTGAGTTCGATTTCGAAATAAAATGTATAAAAGGGAAGGAAAATCAAGTGGTAGATGCACTCAATCGAAGTGTGTAGAGGATACACTTAGCAACAGCTAGCATGTGTGAATCTGATAGCAATAAGAGAAGCAGGTTTCTTTTACAAAGTGATGAAAACTTTAATCTAGTGAAATAAATCTTGCAGCGAGAACCCAATAGGAAGAGGTATGTGGGATACCAACTCATAGCAGAAGGGTTGTTGATGTACAATGATAGGATTTACATACCCAATTCAGCAAAGCTGAAAAACCTCATAATGGATGAATTTCATAGGAGACCTTATGTGGGTCATCCCAATTATCAAAATATGATAAAAACAACAAGACAATTGTATTATTAGCCATGAATGAAAAAGGAAATTGCAGAGTATATTGATAGGCGCATGGAGTGCCAACAAGTTAAGTTTGAGCACAAACACTCAAAAAGATTGTTGCAACCAATGAAAATTCTAGAGTGGAAGTGGGAGATTATATCCATGGACTTCATCATGAGGTTTCCAAGAACAACTAAACAACATGATGCAATCATGGTGGTGGTGGAAAAATTGAGTGAGGAAACACATTTTATCCCAATTAATTCCACTTATAAATCCACAAATGTTGTCGATGCTTTTATAAAGGAAATTTTTAGATTGCACAACATGCCCAAGACCATTATCTCATATCAGGATGTGAAATTCATGTCGAATTCATGGAAAATCATATTTGCAGGCTTTGGAATGCAATTAGCATTCAACACAGCTTACCATCCCCAAATAGATGGGAAGACTAAGAGGGTAAATAAAGTATTGGGAGATATGTTGAGGATGCATGTTATGTATCAGCCCAAGCATTGGGAAGAATATATACCCTTGGTAGAATTTTCCTACAATAATGGCTATCGAGAGTCACTAAAGATGAGCCCATTTGAGGCCCTATATGGCATAAAGAGCACAGTTCCAATTAATTGGGATAATCTGGTAGACAGGATCACACTTGGACAATTATTGAAGGAGATGCGACAGGAATTAATCAGAATTAAACAAAAAAAGAAGGTGGCCCAGGACACACAGAAAAGCTATGTTGATAGAAAAAGAACTCATAAGGAGTTCAAGGTGGGAGATCATGTGTATATCAGGGTGAAGCCAAAGAAGAGCTCCTTAATAATGGGAACTTGTGCCAAGCTAGTGCCCTACTATTGTGGATCATTTAAAGTCCTAGAAAGAGTGGGACCAATGGCATATCGACTTGCTCTACCTCCTACTGTTAAATCTCATAATGGGTTCCATGTATCTTTACTTAAGTTCATGATTCTAATCATGTTATTGATTGGACTGTGATACAAGTGGAACCAGAGGGAGAATTTCATCCTGAACCTCAATTCATCTTGGACAGGAGAGAGACATTGCTATGGAACCAAGCCGCAGTGTAGGTCAAGATGCAATGGAAGCACTTTGGAGCAAATGAGGCCACTTGGGAACTAGAGGATGGCATACCCATTTTTGTTCTTTATATAAATTTGTGTATACGGTGGTAAAAACATTGAGGGAAGTGTTTCCTTTAAGGGGGAGGGGAATGTGACACCTTGTTTTCCCCCAAGTCTATAATTATGATTAAGACTTAACAATTTTAATTGATGAACATTGTAATTGTGTTTTATGTTTTATGTTTAATGAAAATTTCCAACTCATTGATTGAAGGGGAAACCTTGTAGTACTAGCCATGATACCACGAGTGGGAATTGGTGAGTGGGGAATTGGGAATTTCCTTATTTATCCAAGAAATATGGGCTACACCTGAATAACTTTGAATGACCAAATATGTCAGAAGTACCTTGCCTTTCCATGTTCACAAGAAATCCAATTAATGGGGATGAGACCCAATAGTTGGGGCAGTTATGACTGCCTTCAGAAGTGAATACAGAGAAGGACTGGGTTGATTGAAGTTGTCATCCAAGAGTATTGTGGTTCCCCTTCAATTTGGGAGCTTGACCCCCAAGGTTGCTTCTGATAGAAGAAATATGAGGAACCTGAGGCAGAGAAATGCTCTAGATTTTGGGGAAGAAAAGCAGAGTGGGTATGGCATGGAGAGGAATCAACAACCGTAGGAGAGAAGAGTATGTAAAAGCGTGGAAAAAGCACACATGTGAGTAGAATAGAGGAAAACTAGGAAGTTCATGTGAGGAAAATAGGAATATTACCTAGCAAACTCATGGTCGATTTGGAACAGAGAATACCCAAACCCACACTAAGCAGAGAGGGCCACAAGTTGGTGCTTGTTGGAAATAAATCGTCATTAGTAAGGGGAGGGCGATGAGGGACTGTGTGGTAGTGAAGGGAATCCCTTGTGCAGAGGAAATCCATCTGGGAAGGCACTTGGTAAGCTCGTGGAAGCCCTGAACTCAATGGGAAGAGGGGATTTATCTTGTTGCCAATTGGTGAAGGAGAGTAACCTTCATGTTCAAACCTTTTACCTGAGAGCCGATTTGTGAGAGTTCCCTGGTGGTATCATGGCTTGGAACAGGGGTGGCATGTTGTAGGCAGTAAAGGTACAGTAGATACTATGGTTGAGTGGAAAGGAATTCACCTTTAGTCAGTTGGCATGTTGAAGTTTGATTTGAAACAAATAAGTGTTTCTAAGTGTACTATGTAATTATTTGTTAATGAATATTATTCTTTGCATTTTTTTCTTGAAAGAAGCTCTAATATGTTGAATGATTGTTAAATATGAACTTTTTAGTATGTTGAAACCATTCCCAAATTGGTTGATTAATTGTGGAGAGAATGTATGGGATCCCTGGTTAATGCGGCCTATAACGTTGTGTTTTCCCCAAGTCTTTAAATGGAAAGTTTGCAGGATGAGAAAATCATCACTTCAGGGCTGTTGAGAGTTGACACTTGGGTACCAAGGATGTGGGTTGAAGATATGAGGAGCTTGGATTTATTTTTTTACAGACAGTGCAGGGAAGGCAAAGAGTTTATTCTCATGGAAGCACCATGTACCCTTATTTGAGTTCCCTACCTAAAAACCCCAAAGAAATATCAGTTGTATACTTGATGTTGAGGGTTGATCTCGACCGTTCGTTAGAGATAAGAGTGTTGGAGGAAGCCCTTTAGAAAAGAGGATTGTCTAGAAGAAACTGCGAGTGTTTCCAGGGTGAACCTTCTAATGGAGATATCCCGAGTCGACAAGAGTTGTTGATTTACCAAGAGGCTAAACCGAGCGGATCTAGATCATAGATCCCATTCTAGACCATCCTGCTAGGATTTTCGAGGTGCAGTGTTTGGAAAAATACCGAAGGATTTTTGGTAGGTGCTCAAGATGGAGAAAATACCGAAGGCGAAATTCCAAGTGGAATAGAGTTGTAGATCTTCAATGAGGCCCGACCGATGAGATTCGAGTCGTTAATCTCGTTGTGGGTCCAACCTGAGAGAACCCTTGTCAGGGCTATGTATCATTGTTAACTATCGAGCGGATTTGATATCCTAAGGAAACCCTGACCATTGGATTCAAGAGTCCAATGACCATTGGATTCGAGAGTCCAATGACCATCGGATTCATCGAAAACCTTAGTTTAAAAATACTTGTTCGGGAAGAACCACAAGGATGTAGGAGGCAGTTTTTTGCGATAGTGAGAGCTCAAGTGAAGGTGGGCCATTGATCTGCCATGGAGTCAACTTAAAGAGATCTTAGTCATAGATCTTACTATGGACCCCACATGTTGAGAGATTAGACGAGGTTGGGAAAGTAGTTAAGTGTTGTGTGGGTTAGGTATTCCAAGTGAACCTGAACCATTGATCGTCCTGAATTATTGTCCATTGGATTGATTGGATCACAGGAGATCCCCTTAGCTTTACCTTTCCAATTGGTGAACTCGTGGAGATCCCATCCGTTGGATGAGCTCCATCGTAGTCGTTGGATCCATTATGAGTGAGGCGGTCGTAAATAAACATTCATAAGGAGAGAATTGGGGTTACATGATTTGGATTCAAAATGGGGAGAATGTGACCAGTTTTCAGTTGTCGATTAATTCGCTTCCAAGTAAACCAGAACCATCGATCCAAGCAATTTCAATTCCTAGTAGCGAAGAATTTTTCCGGCCAAGGGATTTCCCTGGCTTGTAATATGAACTGTCTCATGTACGAGGACATGTCACTGCCACACCAACACATACTCCTACCCTATCCATTCATATTGGTGGCATGGAGGAGCCCATGTGGTAGCCACGTTGGAAATATGATGTGGTAGAAGCAAAGAGCCCATAGGGATTTGGAGGATCATCTCTATTAGTGTGGAAACTGATTTCGACTATGAGGATATCCATTGGAAAGTTATGAATGAGTAGGTTTCCATCCTTGGGGAAAAGAGTCACTTTAAGGAATACAAACCTTGATATCCCACTAGCCTAAGTATGTTTAGGGGGTTAGTGTGTTACAATGAGGAATGGTGTGAGTTTAATAGAAATTTGGCATGAAAAAACAAATGTCACTTTGAGTTTATAATAGATTGTTTGTGGTGTGAGTTTAATAAAAATTGAGCATGAGAGACCAAATGTCACTTTGCGTTTATAATAGATTATTTGTGTTATTTGCAGTTAAAGAATGTTTTCTTTTGAGTTCAAATAGATATTTTGTTATATCTGTAATTTTTAAATTAAATTTATAACAAAAAAATATCCCTTTCTTAGTGTGAAGAGTTACAAGTTCATAGATTTCTTTATTATAATTTCATTTTATGCAGGTTTCATTCCACGTCTTCATTTCATTCAAATTTTATCCATATTGTCTTCATCCATATTTCATGTACGCTTCATCCATATTTGATTCCATGTAGGCTTCATGCCACATTTTCATTTCACCGATATTTCATGTACACTTCATCTATATTTGATTTCATGCACGCTTCATCCATATTTGGCTTCATGAAGGCTTCATCCATATTCTTCATTGATTTTATATATGATTAATAGGTTTATTTCCCTGCACACTCGTAATAGAATCATTTGTAATATAAATCAACTTTGGTACATTGATCAATGTTACTAGTTTTGAAAGGTGGAAACTAATATCTATCAATATATATCAACCACTTTTAATTATGTGGTTTCATTAGTTGTAACTGTGTGGATATCACATCGAAGACTCGCTTACTGTTGGCATAAGATACAACTATCTATGTCTTAGCTACTTATTCCAATTTTCAATTAATCGAAAGGGAATGATGGGTTCAAAATGGGTTTGGTGGCATCATCATTCTCAAAACCTATCCATTCAAGATATAGGAAATCATTGTATGTTAATCATGGTCCTCCAATGCTCCTTATCTATGAGTTTTGTTGAGCAATATGCCACCCTCCACGTGATCAAGGAGGAGTTTCCAACCTTGTTGGACAGTAGATGAATAACCACAACCAACCTAAGCATGTTATGAAGAGTTCATAGATAAATATTAAATTCATGAGATGCATTCAAAGGCAAGTTAATGTAATCTAAGAAGACTCCTTTTTCAAGTATTTTGTTGAATTAATCTAAGCCTTGTGTACGCAAGGATGGATGTGCTCTAATCCGAAGCATTGAGCCAAGCATGCTAGTGATTGAGAAGATATATTGAAAAAAAAAATCAAAATGTATAAAACAATGATTGGATTCACTCATTGTTCTTTCAAATATATAGATATATAGCAAGTTGGTTGGTGAGTGAATTCACTCTTTGTTCTTTCAAATTTATTGATATATCAGCAAATTGGTTGGCAGTTGAAAAGCTTTGAAGAAAGTTTCAAAATATATAGATATCAAAAAGTGTACACTAACTTTGAATCGGTTCTCAAAGACGAGGGCATATATTTTTAATAGAAGCAAAAATGATAGCATCACAAGTAGACCAACTCCAATTCATTTCTCAAGGAGGACACAGATTTGACCAACTCCAATTCGGTTCTAAAGGAGGAGGGTACATATTTGCTTTTAATGTTGTATCTTTTTAATGTCAAACCATTGTATATGAAGGAGTTCATGGATGTCACAACAGTTTAAGATGAAGCACTACATGACTATTAGTTAAACATATAGAGAATAAGTGTTGTTTCTCGAAATTGTTCATTTTTGTTATTTTTAAATTAATTTATGATGTTGAAAAATATTCTTAAAATAATACCTTCCACAAAGGAATCAAGTTCATCATCAATTTATAAATTTATTTATTAAAAAATTAAGTTATAAATTAAAAAAATAAAAATTTATTCTTAAGTATTGTATGGCTATTATATTATTTAAATGTATAGAAAATGAGTGTTGTTTCTTGAAATTTCATTTTAATTATTTTAAAATCAATTTGTGACCTTCGCAAATATTTTAAAAATGATGCCCTCCCTAACGAAATTAAGTTTCATCATTAATTTATAAACTCGCCTATCCAAAAAAAAAAAGTTGTAAATTAAAAAATTAAGAAAACTATTTTTAAGCATTGCATGGTTATTATTTAAATGTATAGAGAATATGTGTTGTTTGTTATTTTTTATTATTTTAAAATTAATTTATGACTTTAATAAATATTTTAAAAATGATGTTTTTCAGGGAATTAAGTTTCCTCATCAATTTAAAAATTCGTTTATAAATAAAAAAAAATTAATTTAAATTTAAAAAAAAAATTCTAAATAATCCATTAAATATTAAATTTTGTAATGTTTTAAAAAATCTAAAATAATAAAAAGTCAAAGTAACGTTTACTACTTACCCAAAACTTTATTCCAAGGACTAATAATGAAATCTGTGGTTTTTAAAGAGAAATTGTTTATTTGCACATATATTTTCTAAAAAGATACGCTTGGTTTCTAAATTTTGACAAAAATATTCTATCATTTCTATTTGATCTCCATTCAGTTTCTCTCGTATTTATCAATTTCATTTCATTTTCATGTTGAATATGATTACATCAATAGCAACTTGGATTTTAGAGGGAATATTCTTACGTTCTACAAGTTTGTTTGATTAAGCGTTGTGCATATATTTGATTGTGTATTAAAAGTGGAAGTTTGAAATGTAATTCTAGTTTAGAGTGTGTTAATGTCATGTCTTAGGGATAATTTGAAGTTTCCTTGGTATATGGGAAGAATGTCATTATGGTTATAGGTTCTATTACAAACAATGTGATGCTTGCCAATTTTTGCTATAGTGAGCAATGTATACAATTACGTATTACATAAATGTAATATGTATTATATATTACATTTGTGTAATACATATTGCATAAATGTAATACTACTTAATTTTTTATATTTAATTATATTTTTGTGTTTTTTCATATGTTATTATAAGATTTAATCTATTATTATTTAGATATTCAAATAATGCTAAGTCATTTAGTATACTTTCAAATATTTGTGAATAAAATAGGTTTTTAAAAGTATGCTAAGCAAGACCAAAAGAATAAAGATCAAAAGAATAATGTATTATTTTGAATTTAAATTTTTAAGTTTAAAATGGGCATCATAAGGAAAATAATAAAATAATAATTATGAATTTTTAAAGAGAAAAAAAGAAAATTACTTTTTTTAATCATATTTTCAACTCATCTCTTTATAGCTACTTCAATTTCAAGTGTAGACACTCATTGGATTCAGAATTAAATTCTCAATCCAACAAGTACCCACTCTGCATACTTTTAATAGCCCCACAATGAGATAAACTGGAAATACATGAAAAAAACATGTTTCTTGATAACCACATGTTTTCATGTATTTTCAATTTATGTCATTGTGTGTTTATCAAAAGTATGCAAAGTGGGTACTCGTTGGATGCAGAATTAAATTATACATCCAACAAGTGCCTATACTTGAAATTTGAATAACCTATAACTATATAAGTAAAAAATATGACTAAGAAAAGTAGTTTTCTTTCTTTATCTCCAAAACTATTTATCCTTATGGTTGACATCTAATCTTGAATCTTATTGGTTCTTTTAAAGTTGATGTTGATAACACAATTTTTGTTTTAAGACTCATTTTTTATCTCAAAATTTTGTTGAAATATTGTAACTGCAAAGAGTATTCTATTTATTATTGATGTATTAGATCAATCCCCTTTTGTAGATTGATCATTTCGAGTATTGTAAATGACCAAATCCTCTTTTGCGGATTGGTCAAACCCTAATTGTAATATGCAAAATGAGAAGTCGGCCCCTAGAATAAATTAAAGTGGTTATAACCACCCAGAAAGAGAAGTCGGCATTGCCAGTGAAAAGACACGTCCTTTCAGCACTTGCCAGATTGTATAAATAAAGGAGCTCAGCGCCTCATTTGTTCACTCACTCACTTGATCATCCAAAGCGCAAGTTTGGAGCTGCGGTTGGAGAAGAAGGAAGAGAGAGAGTTGCATTACTTGGGAGAAAAATTTATGTAGTGTTTGGTTTATTCTTTTGGCATTGTATTGGCTATCTATATTAAGGAAGTTTTTGCTAGGTTTTCTCCCCCATGAGGGTTTCCCAAAATAAATGATGTGTCTCTTGTGATTGTGTATTTCTCAGTGATCCTATATATGTTATGGTTATCTATTAAATTGAAAAGAAACCTAATAATAGCTTAAACCTTAACATGGAATAAGAGCTAAGATGAAGAGAGCATCTTTCACAAGAAAAAGAAAAATGTCATTGTTGCCGTACATGAAAATTAGGGCTTTTTATTAAAGAAGAATTCCATCCCAAAAGCCATCTACAAAAGTGTGTCCTACCTCAAGGAACTCTTTGGCATCTTCAATGCACCTTTTCAGTGGCTAGATCCCCTGGAAAGTGAAACCCTATTTTTCACCAATACCAGAAAACCAGAAGTATTAGGAAACCAGAAGTACCAGAAAACCACAAGCACCAGTCCAGAAATCTGTTGATCAAGATTGAAGGGGTAAAAGTTGTATTTTTTTAAATCTAACCACACCAGGTTACTCGCCTAAGCCAAGAGCACCTCGTGGTAAGTTCAAAATTCAATTTTGAGCACTTTCATTTTAGGTCATTTTCCTAGCTCCAGGTAAAAATGTCTGCAAGCACTAAGGTTGTTGACAATCTAGAAGGTGTGGAAAACTTTTGTGCCTGGAAGTATAGGATTGGACTCATTCTTGAAGAGAATGACCTAGCAAGATTCATTAAAGAAGATGTACCAGAACCCGTCGATGTTGCAGCTAAAGAAAAACACCAAAATGACACAATTAGGGCCAAAAGAATCATTGCAGATTCTATCAAAGAACACTTGATTCCTCAAGTGTCGTCAAAGAAGACTCCAAAAGAAATGTTTGATGCCCTAACCAGATTATATGAAGGAAAGAACATAAATCGGAAGATGAACCTAAGAACTCAACTCAAGTATACAAGAATGCAGAAAAGAGAATCAATCCAGGAATATTTCTCCAGAATATCACAATTCAAAGAACAACTAGAAGAAATTGGAGATACTATAGATGAAGACGAACTCATAATGAAAGCCCTTAATGGTCTCACAAGACCTTGGGATGCATTCATCCAAACTATTTGCGCCAAAAAGGAGAAACTACAATTCAACAGTCTTTGGGAAGAATGTATTCAAGAAGAATCAAGAGTAGCTAACCGAGAAGCTTTACTATCGAGAGATCAAGATCAAGCCCTAGATACTCACACTAAATGAGGAAGAAAGAAGTCTTACTTCCAGAAAGAAACACATAAAGATTCTCACCCCCAAAACAAATTCATACATAAAGAATCTCAACCAAGGAGATTCCAGAAGTTTCAGAAAGGACAAAGAAGAGAAAGAGATTTTTCATCCTACCAATGTTACCATTGTGACAAGATGGGACATATTGCGAGACATTGTCCAACTAGACAAGAAGAATACAAAAATAAAAAGAAGAGGTATCATGCCCATCCAGTTGAATATGAAGAGCCACCCACAAAGATGATAAAAGAACAAATTGAAGACTATGTCTTAATCTCGGCCCTCTCAGAATCAGTATCACTTGGTGAGGACACTTGGCTCATTGATAATGGTGCTTCCAAGAACATGACAAGTCAAGGAGACATTCTCTCTTGCCTTTCAGAAAAGAAGTTTTCTCAGAAAGTTACACTTGGAGAT
>JZKD02S0084001.1:59044-69471 GCA_000966675.3 Picea glauca | reverse complement strand
AAGTTTAGGAACTTAAAAACTGCTAAAAATAGTAAGTTGCAAGGAAACTGTTTTGAGCCAGTTGGAATAGGTGGGTGGCCATCGATATCCACATGGATCAAAGGTCCATAGCAAAGTGGAAGAAGCTTCTGATGGGGTCCTATAAGGCGTTTTTTCTGTAAGTGCAACCAAACTTTATCTCCCACCTAAAACTTGGGTGGCACCCAATATTGATCATGGCACTACTTGTACTTGGCATTGGAATTATGAAAAATATCCTGAACCTGTTGGCAGATGTGATGGATTCATTCAATGAACTGGGTGGTTTTTTCGGCTTCGGTTTATGCATGGGATGATTCTTCTTGCATCCATGGGACCCAATGGTTGAAATCCCAACCCCACCTGAAAGGGGTTGTGGATGGATGAGATATGTATGGCTCTATTGTAACTATGATGAATATAGGGAAGAATCTCATCCCATGTGAATGAATGCTTGGAATTGTACATGCGCAAAATATGTATGATCATCCTATTGATGACCTCGGTTTGGCCATCCGTTTCAGGGTGGAAGGCTGTGGATTTGGTGATCTTGGGGTCCAGCCGTGACCATAGGCTCAACTAGAATGTAATGAGGAAACAACTATCCTAATAAAAAATGATGGTTTATGGTATCCAAAAATGTACCCACACTCGTTCAAAGAAGATCTTGGCAGTGGCCTCTGTTGTGATTCTCTTCCTGCATGTGACTAGAATCACCATCTTAGAAAATCGATCAACAACCAAAAAAACACAGTCATTTCCCTGCTTGGTTGAAGGAAGGCCCGACATGTAGTCCATCGAGATGGATTCCCAAGGATTTTTTGCAGTAGGAAGAGGGGTGTAGATGCCTTGTTTCTTAATGCATGGTTTGACAATGACACAGGCCATGCAAGACCTGATATACTTGTTGACATTCTATCGAAGTTTCGGTCAATATAAATGTTGCTGCAACACTGCCACTGTCTTCTCTACGCTGAAGTGACATAGGAGCATCGCCAACAAAGAATGAGTGGAGGGCAGCTGGGTGCACTAGCACACATTTTGAATGTTTTAAAATTTTTAAGAAGGCATATCATGCAAATATTTTGAAAGGAATTGTAGTTAAAGAACATCTCTAATGCTATATAGATTGATAATTTCATAAGGACATCAAATAATGTATTTTCTTTTAATGAAGTTGTGTGCATTACAGATTCGATGTATTCGATCTGATCTATCTATCACAAATATTTATTGTAATAAATTCTAGTAGTTGATATATTTTAATTCGATAGGATAGCTCTATAGTAGTTGGAGGGAAGAGCTCAAAGAGCCCTCTTGTATAAAGCTTTGTATTGTTTCCCAGTAGAGGTTGTTGGCACTCTAGTTATCGAGAGTTGTTTCCATTGTAGCCGAGAGTTGAGAGCTATCGAGAAGAAATATATGAACACATGTATATTTTAGTTGAATGAATATAATAGATGAGCATTGTCCCAAATGCGTGGTGTTGTTGTGTCTATTTGAATGAATGAATGGTAGACTCTCTGTTTATTTGCAATTCTCTGTTATTTCTTGTTCTTGTGTTTATGTATGCATTTACATGGTTTAATGTATGAATCTATGAAGATTTAAATAAGCTTCGATTGTTTCTCTTCTATGAGAAAGTGCAAGTGTGCATAGTGTCCGCAAGAAGTGCATTGACATAGTCTGTTTTGACTCATAAGATCAGAAGAGATAACGTGAACCTTATGTGTGCAAGGAGTGCATAGTGTCTGCAAGGTGTGCATGACAGAGTCCATTTTGACTCAAGGAGTTATGGAGAGATAGCTTGAAGGAAGTTTGTCTGCAAGGAGTGCATGACAGATTCTTTTGACTCAGAAGTTCAGAGGAGTAGCGATAAATGTCCATAGAGAATCCAAGTTGCAGAGGAAGCCCTGTTGCAAGACATGCACATGTTGAAATTTGAGTAAGTGTCGAAGAGAGCATTCTAAGGAAGAAAAAGTTTGAGGAAGAACAAGCTCAGGAGGAAGAGTGGCGAGAAATACTCTAAGGAAGGAGTCCTTTGAGGTTTCCTAGAATTAGTAAAGTAAGATCCATCCAGGAGGGATTGGGATCGTTCTAGACTGTTAGATCTGGGAGAATTTGCACAGAGACTAATCATGAGGTGTTTCGACATTTTAGAATTCAGAGAAATTCAAAGTGTTGAGAAGTGCGGTCACCGAAGTCGCGAAATCATGAGGCGAATCTTAACCGTTGGCTATGAGGAGACACATGGAAGTGGATTAGAAAATTTGGGAGTTAGAAGTCCGAAGAAGTGGTGTTTGGGGCAAGATAATTTTCGTGAAGTCATGAAAATCGAAATACAGCTGGACCGTCAAATCTAGAGTGACACGTGGCAGAGATCCACGAATCCAGAGAAAGGTTTCGGGAAGAAACAAAGAAGGAGGTTGCCATATTGTCGAAGCTGAAGTGGTGAAGGGATTGGCCCGAGGTTATAGGCCATGGTCATAGAGGAGGATTCTAGCGCGAGACTAGTACTCACAGATCAGTGTTTCCAAGCACCAGAGAGAAAAGTTGCAAGTAGTCCGAACTTGCAGGAGACATCAAGGGGACCAGTGTGTGTGTGAATAATTTGTTCAGGGTCTTTTGAAGATCCGAAGAACCAATTCGGTTCCAGAAGTTTGAAGATCCGAGACCGGGAGGTTGCAAAATCCCCAGGAGGGAAGGGGGTTGTGCCGTCAAGTGGTATTAGATCCTGAATCTATTTTTAGGTAAGAAAAAGGGGACACATAAGTAGGCTGATATCATTGAGTGGTATCAGATACATCAACACAATACCGCCTAGGATACGTGTAGAGCCTCTCATAGAAAATAGAGCTATGGAAAGAGAGATGAGAGAATTGTGAGCAAGGCTGGATGCCATGGAAACAACACAAAGAAGAGCCCCTGATGCTGGAGACATCAGTGATGTAGAGAATGAAGAAGTGGAAGTTGAAGAAGCTGTAGAAGGGGATGTTGAGGAAGTGCTCTTGTTGAAAGCAGTTGTTAAGTTGGAAGCTAGAACAAAGATAGACATCCCAATATATGAAGGTAATTTGGATGTCGAAGAATTGCTTGATTAGATATAAAAAATGGACAAGTATTTAGACTATGAAGATGTCGATGAGAAGAAAAGGATGAAACATGTTTTCACCAGGTTGAAAGGACATGTAACACTGTGGTGGGATGAACTGCAGGCTGACAAGAGAAGCAAGGGTAAACAAAATATTAAGAGTTGGGATCGAATGGTAGCCAAGCTAAAGGCTAAATTCATACCCAAGGACTACCAGATAAATCTGTTAAGAAGATTGCAGAACCTAAGGAAGAAAGGAAGGAATGAGAAGGAGTACACAGAAGAGTTCTATAAACTGAAAATCAGGGCTGGACAAAGAGAGAGAGAGACGAGGAATTTTTTTTCAGATACATCAATGACCTGAGATATGAAATCCAGGATGAAATCAACATGATGAAAATAAGGTGGTAATGTTTAATCCATTATTATAGTTCTTTTCATATTAGATAACAATGGCATAATACAAGATCACTGAGAAATACACAATCACAAGAGACACAACATTTATCATGGGAAACCCTCTAGGGGAAGAAAACCCAACAAAACTTCCTTATTATAGATAGCCAATACAATGCCAAGAGATAACTCAAACTAAAACAAAAATTCCTCTCCCAAAGATGCACCACTCTCTCTCCTTCTTCTGCAATTCCGAAACTTGTCTCTCAAAATGAGCAAGTGAGTTGTGCCTAAGTGAGGCGCTAGCCTCCTTATTTATATTAGACTGGCATGTGTGAAGTGTCTCTTCACTGGCAGGGCCAACTTCTCCAACTGGGTGGTTATAACCACCTTTATTATAATTCAACGCCCCTTTAATATTTTCTGGGGATGAATTCTTATTCTGCTTATTACAATTATCTTTTGACCAATCCACAAAAGGGGATTTGGTCCTTTATAATAACCGACATGATCAATCTACAATGGGGATTGATCCAATGAATAATATATCAAATAATAATAAGAATACACTTTGCAGTTACATTATTTTAACACTCCCCCTTAACAAGAAGGGTATTCTTCAGCAACATCATGCGGGAGAGAGAGGCCTTTATCTTCAACAACATCAAGTGGGTGAGAGGACAACATCATCAATATCATCTTGGAACACTAACTGGCATATCTATAAATCATCAGAAGTTTTCTTCATCGACAACATCGTCATTCTCAAAGGAATGCCATCATCATCTGCATCACTATGTATTAGTATAAAAACTGATACATCATCATCATCATCATAGCACGAGGCTGGATCATCATAATACAGGACTAGATTTACATCACAGCTGTCAAGCCGGAAGCTCAGTACTTGTCTCATCTCAATGTCTTGCTTTACGTCACAACCCTCAGGCTGGAAGCAATATACTAGATTGGCTTTACGTCACAACTATCAAGATGGAAGCACAATACTAGTGTCATCTCATCGTCTTGCTTTATGTCACAGCACTCAAGATGGAAGAAAGATACTAGACTGGATTTACGTCACAACCATCAGGTTGGAAGCACAGTACTAGTCTCATCTCATCGCCTTGCTTTACGTCACAACACTCAAGATGGAAGCAAGATACTCGTCCTGCTTTACGTCACAACCATATTGTCGGAAGAAGGATACTAGACTGGCTTTACGTCACAAATATCTAGCTGGAATCTCAGTGCTAGTCTCATCATATCATCTTTCTTTACATCACAACCATCAAGTCGAAAGCAAGGTACACATCCTTCTTTACGTCACAACCATCAGGTCGGAAGCAGGGTACTAGACTTGCTTTATGTCGCAACTATACAACTGGAAGCATAGTACTAGTCACACATCATCTTTCTTTACGTTGCAACCATCAGGTTGGAAGAAAGGTACTCATCCTGTTTTATATCGCAACCATCAGGTCGGAAGCAGGATACTAGACTAGCTTTACATCACAACTATCCAGCTGGAAACACAGTTCTAGTCACATCACATCATCTTGCTTTACGTCACAACCATCAGGTCGGAAGCAAGAGATGTCTCATCTTAGCATCTACTCCCCCTTTTGAGGAGGGTCCTTTCGGACTATACCAAGCTTATCTCAAAAGTACTCAAACTTTATAAGAGATAGTGTCTTGGTCAACACATCAACAACCTGTTCATCCGTGCTAATGTACTGGAGATTTTAAGGCTCCTCTCTGCACCATGTCACAGATGTAATGATATCAGATCTCTATGTGTTTCGACCTGTCATGGAATATAGGATTCTATGTCATCTTTATGTAGCTCTGGTTGTGACATAGGATCAAGGTTGATCTCCTCTCTAAGTCAAATAGGTCGGTTAGCAACTTTCGAAGCCATATAGCTTCGCAGTTGGCAGAACATGCAACAATGTATTTTTCTTCCATTGTGCTGAGAGAAATGGTAGATTTCTTCCTACTTTTCCACGAGATCATAGCTGAACCCAAACTTAAACAACATCATGAAGTGATTTCCCTGTCAGAAACACTTCCTGCCCAATCTGCATCAGTATATCCACTCAATGTGAAATCACGATCTCCATCATAGCTGAGACCATAATCTATTGTACCCTTAAGGTACCTCATCACATGTTTTGTAGCCACTAAGTGAACACGTTTGGGTTCTACCAAAAACTGACTCAAGGTGTTCATGGAAAAACAAATGTCTGGTCTGGTGTTCATCAGGTACATCAACAATCCAATTATATGTCTGTACAGTGTGGCATCAATTCAAGAAAGATGTCTTCATGTGCATATGGTGCAACTTCCACTTCATCTTAGCTGCAAGATCTATGATGGTTCTGATCACAGTGTATCTAGCCACATGAGAGAATGTATCTTCATAGTCAATGCCTTCCTTCACGAGCGACAAATCTTGATTTATACTTCTCAATACTTCCATCAGCAACATGTTTTATTTTGAAGTGCCATCTAGAGGATACCATATCTTTACTCTTTGGTCTGGGAACTATTTCCCATACTTCATTCTTCATTATGGATTGGTATTCCTCTGTCATGGCATATTCCCATTCTTTCCTCTGAATGGATTCTTCAAAGTAGGTAGGCTCCTCTTCTAGGAGATCACACATCAAAGTCGTATAACTGGAGAATGGCTTTGGTATTTTCATCTGTCTCGTAGTTCCTTGGGGAACACCGTACTTCTCTCCATATTGAATAAGCTCTCTAGCCCAAGCTGACTTTCTTTTATGGAGGTTCATCATTTGAGGAGGTTTTTTCACTTCTACTATATCATGGTCTTCTAGAAGTTCCTCATCAGGGGAAGTTACAACTTCCCTCACTAGTTTTGCAGCTCTGGGAACCTCACTCATTGTAGTACTGGGGATTACGGGTTCCTCTTCATATACTTCTTCAAGCTGGCATAGTTTAGATTTATTGAGAAATGCATCTTCATAAAAGGTCACATCCCTACTGATCTCAATGTGATGGTGACCTGGTATATAGATTCTAAAGGCCTTGGAGACCTCACAGTATCCCACAAATAGTCCCTTCTTTCCTGAAGGGTCCATCTTGTTTCTCTTTTCTTTAGGTATATGAATAAACAATCGACAACCAAATATTTTGAGATGGCTTACCTTTGGCTTCTTTCCAGTGAACATATCTTCCAGTGTCTTGAGCCCAAGTGCACTATGGGATAATCGGTTCTTCACATATACAACTGCCATTGCTTCTTTTGCCCATAAGCACATAGGAAGATCTTGATCATGGATCATAGTCTTCACAACTTCCATTATGGTTCTGTTCTTACGTTCAGTTACACCATTTTGTTGGGGATTACAGGGAGTAGTGAGTTCCCTCTTGATCCCAACATCTTTGTAGAAGTTCACAAACTCTTTTGAGATGTATTCTCCTCCATTGTCTGACCCGAGTATCTTAATTTTTCTCTCAGAAAGATTCTCTATCAAGGATTTGAATTCCCACTAATGGAAGATGATGGCATTGGGACACACACATCTGAATGAATGAGCTCTAGGACTCCTTCTGTCTTGCTATCTTTCTTCGGAAACGGGTTCTTGATGTTCTTCCCTTGTGCACATCCATTGAAAACACATTCATGGTCACCTTTGAGTTCTGGTAAACCTGTGACCGCTTTGCATATGTATGGTAGAGCCTTGTAGTTGATGTGAGCTAATATTCTATGCCAAAGTTCACATGGATTCTTCAATGGCGTGGGTCATGGAAGCTTCTAGGTGACCCTTTAGCTTATGCAAGCCACCTTCTTCTTTTCCAATGATGATTGCTTCATTTATGGTCTCTCCTTTAGCATGTTGCCTTCTGCAACCTTCACTATAGCTTCTTGATGTGACCTGGAGCAAGGTCAACAAAACAACAAGCAAGAATAATATCCTTCTGATAATATAAAGCAATAGCACAAACAATCATCACAATAGCTCCTTTAGAGCTATCACTTATAATTTATCTGAAGCAAAGATTAAAGGTAAGGAATAAAATATGAAATGAGGTCAGCACTCTCATAGTGTTGTGACCAAGCATTCTTCCATGGCAACCTAGAACTAACACATGAGGTTTCTCCTAGAGGAGGTGTTAGTTGTATTAGGCAAAGCATTTACCTCTATATGCTCACATGCTATCAAGTATAATACTTTAAAAATACTACTATCTCAACTATAGTCATCAACTTGTCATGTGTACCTTTGAATCTTATCAACTTGATTTAATCAAACCTGGAGCCTTGTCTTTAGGAATGAGTGCTTGCTTTTATTCCAAGTCTCCTCCACTCAAGATGACGAGTGCTTTCTTCAACCTATCTATTGTACTAGGATGATACACTATCTTGACAGAAGTTTGGGTTAGAGGATAAGCTCCATGATCTCAAATTTTAATCCATCTAATACCTTGACTCGGGAAAGGTTAGAATGATGGTCATAGATACAACATGCAAGACTCATTAAAATAATAATGCATATCAGAATAATCACACCTGGGTTTCTTCATTCCTTTGAATGTGTTGGATCTTGAGATCCTTCTGGATCTATGGCAAGAGATCTCTTCTCCTACAAATACTCTTTAGGGTTTAACCATTAAACATATGTGAGTACATACCTCTGATGGAATTTGCAGGTAGTGGCTCTATTTGGTAGCAGCGGTAATCATTACAAACTCTTAAGAAAACTTCAAGGGTGATTGCAACTAGTTCTACGACTGCAACTGCAACTGCAACTTAGGGTTTTATGAGAAAACCCTATTTTTTCAAACTTCAAATTTTGAAATTCTGATCCAAGGAATAAATGCGCTGAGCTGAGGCGAGTATGCTGGTGTAGTCAGAATTTCGAAAATCCAACATTTACCCCCTCAAACTTGATCTGTGGATTTTTGGACTGGTGCTTTTGGTACTTCTGGTACTCTGGTACTTCTAGTACTTCTGGTACTCTGGTTTTTTGGTTTTCTGGTACTTTGTGAAACTAGGGTTTCACTTTCTGGGAGATCTAGCCACTGAAAAGGTGCGCTGAAGGTGCCAAAATGATCCTTGGGGGAGGACACACTTTTCTAGGTGGTTTTAGGGCTGAAATACCTTTCCAACAAAAGCCCTAATTTTTAATGTACGACAATAGTGATGTTTTTCACTTTTCTCTTGTGAAAGATGCTCTCTTTAGCTTGGCTCTGATACCATGTTAATGTTTAAGCCATTATTATAGTTCTTTGCATATTAGATAACAATAGCATAATACAAGATCACTGAGAAATACACAATCACAAGAGACACAACATTTATCCTGGGAAACCCTCTAGGGGAAGAAAACCCAGCAAAACTTCCTTATTATAGATAGTCAATACAATGCCAAGAGATAACTCAAACTAAAACAGAAGTTCTTCTCCAAAAGATGTGTCACTCTCTCTCCTTCTTCTGCAATTCCGAAACTTGTCTCTCAAAATGAGCAAGTGAGTTGTGTCTAAGTGAGGCGCTAGCCTCCTTATTTATATTAGACTAGCACATGTGAAGTGTCTCTTCACTGGCAAGGCCGACTTCTCCAACTGGGTGGTTATAACCATCTTTATTATAATTCAACTCTCCTTTAATATTTTCTGGGGCCAACTTCTTATTCTGCCTATTGAAATTATCTTTTGACCAATCCACAAAAGGGGATTTGGTCCTTTATAATAACTGACATGATCAATCGGCAATGGGGATTGATTCAATGAATAATATATCAAATAATAATAAGAATACACTTTGCAGTTACATTATTTTAACATAAGGATAGTGGAGGATGCGTACTAGATGGCGCTGAAAGCAGAGGAGAAGTTGGCCAGAAAGAAAATTCAACAAAGCAAAGGTAGAAGTCCAAACAAAGGAAAAGGAATTTCCCATGACAAGGCATATAAGCCCAAAGGTGAGGCAGAGAAACCACATAGTCACTCTGAGAGAGGAGGAATTTACTGAGGAAGACAAAGTGGTGGTAGAAAATCTTTTCCTAGAGGAAGAGGAAGAGGCAGTGGAGGTGAAGTAAAGTGTTATGCTCGTGGAAAGGTAGGACACATGTCTTGGGAATGCCTAGAGAGGAAGAAAGGAGGAGGTGAAGCTCACATTTTGGAAGCACAGAAGTGAGATGTTGAGGCGGAAGGCGCAGAAGATGGGAGATATTTGATGATGAAGAAAGTTCTCTTAAAACCATAGCCATAGGTTGAAAAGCCGGTGTAGAGAAAAAGTTTGTTCGTGACAACTTGCAAGACTAAAGATAGAGTATTGAAGGTGATAATTGACAGTGAGAGCACTGATAACTTAGTATCCACAGAGATGGTGGAGAAATTGGAG
Source organism: Picea glauca (assembly GCA_000966675.3). Taxonomy (NCBI): domain Eukaryota; kingdom Viridiplantae; phylum Streptophyta; class Pinopsida; order Pinales; family Pinaceae; genus Picea; species Picea glauca. Next base: position 59,593 of record JZKD02S0084001.1, on the reverse strand, counting down.
CTGGAAATGATTGCACATACGACACCATATAAAGTCTCATGGTTGCAGAAAGGTCATCAGGTAACAATAACTAAACAATGCCTGGTTGAATTTAAAATAGGAGGATATAGAGATGAAATCCCGTGTGATATGATTCCCATGGATGTATGTCATGTTTTGTTGGAAATACCATGGCAGTATCCCAGGAATGTCATTCACGATGAGAGAATAAATACTTATACTTTGGAGAATAATGGTAGGACACACCTATTTCTGCCAATTGAGGAAAAGAAGGAACATGAGATGCAGTTTGATGTAGTGAGGAAGAAAAATTTTATCCTTACATGTACTTCTATGTAGGATCTTCCTGAGGAAGTTCAGGAGTTGTTGAAGAATTTTGCTAACATAGTAGTGGATGAGTTGCCAAGCTCATTTCCACCTATCACAGGTATCATCCATGTTAAGAACCAAACATCAATATAGCATAGAAAAACCTCAGGAAAAGTACTCAACGCCTTGAAAAAGAGATAATTTTAGATAATAAGCCTCTTCGAGGGGGCAACCTCCTTT
>JZKD02S0084001.1:24626-53613 GCA_000966675.3 Picea glauca | reverse complement strand
ATGATTCAAAATGAAAATGTCTCCTTGGTATATATAGGAGACTAGGAGGTATAATTACAACTAATGGCCTAAAGAAGACATAAATAAAATAACATTACTAATATAATATGCCCCATTTAAGGGGTAATGAGCCAATATTAGGGCTTAACAATCCATCACATTGACTTGATACAAGGAGCAAGCCTATCAAACAAAGCAGTGTACATACGGACACCTCAAGAGAACGAGGAGGTGAATAGACACGTTCAAGACTTGTTAGACAAAGGTTTGGTCAGAGAAATATTGAGTCCATGCACCATACCAAATGTGTTGAGTCTGAAGAAGGATGGAGGATGGAGAATGTGTATAGACTCAAGGGCCATAAACAAGATTACCATTAGGTACAAATTTCCATTGCCAAGGATGGATGACTTAATGTATTGTTTAAGTGGAGTGAAACATTTTTCGAAGATAGATTTGAAGAGTGGATATCACTAGATAAGGATGAGAGAAGGTGATGAGTGGAAAACATCCTTCAAGACAAATGAGGGATTGTATGAATGGCTTGTTATGCCATTTGTCTTAACAAACGCCCCGAGTACTTTTATGAGGTTGATGAATGAAGTGTTGAAGGATTTTATTGGTAGGTTTTTGATCGTATATCTGGATGATATACTGGTCTTCAGTGAAACTAAAGAAGAGCATCTAAGGCACTTAACATTAGTGATGAGGAGGTTGCAGCGGGAGAAGTTGCTGATCAATTTAAAGAAATCCTCTTTCATGAAGACATAACTCATTTATTTTGGTTTCGTGATCTCTTCGAATGAATTGAATATGGATCCTGAAAAGGTGAAAGCAATCCGAGAATGGTTTTCACCAAGGAGTATAATTGAGTAAGAATCTTCCATGGACTAGCGAGTTTCTATCGAAAGTTCATCAGAAATTTCAGTGAAATTGGTGCACACATGATGGACACAGTGAAGAAAAGACATAAGTCTTTCAAATGGACAAAAGAGGCTAAGAGGAGCTTCAATATATTGAATGAGAAGATAAAAAAACAACCGATTTTGGGTTTTCCGGATTTTGGGAAAAAATTTCAGGAAATTCAAGTGAGAACCTTGGGGTTTGAACACCTTAAGGAAATGTATCATGATGATCTTGATTTCAAGGAGGCATATGAAGCATGTGCAAATACTATACTAAGATACAAAAGCTAGTGGGCCAAATATCTGATTCAGGATGGGTTGTTGTTCAAAGGGTTCCAGTTGTGCATACCAAAGTGTTCGATGAGAGAGAATTTGTTGAAGGAAAAGCATAGTGGAGCTCTACCCAAACATTTCAGCCATCACAAAACGTTTGCATAGTTGAACAGTTCGTACTATTGGCCAGGTATGAGGAAAAACGTGAAGAGATTTATGAACAGATGTAATGTTTGCCAATATGGAAAGGGAAGGAAGCAGAATATTGGGTTGTATCAACCATTGCCTATTCCAGAGAGACCTTGGGATGCAATAAGCATGGATTTCGTGTTGGGATTTCCAAGAACACAAAGACGAAGTGATTCCATATTTGTGGCAGTTGACATATTTTCAAATATGGCACACTTTATCCCATGCTAGAAGACCAGTGATGCAATGCATGTTGCTAACTTGTTTTTCAAGGAATTTGTAAGACTCCATGGATTTCCCAGGAGTATTGTTTCAGACAGGGATACCAAATTTGTTGGTCATTTCTGGAGAACATTGTGGAAGAAGCTGGGAACAAAACTTTCCTTTAGTTTTACATATCACCCTCAAACAGATGGATAGAATGAGGTGGTGAACCAAAGTTTAGGATATTTTATGAGAAGTTTGGTCACTGAACATCATAGTCAGTGGGATTAGATTCTAGCACAAGAGGAGTTTCCATACAATGACTCATTGAACAAAAGTACTAGAAGGAGTCCATTTCAGATAATATATGGAATGAATCCAAGGGGAGTGTTAGAATTAAGAGATCTGGAGAAGAGAGAATTTAGAAGTGCTAGAGTAGAAGACTTCGCTGCAGAAATGCAAGAGCTTCATAATCAGATCAAAGAACAATTGAAGAGGAGCATCAATGAATACAAATGCAGAGTTGATCAACATAGGAGGAAACTTAAATTTGAAGTTGGAGATCAAGTTCTAGCACATCTTAGGAAGGAGAGGTTTCAAAGAGGAACATATAAGAAACTAAAGCTGAAGAATATAGGACCATGAAAAATCCTAAGAAAATTCAGTGAGAATGCTTATGGGATAGAGATGCCATAAGGTGTGGTTATATCACCCATATTCAACATTGAAGACCTGCATCCTTACATGGAATATAAAACTAGGGGACCCGAAGATCAGAAGGAGATCCATTGGAAAAATCAGATGCCTATAGTAGAAAAGCCACAGATGGAGTATATCATAGATAGGTGAATTGGTAACAAGACCAGAAGGAAAACATATTTTGAATATTTGGTAAAATGGAAGGGACACCCAATAGAATATTCCAGTTAGGTAAGTGAAGAGGACATCCATAAGCATGGAATATCAGTTCAGGATCTCATGGACATGAGTCCATGAATTTTTCAGCCAAAGGAGTACCTTGACGACACAAACCCCTTCCCTCCTGGGGATTCTGTGACCTCCCGGTATCAAATCTTCAAAATCCTGGAACCAAATTGGTTCTTAGGGTCTTCAACAGACCCTGAAAAACTTATTCACACACACACATAGGTCCCCTTGATGTTTCCTATAAGTTCAAACTACTTGCAACTCCACTCTCCGACACTTGAAAACACCAATCTGTGAATACTAGTCTCGCGCTAGACTCCTCCTCTGTGACCACGAGCTATAACCTTGGGACACTCCCTTCACCACTTCATGCTTCAGTGATATTACAACCTCCTTCTTTGTTTCTGTCTGAAACACCTTTCTCTAGATTTGTGGATCTCTGCCACGTGCCTCTCTAGATCTGATGGTCCAGCTGTATTTTGGTTTTTGTGACTTCACGAAGATTCACTTACCCCAAACACCACTTCTCCAGACCTCTAACTCTCGGATTTTCTAATCCACTACCACGTGTCTCCTGGAAACCAACAGTTAATATTCACCTCGCCATTTTGCGACTTCGATGACCCCACTTCTCAACACTTCGAATTGCTTTGAATTTCGAAATGCGAAAACACCTCACGACTAGTCTCTATGCAACTTCTCCCGGATCTGATGGTCTGGAATGATCCCAATCCCTCCTAGATGGATATTACTTTACTAATTTTGGGAAACCCCAAAGGACTCCTTCCTTAGAATATTTGTCACCACTCTTCCTCTTGAGCTTGTTCTTCCTCAAACTTTTTCTTCCTTAGAATGATCTCTTCGACACGTAATCGAATTTCAGCCTGTGCACACCTTGCAACAAGGCTTCCTCTGCAACTTGGCTTCTTTGTGGATGGTACTCGCTACTCCTCTAAAATTTTGAGTCAAAATAATTTTTCACGCACTCCTTGTGGACAAACTTCCTTCAAGATATCTCTCTAGAACTTCCTGAGTCAAAATGGACTCTGTCACGCACACCTTGCGGAAACTATGCAATCCTTGCACACATAAGGTTCATGTTATCTCTTCTAATCTTATGAGTCAAAACAAACTTTGTCAATGTACTCTTTGAGGACACTATGCACACTTGCACTTTCTCGTAGAAGAGAAATAATTGAAGCTTATTTAAATCTTCATAGATTCATACATTCAACCATGTAAACGCATACATAAACACAAGAAAAAGAAATAACAGAGAATTGCAAATAAACAAAGAGTCTACCGTTCATTCATTCAGATAGACACGACAACACCATGCATTTGGGACAATGCTCCTCTATTATATTCATTCAACTGAAATATACATGTGTTCATATATTGTTTCTCAATAGCTCTCAACTCTCATCTACAATGGAAACAACTCTCGATAACTAGAGTGCCAACAACCTGTACTAGGAAACAATACAAAGCTTTATACAAGAGGGATCTTCGAGCTCTTCCCTCCAACTACTCTAGAGCTATCCCATTGAATTAAAAGCTATCAACTACTAGAATTTAGTACAACAAATATTTGTCACAGACAGATCAGATCGAATACATCAAATCTGTACTACACACAACTTCATTAAAAGAAAATACATTCTCCGATGTCCTTATGAAATTATCCATCTCTATAGTATTAAAGATGTTCTTTAATTACAATTCCTTTCAAAATATTTGCATGATACACCCTCAAAATTATAAAATTCTTCAAAATGTGTGCTAATGCACCCAACTATCCTCCACTCATGCTTTTCTGGCGATGCTCCTGCATCACGAGGCGTCCTTCCACCCGACTATAGTGTTATTCCAAAATTAGTTTCCCTCGCTCACTTGATGGAACGTAGAGATGGCCTAGATCACACAACAACTCGTCCTGTGGATGACAATCAATGACAACTTCGTTTGTGTCCAACATCTGGTAGGTAGCAGTGAAGTTGGGATCTCTCTCATAGAGGTGGGGTCATCCAAAGATCTCATGTCTGCAGGAGTGTAGCACCATGGTTAGTGAGGAAACTGGAGGTCAGATGAGGTAGTCAACGACATGATTAGTGCTCCTTGCCTTATACTTGATGTTGATATGGAACTTTTGCAAGTATGCAGAACACTTTTGATGGCAATCATTCTACAATTTTCCTTGTGTCTTCATGAACTACAGAGGCTTATGATCAATGTGTATGACTATCTCCTTCCCGAGAATGTAATGCCTCCACTGGTGGCATGCTTGTACAATGGAGTACATTTCTTTGTCGTAAGTGGGGTACTTACAAAGAGTATTTGATAATGTATCACTATGATAGGCCATGGGATGTCCATGCTGAGTGAGAACTGCACCCACAACATAGTATAAAGGATCTGTCTCAATCTCAAATGGATGTCGCGGGTCAATTAATGAGAGAATCGAGGATGAGCATATGCACTGCTTCAAGTCATCGAATGCTTTCTATTGTGACTAGACCCACATGAATTTTTCTTTTCCACCGCCCATGGTCACTTGGATAAGGGCCCATGTAATGTGGGAGAATCCCAACATGAACTTGCAATAGAAATTGGCAAGGCCTAAGAAGCTCCAGAGCTCAGTGACTGTGGTCGGGGATGGCCAATCATGGATGACATGGATTTTTTCTGGATCGGCATGCACCCCATGCTCATCAACAATGTAGCCTAGGTACTGGATCTTGTTCATGTCGAAGGAGCATTTTTCTAAATTTTCATATAGCTTGTGTTTCCGCAGAGTGTGAAATTGTTTTTGAATGTGTTGCAAGTGTTCCTACCAATTCTTGTCGAGCATGAGGATTCCATCCAAATAGACTACCATGAAATAATTGGTGAAAATCCACAAGATATCGTCCATCATCCTCATGAAAGTTGTTGGGGAATTTGTTAATCCAAAGGGCATGACCAACCATTCAAAAAGACCTTCTTTGGACTTGAAGGCCATCTTCCATACATCGGTTTGCTCTATTGGGAACCGGTGGTAAACAAACTTTATATCAATATTATCGAAGTATTTGGACCCCTTGAGACTATCAATTCGAGGAATTGGGTACCATTTCCTGACTGTGATTTTATTTAAGGCCCTATAATCAATGAAGAGTCATCAGGACTTGTCTTTCTTCTTCACAAGCACGATTGGGATTTCACAAGGTGATGAGCTTGGGCGGATGTGCCCCTTTTCGAGTAGCTCTTGGATATGGTGCTTAATTTCCTCTTTTTATGACAAATATCAATGGTAGACTGTCCCAATAGGTAGCGGTGCACCGAGGGTCATATCAATTGAGTACTTGCTTGAGAGTGCAGAGGTACCCCAATGAGTGAGGAGAAGATGTATTTGTATTCTTCCATGACCTTATCCACTTGATTCTCCTACGTGGATATACCTACCATGGATTCCATGGAAGTGGATTCAAACTTCTTCTCACTCTGAGCGCAAATCATGAAGAATAAAATCTTCATGGTCTGAGAGATGACCTTCCTACATTGCTTGGAAGATATTAAGGAAATGGCGGTAGATGGTACTACCTCTCGTATCCTGTATAATTTCCTATCCAAAGTAATAATAACACTACGAGTCCTAGTGATCCATATGGATGCCAGTGGCCTCCCACCTATCCCAACTGGTTCATTTTAGCAGTTTTCCAGTTTTTCCTAGCTTTCGGGTCCCTGACTTCTAGGGCTGTTTTGAGGCCCTAAACAACGTTTTTAGGGCTCGCCACAATGAATATGTGTAGGGATTACCATAGAAAACATGTGTACTCCACATAAAACATGTCTATAGTGCGCCTAAAACAAATATTATATGCAAAAGTTACGACCTCAGGGAGTTGATGTACTAACTTACCCAAACGGGGCCCACATGACTTTTGGCGCTTCATATCCTAGGGTTAGATTTTTGGATGTCTAGGGATTTTTGAAATTCCTGTTTATTGTAAAAATGCCTTCAGAGCCTTATTGTAATCATCTGATGGTGAATGATCACAATCGTCACATCTCTTCTCAAAGATAAGCTGCCACCATTCTAGCAAGCTTGTTTTCCGCTGCATTTTACAGTTCTAGTTTATTTCCTTATTGAATAGAAACCAGTTTTATTGTATATCTATTATTCTGTTCTAAGCATATTTTGATAATAATCTGTATTCATTTCTTTCTACTCATAAAATCTGGATCAGTGGTATCAGAGCAGTTTGCTCGTTGTTCTTAATGCATGTCTCCAATGAGGTCAGGGTACAAAGAATTCGGTCTCGACCTTGTTTCTCTTGAGGACAAAATCTCTCGCATGCCCAAGCAACCTCTCATGGCAGGAGAAAAGAAATATGACAGGACATGAGATCCCTTCAAAATGTTTCTCGAGGAATCCCTCACATAAAAGAGGAACAAGATGATGGATAGTTTTGCACAAATCCTTCAACGACTACCAACAGGCGACACATCTTCCTCAAATGGAGGCGCCACCCTCTTCAAGGTACAAATCAACTTCGGTATTCCTATATTTGAAGGTTAGATAGACTAAGATGTTGTAGAAAAATGGTTAAATTTTCCAGAAGGGTATTTCTTTGTGCATAACTTCTTGAATAGAGAAAATATTACTTTTGCTCTGCTCAAAGTCATTCCCCATGTCAAATATTGGTGGGAAACTTTCTGTGGGAAGAAGGAAACAGAGGAACCCTCATTATTTACAATCGGGATCACCTAAGAGTCCTTCATGGATGCCATTAAGGAACAATATTACCCTGTTGGAGGTTATGACAACCTGTATACAAAATGGACCACACTGCAGCAGGAAAGAGACCAAGAAGTGAACAAGTTCACAAATATCTTCCATACCTTGCGCACCAAGTTGGGTATCAAATATTCTCAGTGACATTTGGTGGTCAAGTATCATGGCGGTATACATAGATTCATCCATACAAAATTGGATTTTCTAGATATCTCATCCTTGGGTGCGACCTATCGTTATGTCGTCAAAATCGAGCAGAAGCTCAAACAAAAGATGTGACAATTTGGGCCTGGGAAACCCTCACAGCAAAAGGCAGGAAAGGGCAGCCCCAACCTGTAGAAAAAAGGACAAAGAAAAGATGGACCGCCTCAGGAAAACCAATCCAGGCCGCAAGCAAATAAGGACACCAAAAAGACAAAGAAAGATACCAGGAAGTGGTGCGAATTCCATAAGATCCCATAGCATAACACTAATGATTTCCACTCAAAGAAATCGTTGGTGGCTGAGGTGAAAGCCTTTGAATCATATGCAGGTTCCGAATCTGAGTTAGAACTAAAAATGGGAAGACATATCATTAATGTAGAACCTAATGCTACCGTTTCTACCACCAAGCTCCATCCTAGTGAACCAGACCAACCAGAGGAAGACGAGTGCATTTTTAATTCATAGATGTGGGTGAAGGGTACCTCGCTGCACTTCATCATTGATAGAGGTATCCAGAAGAACCTCATATTAGAATAGGTTTTCAAGCGACTCACCCTGCCGACAACGTCGCACCCGCAACCCTACACCATTGAATGGCTTCACCAAGGAAGCAACATCCACGTCAACCAACAATGCCACCTGTCATATGGCATCAAGGCCTTCAAAGATGAGGTATTGTGTGATGTTTCCGCTCTTGAAGTTTGTAATGTTCTTTTGGGCCAACCATATTTATGGAAACACCATGTTGTATATGAGTCTAGGCATCGCAGTGTTATTATTAATTTGAACAAGAAATTGTACATGATACTAGAGACAATCCCACCTAGTGTTATTTCTTTGATCTCTGCCAAGAAATGCAAGAAGGTCATCTCTCAGACAAGGAAGTTTGTCTTATTTTGATCTAGGTGGATATCGGTGGCCACCCACCTTTTCCAACTGCCTCAAAATAGTTTTTTGGCAATTTTGGTAATTTACTATTTTTAGCAGTTTTTCACTTTCAAAGCCGTTTTGTGGCCCTACATGATGTTTTTTTGGAAAATGGGAAGAAATATGGAATTTCCTTAAATATTTCCCCCAAAATGAATCTCCTCAACAATACCTTTCCAATGGGATATCATACGCCTAAAACAAAGATCGTATGCAAAAGTTACGACCCCGGGAAGTTGATGTACTAACTTACCCAAACAGGGCCCACATGACTTTTGGCGCTTCATCTTCTAGGGTTAGGTTTTTGGATGTCTAGGGTTTTAGGCATTCCTTTTTATTGTAAAAATGCCTTTAGAGCCTCATTTTAATAATCTTCTTACGAATGAGCACAGTCATCACATCTCTACTTAGAGATAAACCACCACCATTCCAGCAAGCTTGTTTCCGCTGCATTTTACAGTTTCAGTTTATTTCCTTATTGAATAGAAAACCAATTTTATTGTATCTTTGTTATTTTGTGTTAAGAACTTGTTAATAATCTGTATTCATTTCATTATGCTCATAAAATCCAGATCAATGGTATCAGAGGGGTCTACTCCTTGTCGTCTTAATTCATGTCCCCAACGAGGTCGGAGTATAAAGAGTTGGGTCTCGAGCTTGTTTCTCTTGAGGAAAAAATCTCTCACACGCCCAAGAGACCTCTCATGGAAGGAGAAAATAAATATGATGGGACAAGATGTCCTTTCAAACTGTTGATTGAGGAAGCCCTCATGTAACAAAGGAACAAGATGATGGATAGTTTTGCGCAAATCCTCTGGCGTCTACCAACAGGCGACACATCTTCTTCGAGCGGAGGTGCCGCCCCCTTCAAGGTACAAATAAACTTAGATATTCCTATATTTGAAGGTCATATAGACGCAAATGTTATAGAAAAGTAGTTGAATCTACTAGAAGGGTATTTTTCTATCCATAACTTTTTGAATAGAGAAAATATTACTTTTGTTCTCCTCAAAGTCGATCCCCATGTCAAATATTGGTGGGAAACTTTTAGTGAGCAAAAGGAAATAGACAAACCCTCATTATTTACAGTCACAACCACCTGGGAATCCTTCAGGGATGCTATTAAGGAACAATACTACCCTGTAGGAAGTTATGAAGACTTGTATACCAAATGGACCACACTGCAGCAAGAAAGAGACCAAGCAGTACCATATTTCACAAATATCTTCCATACCTTGCGCACCAAGTTGGGTATCAAAGATTCAGAGTGACATCTGGTGCTCAAGTATCTCGGTGCTCTGCATAGATACATCCAAACTGAAATGGAATTTTTGGACATCTCATCCTTGGGCGTGACCTACCGATATTCCGTCAAAATTGAGCAGAAGCTCAAACAAAAGATGAAGAAATTTGGGCCTTGGAACCCCTCACAACAAAATCCAGGAAAGGGTGGCCCCAACTCACAGAACAAAGGATAGAGCAAATATGGATAGTATCAGGACAACCAATCCAAGCCGTAAGAAAAGAAGTACACTAGAAAGACAAAGAAAGATACCGGGAAGTGGTGCGACTTCCATAAGAGCCCTTGGCATAACACTGCTGACTCTCGCTCAAAGAAGTCGCTGATGGTTGAAGTGAAAGCCTATGAATCAGATGCAGGTTCTGAATCTGAGCCAGAACCGGAAAGGGGAAGACAGACAATTGATGCGGAACCCAGTGCCACCATTTCTACCACCAAGCTCCATCCTGGTGAACCAAATGAGCCAGAAGAAGGAGAGCACCTCTTCCATTCACAGATGTGGGTAAAAGGCACCCCACTGCACTTCATTGTCGATAGAGGTAGCCAAAAGAACCTCATCTCAGCAGAGTTCATCAAGCACTTGGCCCTACCGACAACGCCGCACCCACAACCCTACACCATTGGATGGATCCACCAAGGAAGCGATCTCCACATCATCCAACAATGTCGACTATCGTACAACATCAAGCCCTTCAAATACAAGGTATTGTGTGATGTTTCTCCTCTCGAAGTTTGTGATTTTATTTTGGGCCAACCTTATTTATGGAAACGTCATGATGTATATGATTCTAGGCCTCGTAGTGTTATTATTACTTTGAACAGGAAATTGTACAAGATACCCGAGGTAGTCCCACCTAGTGTTATTTCCTTGATCTCTGCTAAGAAATGCAGGAAGGTCATCTCTCAAATGGGGAAGTTTGTCTTCTTCGTGATTCACTCTAAGAATAAGTGAAAGATCACATCCACATCCAGGGTCTTTGTGGATGACCTCTCCACATAGCATAAGTAAGTAGATAAGGTCATGGAAGAATACTCAAATATCTTCTCCTCACCTACCGGGGTACCTCTTCACTGCCAGATCAAGCACCCCATCGATATGACCCCCGATGCATCGCTTCCCAATGGGCCAGTCTATCATCGCTCTCTATTAGAGAATGAGGAGATCAAGAGACAAATCCAAGAAATTCTCCACAAGGGGCACATCTGTCCCATCTCATCACCTTGCAGGAGCCCAATCATGCTGGTACAAAAGAAAGATGGAACCTGGCAAATTTGCATTGATTATTGGGCTCTAGATAAAATCACAATTAGAAGACAGTACCCGATTCCCCAAATCTACGACCTCCTTGATCAACTCACGGGGGGACAAATACTTCAGTAAGATTGATTTGAAGTCTGGCTACCACTAGGTCCCAATAGAACATACAGATGTATGGAAGACCACCTTCAAGTCAAAGGAAGGCCTTTTTGAATGGTTGGTCATGCCCTTTGGTTTGAAAAATGCTCCAGCCACTTTCATGAGGATGATGGACGATATCCTGCGACCATTCACCAATACTTTTGTAGTGGTGTATCTGGATGACATTGTCATTTACAACAAGACTTGGGTCGAACACTTGCAACATATTCAACAGGTTCAACACACCCTACAACAGCACAAGCTATACGCCAACTTGGAAAAATGATCCTTCAACATGGACATGGTCCATTACCTAGGCTACATCGTTGATCAACATGACGTACATGTGGATCTAGACAAGATCCAAGTCAACCGTGATTGGCCAACCCCAACCACACTCACTGAGCTTCAGAGCTTCTTGGGCCTTGCCAATTTCTTCCACAGGTTCATGTTGGGGTTCTCCCATATTGCATGAGCTCTCAGCCAAATAACCAGGGGTTGTGGTAAGGCGGAATTTGTGTGGGGCCGGTCCCAACAACAAGCGTTCGATGATTTGAAGCAACACTTATTCTTAGCCCCAATACTTTCACTACCAGACTTACAACAACCCTTTGAGATCGAGACAGATGCTTCAGACTATGTTGTGGGTGTCGTTCTCACTTAGCATGGCTACCCCGTGGCCTATCATAGTGATACACTATCAAATGTTGTCCGTAAGTACCCTACTTACGACAAAGAAATGTACTCCATTGTGCAAGCTGTTAAAGTTTCTGCTATTATTAGGTTACTTTAAATTTACTAGATAACAATAGCATAGATAGGATCTCTGAGAGAAATACAATCACAAGAGTACACAAGCATTTATCCTGGGAAACCATCAAGGGGAAGAAAACCCAACAAAACTTCCTTAATATATATAGCCAATACAATGCCAAGACTATGAACCAAGAAACACATAAATTCCTCTCCCAAGGATGCGCCTCTCTCTCTCTTCCTTCTTCCGACAACTGGTAACTGCAACTTCCTTCAATACTTGTGCACTAGATGAGTGAGTTGAGTGTGTGTCCAAATGAGGCACTGGTCTCTCTTATTTATACAATTTGGCAGGTGTTGAACAAGTTTCTTTTCACTGGAAGGGATGACTTCTCATTATGGGTGGTTATAACCACTTTAATATATTCTGGATGGGTCGACTTCTCATTTTGGGTGGTTATAACCACTTTAATATATTTTGGGGTCGTCTTTTCATTTAGCCTATTACAATTAAGGTTCGACCAATCCGAAAAAGGGGATTTGGTCAATTACAATGCCCGACATGATCAATCCACAAAAGGGGATTGATCTAATCAATAATAAATATATTTTATCTTTATCCACAAAAGGGGATAAGAATATTCTTTGCAGTTACACAATATTTTAACACTCCCTCTTAACAAGAAGGATATTCTTTATATTTTGACAGGTCACTGGATGTCGACATCAACTAGGTAGCAACATCCACTGTATAACATCATCAACTGGGCAACATCATCAACTAGATAACATCATCAACTGGGCAACATCATCAACTGGGTAACATCATCAACTGGATAACTGGAGGCATCTACTTGGTCATCTGGTATCATGATCACTGACTGGCATATATATAAATCATTGGAAGTTTTGTTATCTTTATCTTCGCACAGAAGATACTCTTTCTTTCTTTTTTCTTCACGCAGAAGATACTTCTTTATTATCTTCACACATAAGATGTCTTATCTTCACACATAAGATATTCTATGAGTTTTTCCATTCCTTTTATGTTCTCCCTTCTCTTGTAGTCACCTATCTCACCCATCCACTGGGGAGGACTACTACCATAGCTTCACTCCTAGTCATCCCTCATGAACTAGAGAAGCTAAGATGCTAGCCTAGGCAAGACTAGACTCCCTTTCCATGATCCACACAGGATCACGACACAAACCTCAAGAGCCAACTGACCATTCCACATGGTTAAGGTTTGTGTTTCAGGCTACTCAATCCTTGGCTAGAGGAGAGTATTTTCCCACTGCCCCTTGGAGAAACATCCACATTCCTCTCTACGAGGGTGGTCACACCCCTCTCTACGAGGGTATTCAATCATGTCCCTAGAGTATACAAAACTCAACACTTGGACATAGGCCAACCTTGGCAAATTTCTCATTCCCCTTCTCTATGAAGGTCTCTTCTCTTTCTCCTTCTCTACGAAGGTATACATGTGGGATTGCTCATTCCTTCTCTACGAAGGTCCCTTCCTTCTCTATGAAGGTATAGCTATGGGATCCAAAAAAATCTCTTGTGGTCCAAAATATTTCAAAGGTATAATACCATGCTACCCATATGTTGGGCACCATCCATCCACTGGATAACTTTCATCTTGATCAAAATATATGGGCACCATCCATCTACTTTTCTAACTGCATCAAATCAAGATCCTCCATTTCGAACTCGGAGACATAGCTCCCTCTTGCACCAAGCTAATATCTTCTAGTCATCATCCTTGAAGTTTTCTTCTGTAATATCTTGGGTGCCTTCTTGAGTTCGAATATTTCTTTCTTTCTGTCTTCAGACTAGATCAACCTGCTCCCTCTGCATCTATAAGAATGGTACTGGAGCAACCTGTAGTTACCTACATCTCATCTACTATATCTGAGTATCCATCTTTTTCTTCATCTTGAATATTGTTGATCTACATCTTTAGAAGCCTCCTACTCCTATATAAGTACTGGATATTGTCTGGTCTTTACTGGCTGTCACCATATCATATGTCCTTCTCGTGTTGTATAAATTCTACAAGTCATCGCATAATTTCTTTCTTCCGAGACTTGTAAACTTACTTACAATATGATTTCTTTGTCACTCTCATGAGTGATGATACATGAAATAATATTTTATCTCTTTCTTCATCCTCTTCTTTGATACTTTCTTCATAAGTCTGCATAGACACTGAAATAAAACGAGGTAAATTAACATTCTCACAAAAAACTAACTTGTAATGAGAAGGTAGTAAAGTAAACAAGATACTAAGAATAAACATGAATACTTATTTTTTGTTTTTGTGTGGGGAGGCTCCATGGACTCCACCATTTGCTATATTTCTTCAGATCAACTATCTTCAACTTAAAGTACATAATCCTTAATTTCTACTAAATCTTTCTTTGAGGGAGGAGATTCCTCTTCCTCTTCCACATGTGCTTGATTATTTCTTTTCCTTTTTCCTTGAGGACAGTCATAAGAAAAGTGTCCCAACTTTTGACAGTTGTAGCATCTGATCTTTGAAACATCTCTCTTCTTATCTATAACTCTTACGGAGTTAGATTCTTTATTTTTCTTCCTGAAGGAACTTCTTTTGTTCTTTTGAGTTGTAAGAGCTTCCTCTTCATCGATAATTAATCTCTTCTATTGGTCTGCAAGTCTAGATTCTTCGTGTGTGCAATCTGCCCATAACTTATCAAACTTGGGTAACTTGCTTCTTGCACACACTCCGTGTACAAAAGGAATCCAAAATGTTGGAAACCCATTTAGGGTTGTGGTTGCAATTTCTTTGTCACTAATGACATCTCCAATAGCTGCAAACTGATATTTGATCTGAGAAACTCTCATAAGATAGGATGTGATAGATTTTGAGTTGTCCATCTTCATATTACGAAGCTTATTTCTTAAGGTAAGATTCTGGCTGGTGTCTTTGCTTTCATATAACTTGCTGAGTGCTTCATACATTTTCCTTGCTATCTGTAGTTAGAATATATGAGGGATCAAGTGATACTTCACTGAATCTAACACGATTATCTTTGCTTTCTTTTCATTCTTCTTATGCTTGGTATTTTTCTCTTCTTCATCTAGTTCTTGTACACCCACTGTAACATGTTCTAAGAGATCATTCTCGTCTAAAATCATCTACAACCTATGATTCCAAGATCTGAAGTTTCTAGATCTTTCCATCCTGTCTTCTACCGTCATGTCGATAGCCATTCTTTCTTGTAGAAGAAACCCTAGCCCTTCAGACTATAGAAATAATAAAAAAATCAAATTACTTGGATTTGAAAACTGAACTCACCAAAAGATGCATTGGACTGAGGTGAGTAGCCTGGTGTATTTAGATTTCAGAAAATCCAACTTTTACCCCTCCAAACTTGATCTATGGATTTCTGGACTGGTGTTTCTGGTTTTCTTGTACTTCTGGTTTTCTGGTACTTCTGGTACACTAGTACACTGGTACTTCTAGTTTTTTGGTACTTTGTGAAAACTAGGGTTTCACTTTCTGGGAGATCTAGCCACTGAAAAAGTGCACTGAGGATGCCAAAATGTTCTTTGAGGTAGGGCGCACCTTTCTAGATGGTTTTGAGGCTAAAAACCTTCTTTAATAAAAAGCCCTAATTTTCATGTATGGCAACAATGTCGTTTTTCTTTTTCTTGTGAAAGATGCTCTCTTCAGCACAGCTCTGATACCATGTTAAAGTTTCTGCTATTATTAAGTTACTTTCAATTTACTAGATAACAATAGCATAGATAGGATCACTGAGAGAAACACAATCACAAGAGTACACAAGCATTTATCCCGGGAAACCCTAAAGGGGAAGAAAACCCAACAAAACTTCCTTAATATAGATAGCCAATACAATGCCAAGACAATGAACCAAGCAACACAGAAATTCCTCTCCCAAGGATGCACCTCTCTCTCTCTCTCTCTTCCTTCTTCTGGCAACTGGTAACTGCAACTTCCTTCAATACTTGCGCACTAGATGAGTGAGTTGAGTGTGTTTCCAAATGAGGCGTTGGCCTCTCTTATTTATACAATCTGACAGGTGTTGAACAAGTGTCTTTTCACTGGAAGGGTCGACTTCTCATTCTGGGTGGTTATAACCACTTTAATATATTCTGGTTGGGCCGACTTCTCATTCCGGGTGTTTATAACCACTTTAATATATTTTGGGGTCGTCTTTTCATTTAGCCTATTACAATTAAGGTTTGACCAATCCGCAAAAGGGGATTTTGTCAATTACAATGCCCGACATGATCAATCCACAAAAGGGGATTGATCTAATCAATAATACATATATTTTATCTTTATCCACAAAAGGGGATAAGAATATTCTTTGTAGTTACACAATATTTTAACACAATCTTGTTGCCAGTGGAGACATTACATTCTTGGGAATGAGATAGTCATCCACATTGATCATAAGCCACTATAGTTCATGCAGACACAAGGAAAATTGCAGAATGACTGCCATCAAAAGTGGTCCATATACTTGCAACAATTCCACCTCAACATCAAGTATACAACAAGAAGCATCAATCATGATGTTGATAGCCTCAGTAGACTGCTAGTCGTGGCACTCACCATGGTGCTAGAATCTTGCATCCATGAGACCTATGGATGGCCCCAACTCTATGAGATAGGCCCAAACTTCGATACCACCTACTAAATGTTGGGTGCAAACGCAGTTGTCAATAATTTTCATCTTTAGGATGGGTTTTTGTGTCGTTTGGGCCATATCTGTGTTCCATCAAGCGAGCGAGCGAAGATGATCTGGGAATCCAATTACAGTCAGGTGGCAGGACACTTTGGTGTCGAAAAGATAGTGGTGATGCTACAAAAACATTTCTACTGGCTGAAACTTTGACAAGAGGTCAGCAAGTATATCAGGTCCTGCACTGCATGTGTTATTGCCAAACCGACCACTAAGAAACAGGGTCTGTACACCCCTCTTCCTACTCTTGACAGGCCATGGGAATCCATCTCAATGGACTACATGTCGGGCCTCCCATTCAACAAGAAGGGAAATGATTGTGTTTTTGTGGTTGTTGATCGCTTTTCTAAGATGGTGATTATGGTTGCCTACAAGAAGAACATCACAACAGAGGCCACTACCAAGCTCTTGTTTGAACGAGTCTGGGTACATTTTGGAAACCCACAAACCATTGTCTCAGATTGGGACAGTCAATTTCTCAGCACATTATAGTCAAGCCTCTGGTCACTACTGGACACCAAGCTCACCAAATCCATGGCCTTCCACCTACAAACATATGGCCAAACCGAGGTCGTAAATTGAATGATTGTGCATATCCTTCGCATATATAATTCAAAGAACCCTCTCACATGGGATGATAACCTTCCCTATGTCTAACATAGCTACAATCGATCCCTGCATAGCTCAACCGACCACATCCCCTTTCAGGTGGGGTTGGGATTCCAACCATTGGGTCCCATAGATGTTGCACTTCCCCTTGCGGTCACCTCGACCGACTCATCTCCTGCTCCAACTAAAGCTGACAAAGCCACCCGATTCATTGAGTGGATCTAGCACATACACCAATAGGTTCAAGATATCCTACAGAAGTCCAATGACAAGTACAAGCAGCGCCATGATCAACATCAGGTGCCACATAAGTTTTAGGTGGGCGACAAAGTTTGGTTTCACTTGCAGAAAGAACACCTTACAGGACCCCATCGGAAGCTTCAACCACTTTGTTATGGGTCGTACACCATCACCAAGGTTCTGGGGGATAATGATTTTGAGCTCAACATTCCTCCTTTCCTTGGCCTAAACCTAGTGTTCAATGTGGATCTCCTTCGCCCTTATTTCCCACCATTATTGGACATCTCAGAAGTAGAAAAAAAATTGACACAAACAGAGCTCAACCCCGAATGCATACAACAGGCATCCAATGATCATATTGTGGACACACAGATCAAGGGCACTCGACAGCAAAGGATCCAACTTTATCGAGTCATCAAAGCAGGGCAACTCTTGCACCAAGGCAAGTGGCTCACCCAGAGCCAAATTCAACAGAAATTTCCTCATCCGATGGGGGAACTCAATGCAATGGAGACCATTGCTTCCTAAGGAGGGAGGATTGATCCAGGTGGATATTGATGGCCACCCACCTTTTCCAACTGGATCAAAATAGTTTTCTGGCAATTTTGGTAATTTACTATTTTTAGCAGTTTTTCACTTCTAGAGCCGTTTTGAGGCCCTAAACGATGTTTTTTTGGTAAAAATGGGATCACTATGGAATTTTCTTCCATATTTACCCAAAAATGAATCTCCTTTCCAATGAGCTATCATACACCTAAAATGAAGATCGTATGAAAAAGTTATGACCCCAGAAAGTTGATGTACTAACTTACCCAAACGGGGCCCACATGAATTTTGGCACTTCATCTCCTAGGGCTAGGTTTTTGGATGTATAGGTTTTTTGGCATTCCTGTTTATTGTAAAAATTCTTTTAGAGCCTCATTGTAATAATCTTATTGTGAATGATCGCAGCCGTCACATCTCTTCTCAGAGATAAGCCGCCACCATTCCAACAAGCTTGTTTCCGCTGCATTTCACAGTTTCATCTTATTTTATTATTGAATAGAAAACCAATTTTACTGTATCTCTGTTATTTTGTGTTAAGAACGTTAATAATTTGTATTCATTTCATTCTTCCCATAAAATCTGGATTATCTTTGTGATTCGCTCTCAGAATGAGCGAAAGATCGCAACCACATCTAGAGTCTCCGCGACCGACCTCTCCACACAATAGAATCAAGTGGATAAGGTCGTGGAAGCATACTCAAATATCTTCTCCTCGCCTACTGGGGTACCTCTGCACTATCAGGTCAAACACCCCATCGATATGACCCCCGATGCACCCCTGCCCAATGGGCCAATTTACTACCTCTCTTTGTTAGAGAATGAGGAGATCAAGTGACAGATCCAAGAACTGCTCCACAAGGGGCACATCCATCCCAAATCATCACCTTGTGGGAGCCCATTCATTTTGGTACAAAAGAAAGATGGAACCTGATGAATCTACATTGATTATTGATCCCTAAATAAAAATCACAGTAAAAAACTGGTACATGATTCCCCAAATTGACAACCTCCTTGATCAGTGCAAGGGGGGAAAATACTTCATTAAGATTGATTTGAATTCTAGCTACCACCAGGTCCCGATAGAATAAAAATATGTATGGAAGACCGCCTTCAAGTCAAAGGAAGGTCTTTTCAAATGGTTGGTCATGCCCTTTGGCTAGACAAATGCTCCAGCCACTTTCATGAGGATGATGAACGATATCCTGCGACCATTCACCAATACTTTTGTAGTGGTGTATCTAGATGAAATTCTCATTTACAACAAGACTTGGGCAGAACACTTGTGGCATATTCAACAGGTTTTGCACACCCTGAAACAACACAAACGATATGCCAACTTGGAAAAATGCTCCTTCGGCATGGACAAGGTCCATTACCTTGGCTACATCGTTGATCAACATGGTGTACATGTGGATCCAGCCAAGATCCAAGTCATCCATGACAGGCCAACCCCAACCACACTCACTGAGCTTCAAAGATTCTTGGGCCTTGCCAATTTCTACTGCAGGTTCGTGTTGGGATTCTCCCATATTGCATGGTCCCTCAACCAAGTAACCAGGGGTGGTGGTAAGGAGAAATTTGTGTGGGATCGGTCCCAACAACAAGCGTTCGATGATTTGAAGTATTTCTTGTGCTCAACACAAAATAATTTCACTGTCGAACCTACATAATCCTTTTGAGATCGAGACAGATGCTTCAGACTATGTTGTGGGCACCATTCTCACTCAGCATAGCCACCCCGTGGCCTATCATAGTGAGACACTATTAGATGTTTTTCGTAAGTACCCTACTTACAAAAAATAAATTTACTCCATTGTACAAGCTTGCCACTAATGGATACATTACATTCTTGAGAAGGAGACAATCATCCACACTGATCATAAGCCATTGCAGTTCATGCAGACATAAGGCAAATTGCAGAATGAATACCATAAAAAATGGTCCACATACTTGCAACAATTCCACCTCAACATCAAGTATAAAACATGAAGCACCAACTACGTCGTTTATTACCTCAACAGTCTGTCAGTCGCGACACTCACCACGGTGCTAGACTCTTGTGACCATCAGACCTCCAGATGGCCCCAAGTCTATGAGACAGACCCAGACTTCACCACCACCTACCAAATATTGGGCTCAAACGCAATTGTTGCTAATTTCCATATTTAGGATGGGTTATTGTGTTGTTTGGGCCATATATGCATTCCATCAAGAAATCAAGCAAAGCTGATCTGGGAAGCCCACTACAGTTGGGTGGCAGGAAACTTCAATGTCAAAACAACAATGACAATGTTGTAGGAACATTTATACTAGTCGAAACTTCGACAAGGAGGTCAACAAGTATATTAGGTCCCGCACTACCTATGCTATTGCCAAACCGACCACTAAGAAACAAGGCTTGTACACCCCTCTGCCTACTTCTGATAGTCCATGGAAATCCATCTCCATGGAATACATATCAGGCCTCCTGTCCACCAAGCAGGGAAATAACTATTTTTTTTTGTTGTTGATCACTTTTATAAGATGGAGATTCTAGCCTCTTGCAAGAAGAGCATCACAGTAGAGGCCACTACCAAGCTCTTTTTTGAACGAGTCTGGGTACATTTTGGAATCCCACAAACCATTGTCTCAGATCGGGGAAGTCAATTTCTTATCACATTCTGGTCGATCCTATGGTCACTATTGGACACCAAGCTCAACAAATCCATAACCTTCCACCCCCAGACAGATGGCCAAACCGAGGTCGTAAATCAAATGATTGTGCATATATTGCGCATGTATAATTCCAAGCATTCTTGCACATGGGATGAGAGTATTCCCTATGTCCAACATAGCTACAACTGAGCCCTACATAGCTCAACTGGCCACAACCCCTTTCAGGTGGGATTTAGATTCCAACCATTGGGTCCCATAGATGTTGCACTACCCCTTGTGGTCACCTCGAACAACTCATCTCCTACTCTAACTGAAGCTGAAAAAGTCACCCGGTTCATTGAGCGGATCCAACAAATCCGCCAATAGTTTTAGGATGTCATACAAAAGTCCATTGACAAGTACAAGCAGCGCCATGATCAACACCGAGTGCCACATAAGTTTCAGGTGGCTGACAAAGTCTGGTTGAATTTGCAGAAAGAACGCCTTACTGGACCCCATCGAAATATTTTCCCACTCTGTTATGGGTCGTACACCGTCACCAAGGCTGTGGGTGATAATTCTTTTGAGCTCAACATTCCTCCTTTCCTTGGCCTGCACCCAATGTTCAACGTGGATCTCCTTCGACCTTATTTCCCACCATTATTGGACACCTCAGAGATAGCAAAACAACTGAAACCAACATAGCTCAATCTCGACTACATACAACATGCATCCAATGATCATATTGTGGACAAACAAGTCAAGGGAACTTGTCAACAAAGGATCCAACTTTATCGAGTTGTCAAAGCAGGGCAACTCCTGCACCAAGGCAAGTGGCTCACCCGGGGCCAAATTCAGCAGAAATTTCCTCATCTAATGGGGACACTCAACGCGATGGAGACAATTTATTCCTAAGGGGGGAGTATTGATCTAGATGGATGTCGGTGGCCTCCCACCTATTCCAATTGGCTCATTTTGGTAGTTTTCCAGTTCGACAGTTTTTCCTAGTTTTTGAGTCCTTGACTTTCGAGGCCATTTTGAGGCCCTAAACAACGTTTTTAGGGCTTGCCACAGTCAATATGTGTAGGGCTCGCCATAGACAACATGTGTAGTCCTCATATAGACCTTTCCAATGGGCTATCGTGCGACTAAAATGAAGATCGTATGCAAAATTTAAGACCCTGATAATTTGATGTACTAACTTACCCAAACGGGGCCCACATGAATTTTGGCACTTCATCTCCTAGGGTTAGGTTTTCGGATGTCTAGGGTTTTTTTACATTCCTGTTTATTGTAAAAATGCCTTCAGAGCCTCATTTCAATCATATGCTGGCGAATGAGCACAATCGTCACATTTCTTCTCAGAGATAAGCTGCCACCATTCTAGAAAGCTTGTTTTCCGCTGCATTTTACATTTTCAACTTATTTCCTTATTGAATAGAAACTCGTTTTACTATATATCTGTAATTCTGTGTTAATCATATTTTGATAATAATATGTATTCATTTTGTTCTGCTCATAAAATCTAGATCACCTAGACTCATATACAACATGAAGTTTCCATAAATAAGGTTGGCCCAAAAGAACATCACAAACTTCAAGGGGGGAAACATCACACAATACCTCATCTTTGAAGGGCTTGATGTCATAGGCTAGGAGACACTATTGACTGACGTGGAGATTTCTCCCTTGGTGAAGCCATCCGATGGTGTACAACTGCGGGTGTGGTGATGTCGGCAAAGCCAACCGCTTGATGACCTCTACTAAGATGAGATTATTCTAGCTATTTCTATCAATGATGAAGTGGAACATAGTACCCTTGACCCACATCTATGAATGAAAGAGGCACTCACCTTCCTTTGGTTCATCAGGTTCGTCGAGCTGAACCTTGGTGGTGGTAGAAATAGTGGCACTGGGTTCTTCATCAATGATCTGTCTTCCTTTTTTCTGGTTTTGAATCCAAGTTAGAGCTTGCATCTAATTCAAAGGCTTTCACCTGGGCCACCAATGACTTCTTTGAGCGGTATTCAATGGTGTTGTGCTAGGGGCTCTTATGGAACTTGAACCATTTCCCAGTGTCTTTCTTTGTCTTCCCATTGTCCTTCTTTGTTTGCGGTTTGGACTGGTTGTACTGAGGCTGTCGATCCTTGCTCTTCCTTTTGTTTCGCAATTTGGGGCCGCCTTTTCCCTACTTCTGTTGTGAGGGGTTTGCATACCCAAACTGTTGTGTCTTCTGTTTAAGATTCTACTCGATTTTGACAACATATTGGTAGGTCGCACCCAAAGATTAAATGTCCAGAAAATCCATTTCTTTCTGGATGTATCTATGTAGACCGCCATGGTACTTGATCACCATATGTCGCTCAGAGTCTTTGATACCCAACTTGGTGCACAAGGTATGGAAGACATTGGTGAAATCTAGCACTGTTTGGTCCCTTTCCTTCCACAGTGTGGTCCATATTATATATAAGTCGTCATAACTTCCAACAAAGTAGTATTGTTCCTTAATAACATCCCTGAAGAAACTCCAAGTGGGTGCAACTAAAACTAATGTAGATCCCTCTATTTCCTTTTGCTCACATAAAGTATCCCACCAATATTTGACATGGGGGAGGACCTTAAGGAGAACAAATGTAATATTTTCTCTATCAAAAAATTTGTGGACAAAAAACCCTTCTAAAAGGTTTAACCATTTATCTACAACATCTGCATCTATTTGACCTTCAAATATAGGAATATCAAAATTGATCTGTAACTTGAAGGGGCGACACCTCCTCTTGAGGTAGATTCTTCACTTGTCGACAACCATCGAAGTATTTGTGCAAATCTATCCATCATCTTGTTCCTCTGTTGCCCGAGGGATTCCTCGAGAAACATTTTGAAAGGATCTCTTGTCCCATCATATTTCTTTTCTCCCGCCATGAAAGGTTTCTTGGGCGTGCGAGAGCAGTTGTCCTAAAGAGAAACAAGATTGAAACCCAACTTCTCTATACCTTGACCTCATTGGGGACATGCACTAAAAACAACAAGGAGGAGACCGCTATGATACCACTGATCTATATTTATGAGCGGAGTGAAATGAAAACACAGATCTATAATATTAACACAGAGACACAATGAATAATAATAGAGATATAGTAAAAATTGACTTCTATTAAATAAGAAATATGCTGAAACTGTAAAATGCAGATTGAAACAAGCTTGCTAGAATGGTGGCAACTTATCTCTAAGAAGATATGTGACAACTATGCTCATTCACAAGAAGATGAGTACTATGAGGCTCCAAATTCCTTTTTACATCAAACATGAATTCCAAAACCCTAGACATCCAAAAACCTAACCCTAGGAGATGAAGCGCCAAAAATCATGTGGGCCCTGTTGGGGTAAGTTGTTACATACACTTCCCGTGGTTGTAAATTTTTGCATATAATTTTTGTTTTAGGTGCACAATAGCTCATTCAAAAGGTCTATTATCACACAATTTGTAGTTAAGTTAAAAGGCGGATAAAAGAAGGGCAAACTGGCATAAATGAGACTATCCTACCACTGCCATCTCAATAGGATAACTCTTTCTATTTAGGGTGGTAGGCCCAGGGGAGACGTACCCAGTGACCTGGGGTTTTGAGAAGGCTAAGGGTTGAAAGGTTAAGAATAATATTCCCCCTCACAAGTCACCACCGATCAGAAAGTCTTGGCTAATCAACCTATAGAGATAAGTAATAACCAAAAAGCGTACCTACCCGAGACAAAGCAACAAAGTAACTATACATATGCAAGATAGCTTTCTTGGTTAGTTCTTCATATAATCAATGAATTATTATGTGAAGCAATTGACCAATAATAGTAATGAAGAAAATCAATGATGTATAATGGCAATGATTACAATATCTCACTTCACAATAAAAGGGTATAGAAGCTTCACAATTATCAATGGCAATTTATCATCAATGCAATAATACTAGAAGCAATGCCTTAGCCAATCATTCAATTGCTTCAAAGATAAATAAATGATGTAAGGTATAAGTATAACACAAGTAGATAATAACAACAATAGGGTTAGTGAATGTTAGTCTAAGCGAGGGTTAGAAGTAGTTAATGATTGTTCAAGAGTATTTAGAAGTAGTGTCTGATCAAGGTACTCAACATAAGAGGTCTTAGATCAGTGCGTTATTAGGGAAAATGGAGTCAAAATAGCTGCAAATGTTGAAGGGTTGTGACGATAGTGATAGGGATAAAGAAAAGAGGGTTAGATGTTGAATTGTTGCTAAGGTAAGGCCTCAACAATGAAACCCTATGCCTTAGTGCTTTCTCCTCCTTATTTAGCTCATTAACAAGATAAAAATGACTAGCTTGAGTAATAAATGCTATGGCTAAGGACAAGAGAGTTTAATGATGAAGTGTTGCTAAGGTAAGGATTCATCAATCAAACCCTAGGGGAAAACGAGTCACTAAGGTGTAGAAACCCTAAGCGTTAGTGTGTTTTCCTCCTTCCTTAGCTCAATGACAAGAATAAAAATAGCTAGGCTAGAAGAGTAGAAGTAGATTGTTGATATGGAAAGGCTCTATCTAACTTCAACAAATCAAAATGGCTCTTAGCATAACTTAGTGGGGACATGAGACAAGGACAACAACGTGTTCTTGTCCCCTAGGGTTTTAATCCAACAAGTTATAATAACAAAATTCAAGTAAACAATACCATAACCATTCAATAAAGAAGTGTTGTAGAAATTCACTTACATCCACCAAACATTCATATAGCCAA
The DNA here is from genome assembly GCA_000966675.3 of Picea glauca. Classification (NCBI taxonomy): domain Eukaryota; kingdom Viridiplantae; phylum Streptophyta; class Pinopsida; order Pinales; family Pinaceae; genus Picea; species Picea glauca. The sequence continues at coordinate 28,225 of JZKD02S0084001.1, read as the reverse complement.
ACCCTAGTTGTAAACCTTCCACCAAGAAGATGCCAAAATAGCCAAGAAAAGTCTCTTTCAACAAGTGCACATCAAAATTTCAGCCAAAACACTAGAAGAGAGCGCAAATTTCATACCTCACCAAGTGGTGAGTGAAAGATGATGATCAAAATGAGAGTTTTATCTCTCTACTTATACAATACCAAGTGACCTTAATAAAATTTAGGTCACCAAAAGGTCGACAAGGCCAAAATACCAAATAATATTTTTTTACATTAAATGTCAGAATGAAACCCTAATCAAGCAAAAGTAAGATGTCATGCCCTTTCTAGGGTGACGTTAGCCTTTTTTAGGGCAACATTGGCCTCTTGGAGAAAGACGTTATCCCTCCTTGGGCCTCTCCAAGCTGCCACACATGCCACATTTCCATAACTGCCTCCCCAAAACTTCCACAATGTCGACTGACGTCATGGGAATCCTGAGTGACGTCATGGGCCTTCCAAGGCCAACGTTCTAGTGTAGAGGGAAAAACCTCCCTAGGTGAGGCTCTGCTAGGGTGCCTCTGTGGAACACCCTCCTCTTCTCTGGTGCAAACCCCTCTATCCTGTCTCTGCCCCCTGCTGGGGTCTCATCATCCATCTGGGGGGCTCTTCAGCCCCATGGAGGTCCGAACTAATCATCTCCCCATGTGTACCTATCCAATATGGTACCTGTCCGTCGGGTATGATCTTGCACATCAACAGATACACCCTCCATGGGCTCATAAGTCAAAGGGATCATAGTAATTTCAATCACATCCAATCATAAATTTTATTAAACATGTGCATAAAACCCCTTTTACCCAGTCAAATGCTCAAAGACATTATACAAATCTGCAAGACAAGTTTGGAGTAAGTGATAGGGCATCCTATTGGACTAGTATCCACTGGAAAAGGGATGTTTCTGGAAGAGATAAAATCCAAGTAATGTAAATGGGTGAGGTGGATAAGGGATGTCCTGACAAGGGGTGCAGTGATAGCAGGGAAATGCAAGGCTTACCTGTGGGTTCCTTTGTAGAAGGCGGGTTGCACCTGTCCTAGATGAAAATTTTTCCAAGCCCATTCATGCCTTTTATTCTTTATTCTTTATTGTTTTTTTCTTTCAAGAAGCTAATCAAGGGACACTTCCCTGGTGTGGTGAACAGTGGTGGCAATTTTACCCACAAGCACTTTCACGGAAATGAAAAGGTTGGCTCGTGATAAGACCCCCTTTCTCTTGGCCAAGCAACCAAGAGCCACTACCCTAGCAGGGTGACCAACTGCTAGTAGTGTCATACTGTTAGGTTCCCATGGACCTAATAGGTTGTCTCGTGATGAGAACCCCTATCCTCTGACTAGGTATTGTTTTATTATTTCTATGGATCCCTCTTGTTTCTTGCTGAGAAACTTTTTACTGCTTTCTCGAGGATCCCTGGGTGAAGCATCTCGAGGTTTTATTTTTAGGATTTTATCTTTTTCCAGCTGCTTTTACCTTCTGGGGATTTATCCCCTTCTTCCCACAAGGCAAGGTGAAACCCTTGAATGATTGGCCAACCCAATGCCCAGACCAATGTAATGGGATGGATGAGCGGGAAGCAAGATGGAAAGTGGTAAGTATGATGGGAGAAAACGATGACTTTTCATAAATCTCCCCAGTGGAAACTCAAAACCTATGGGCACAATCTTACTAGGGCATCCTATCATTCCCCCCAGACACGGTCAAGTGGATAAATATAAGATCCAAGCACCCATTAGAAACAAAAAGAACCAAATGCACATATTCAAAGGTTTTGAGGATCAGAGTGACACATACCATGATACTCGGACTCATTACCTCATGGAGCAAGAACCATTTCTGATACATGACCAAGCCAAGGTGATGGATGCTACTGCTTCTGACAAAGTGGAGGCGCTAAAAGGAAGAAAAGATGGGCCCTCTAGGTCCATGCTCAAGTCGATCTAGCTCTCGGTACTCCATGTCTAGGACCTGTGGGCCTCAAGACATAATCTCCTTAGTTATCCTTAAAAGTGGGGATAAAAAGGTCTATCTGAGGACTACACATTAAACCATCATACTCTAAATTCGTCTACAGTGTGACTGTGGCGGGCCCAAAAAACGTTGTTTAGGGTCTCAAAATGACCCCAAAAGTTTAGGACTCGAAAAGCTAGAAAATATCTACCAAGATGAACACTGAAACTGCCAAGATGAAATCTATATGTGAGTCAGTTGGAATAGGTGGGTGGCCACCGATATCCACCTGGATCACCATCATCACCCTACTAGGGCATAACATCACCCTCTTTAGGGTTTTATTTTGTGTAAAATTCATTTTTTGTAAATTGAAAGGGAAAATTAAAGAAGTCGACCCTCTTGTGTAAAGACGTGACTTTTCATTAGTCTTTTGGTGGCTAGTATTACCCATATAAATATGGCTATCTAAGACTCATTTTATCATCACATTCCTCTCCATTATGAGAGCACTAAGTCTGAAATTATCTACCTATAGGGCTATCTCTCTCTTCTACACTCATGTGACTTCCTTTGGTGGATCATTTGTGGATGGATTTTGCTAATCGTTGGATGGAATTTCTACAATTAGGGTTTATTCTTGTCATATCTTGGTGAAGTAAGAAAATTTCTGCAATTTCATTTCAAGTTATTGAATGCTTATGGTAAATTTTACTTGTTCATATTGAAGATCTTTGCTTGGTAAAATCATAAGAGAAGAGCATAAGTGCTTCCTCCTCTCACAAGGTTAATTTCATCCATAATTTGGGAAGGAAATCCTACCCAGGGTTAATCTCCTAAATCCCTAAAGTGCTATCACTTTAGGAGTTTTGTTCTAGAATCTTGATTATAACTTACTTCAAGAACTTAAGAAGGGAGAAAAGGTTTCTAGAGCCCAAAAGTGCTTGCACTCTAGGAACCCTTATCTTTAAGGGTTGAAATCTAAGGCCCTAATGTGCTATCACCTTAGATATCAAACCCTACCTCTTAGATCTTGTATCCTGTAAACCCTATATATTGAAAAAATGTAATGATTCAACAATAAGTGAATCATAGAATCCTACCACAAAATATGTTGAGAAGTAAACCAACTGACCTTGTATTTCAAACCCTACCTCTTAGATATTGTATCCTGTAAACCCTATATATTGAAAAAATGTAATGATTCAACAATAAGTGAATCATAGAATCCTACCACAAAATATGTTGAGAAGTAAACCAACTGACCTGCTAGTTCTCCTCCAAACAATCAATCAAGGAAAACAATCTTACAAGTCACATATATGCAAGTGACTGAATATTTGAAAGCCAAAACATGGAAATCATTCATCCATACCAATATCATGAAAATCCCTCAAAATTTCATCAAACTCTGGAAATCCTCAAAAGCATCCAACTTCTGAAGGTCAAACTGACCAATCCAAAACCCTGTGTTAGTGGCCCCGTATCAAAATCACCAAATCCATAATCCAACATCAATCCATCATCCAATCCTAAGAAAATCAAAGTAAAAATCTCAATCTGTCATCCTGAAGAAACCAAAATCCTCAAAATCAAAAGTAGACTTTGAAACTTGAAGTTTGAAAAATATCATC
>JZKD02S0083924.1:13107-25125 GCA_000966675.3 Picea glauca | reverse complement strand
CTAAATATTTACTTCTTCACACAATAGAGATTGGGGTACTCTGTTTTCTTTCCCCATCAATGCATTGTGGGCTTGTGCATATGATGAATTAAGTACTGAGCTGGATCGACTATTTGGTGATTATAGTATTCTACTGACCTGGTGGCATAATTTGTCAGTGTAAATAAATTTAAAAATTTATCTACAGGTGCATTTTATTAATTTGTTCCAATTTTGTTGAGAATATAAAAGTCTTTGGCATTGAAATTATAGGTCACCATTTGATTTGCACTCGATGCTTTAATGTTACTTATGGGTTCTTTTCTTAACCATTATGAGCTATTCATTTATATGAGAGTGGATTGTTTGGGAAAGAAACATGCATGAATGCTCATGCCCTTCACTCGGCATGGTGCAGAATATGAGTGGACAGGTCTTTGACAAATGTCATGCCAAGATATATCACAATAGTAAACAAAGTCAAGAACATTGACCTCAATTTGGATATGTTGATAATGTACCGGGGTAAACTGGTATTATCTGAGTTGTTTTTGTCATTAAGTGTTGCCTTTGAGAGGAAACCAAAACACCCCGAATTTGGAGCCTAAATAACTGTTTGGGTAGACTTCCTTTTTAAGCATTTTTGGTGGACTTTATAGTTTTTCCAATTAAAAATAAACACGTTGAGGGTACAGGGAGATCAATGTGGCTTTCAAGTATCACGGAGAAGTTTGATGTATTATTAATAGATTTTTTTTATCTTTTGATCGTAAAACATGTGAATGGATATTGTATGTTTAACCAATTATAGGCGATGGTGGTTTATTTGTGTGCTCTATTGAACTTCCTGTGTATATCTTTGAGCTTGAATAAAATCAAAAGACTTTGCTGTGTGTTTGTTTAAATTTTTTAGATAATACTCTGTTTTTAATTCGTAACACCTGTGTTTTTGTGAATAGAAATTTGCAAAAATAATAATTTCAACTTGATATTATGAGAGTTAATATCTGAACACAGGTTTGAATAAAATGAATAATACCCGTCTTTATCTTTGTGAATAGAAATTTGCAAAAATAATAACTTCAATTAGATATTATGAAAGTTGATCTCTGAACACAAATTAGCAAGATATCCGTTGCATTAATTGTATGTAAATTAATTTCAACTAGATATTATGAAAGTTAATCTCTGAAGACAAGTTAGCAAAATATTTGTTGTAGAAATTGTATTTATATACATTGCTTGGATTTATTACTATTATTATCCTGTCCAGCCTGAAGCTAGAAATAAAACAACAGTAAATCATAAAATCATCATTAAAAAACCATATACATTGCTTGGTTTTTTATTATTATTATCCTGTCCAGCTTAAATAAAACAACAGTACATCATAAAATCATCATTAAAAAACCCTTCACAGCAGACCTAAATTTTTCTATCTGAATTGTGTATATGTATACAAATATAGGGTTTACATTTCATCCTTATTAAAACAGATATAGCTTTTGGAGTAGTTATAGGTTTTAGAGCCATAGGAAGCTAAGTTCCATAGACTACTAAGAAAACCATGATACACTAACATTACAAAAGGGAAGAAACAAACAAGAGAACCTGGGGTTTATTGGTCAGGTGGCAGTGGTGCTTTGCCTTTGATGACTCACTTGAATGTCCATGATAGGCTAAGAAGTGGCTTTCATCATCCTACCTTGAGAAGATGGGGCTTTCATCATCTTGGAATAGTGGAGTCCATGTTATATATCTGGGAAGGATAATGTGCATGGGATAGCATTGAGCAAGTGATGGGTTTGCATATATTTGTGGTGAACCAAGCTGGTTCACTATTTAAATATCCAGTATAAATAGGACAGTATGCAATAATCCATTTATGGATAGTAAATATATTTAATAATAAATGTATAAGAATATGAATAATATAATATTACAATGACGATGAGGGCTTGTATATATATACTCACATAGGGGTGCCCTTTCATAAGAGACATGACCTTTAATACATCATGTCTCTTCATAATTAATTATTTATATATATTTTTATGTTCATAACATTTCCTTCCCCTTAAAAATGCTCTGTCCTCAAAGCATACTTATGGAAGACTTTTCTCTTACTCTAGCTTGTAATATTGTGTCATGATTCTTCATTCTTGAACTAGTGATTGTTGAGGACCTGAGTCGATGGGATCTTCTAATCGCTGAACAAAACTATCAAATTGTAAAATGATGCAGTCCCCCTACCTCAGTGGGGTTCTGGGACCTCCCGGTCTCTGGATCTATCTTCTTCTGAGCCGAAATAGCTCTTCGGGCTCCTGCTGGAACCCTTTGAACGAATCCATAGGTCCCTTTAATTCCCTGGCATAGGCTTTGAGAAAACCTATGCACGCACTCAGCTTTCAGCGCTCTTCTTTGTTCTGAACCAACACACCTTTCGCGTTTCGGGGTTTCGAGACTCCTGCATTTGAGCTCTCCCAGGCTCCTTGTCCCTCCAACTCTCGGTTGCCGAAACGCTGAAAAGGGCTTAACGACTCTGGGTCCTCCCTTAGCCTCCATCCACGTGATCACCGCTCTGTGACCACCCGCTTAACGTCAAAGCGCTATCGGCTTTTCGCGATTCGGGGAATCGCGATGCAAGCATTCCTCTTGTTCTCTGTCTTTCGAAATGTTGAAACCTGAAACAAGGCCTAACTCCATAGCTCCTCTCTTAAGTCATTTTTCATACGACCGGTCCTGTGACTTGGTGCTATTCCTTTGAATGCTTTCGGGTTTTCGCGATTCCGGCTGCAACGATTCTAGGTCCTTCGAACTCCCGGATTCCGAAATGCCGAAATCTACCCATGACCACGGTCCACTTTTCGGGATTTCGTAATTTGCGATTTCACGATTCCGACTGCAAACAATTCTAGGTCCTTCAAATTCCTGGACCCTGAAATGCCGAAATCTCCCCCTTGAGAGATCAATGGTCCAGATTCCTCTTGAACCGACGATCACGATCCAACTGGATCGATGACCCACAACCTTTCGGGATTTTTCCCAAACATTGACCACTCGCCACGTGTCCTCCTTGATGAATGCTGTCGGTCGTTTCGTAATTTCGTGAGCTGGGACTTCTTGTCTCACGACTCCTCCTCAAACTCCCGGTGTCCAAATCCCCAATGGGCTTGGATCTTTGACACCTGTCCTCCAAAATGGATGGTCCTGATGCTTTCGGGACTTGACGAGTCCTCTTCCTTCTGTTGTTAGGAGGTTTAAACCTCGCGCATCTTTTCTGGATCCGACAGCTATCGATCCTTGGTGCTAGATCTGACGGCCCAGATCCTTTTTCCTGTGCACCTCCTAGGGACTAAACCCCGTGCACATATCCTTGATCTAGCGACTCTCAGGCCACTGTGCTCCAGATCCAACGGCTAGCGTGATTTCGTGAACCGGGAGTTCACGATGCAGTGACTCCAAAATCACTTGCTACTCCAAACCCCGAACTTCGAAATAGCGAAATTCGAGCGCGAGATCAACGACCCCTGATGCTTCTCATCCAACGATTGCTACTCCTCCTGAGCTTCTGAACGTTAAAAGATGCTCAGTCTTAACCTCCTCGTAGATCTACGAGATCCAACGGTCCACGTGATTTTGGCACTTATCTATGGAGTGTCACCACCGTCCATACAACTCCTCTCCTGGGGTGCTTCTAAAGGCTTAAATCCCTCGCAACTTGGTGTGATCCTATGGCTCTCGGGACTTCGACACTTCTCCACAAAGTGTCTCCACCGTTCCTTTCAACTGCTCTCTTGTGCGATCTCCCAGAGGTTAAACTCTGTGTGCCTTCCTCTAGATCCGATGACTATTGGTTCGTTGCACAAGATCTGACGACAATTGTGCTCCCTCCTGAGCTTGAGAACTTATTCTTTCCCCTTGGAATATTTTCCAAAGTTTCAAAGGCCTCGACCTTTGCTTCCCCTGCGAGCTCAATTCCTTTGGATCTCGCATGTGTTCTAGGAACGCTGTCCCTCCTGAGCTTTGTTCTCTCAGAGATTTACTCCTGCGCACACTTTGCATTCGAGGATCTCGAATAACTCAGATTCGAGAAGTTTTCTTGAAAAGAAAACTACTTACGCCCACCTGGCATTCTCCTGCTCAACGCACACCTTGCAGAACCTATAGAGTATTCAACAACCCTGTGAGTATCTTCTTCTCGACACTTCTCTTTTCTTAGAACTCGAAATAGAGTTCCCTATTGCACTCTATGCACTCGCTCGACGCCCTCTTGGCAGAGCTCTACAAAACCTTCAGTAGTTCTGTCTTCCCTGAACTTGAGACATAGTTCCTTCCTGTGCACTCCTTGCACCTCTGCTGATGAAGGTTCAACGCTATCCCTCTTGAGCTTTCCTGAGGTTGTCTCACCTTTTTCAACGCACACCTTGCGGACTATGTGCACTCCTTGCACTCGAAAACTCCAAGGCGGGACGAAATTGAAACTTATGAAACACTTCACCAGTTATGCATTTAAACATGAAATGCATAAAAACATGTAAACATCAAACACACAGTATGCAGGAAAACTTCTTTTCTATTAATCTGTATGTCTATACAAATGTTTACAAAGACTGGACTGTAACAAGTCTCAGCTCTCTCTCGAGACCTCTTTGCTCTGGTCTCTCCTCCTAACTCTACTCTAATTTCTTTTTTACAAAATGAGGGCTCCCATGAGCTTATCCTCAACCACCGTCTCTGAGCTATCGCTATCACAGAGCGGCTCCTACGGCTACATGACATAAATGAATGCCCAGTCTTGACTACGTCCTGGGCTTGCTGCAGGCAACCATTAAAGGAAACCTCAACCACTACTTGTACAAAGGCGTGGTCTGGCATGAAAATCCTTACAACATTTATTGAAATTTCGAATTTCAAAATTGAAAGGGCTGCGCCTCTCCCTTTCTTCATTAAATGCGTGTTGGATGTGCTGGTTGGCTGGCACGCTGTTGACATGGAGCGATGCTCCTGCATCATACTCCTCAGCTGGAAAAATCATGGTCTCCTGATCATGAGCTCCTCTTCTCCAGTGTTGAAATCCACCTGGATCCCAAACTTTCCCTTGGAGCTGTCCATCTGCTCCTCTGCTTCGCTATCGCTGCTGCTGCTGCCCAGATGCTCTTGAAGGCTCCTTTCTGCTCAGCTTCTCGTTGCTGGCAGTCTATGCTACTGAACTCGACATCAGCCTTATGATTTCTTTAATTACCTCGTCCAACTGCTCCAGTGGTTGGCTCTCCTTATGCAGTCTCCTCAACTGCACTTCTTCTTGGCAAATGGGTCGATCAACTAGATCTCCCATGCCATCTTTTTCCTCTGTGGTCTCAACTTGCCATCCTGCTACAAAATTCAGCTCTGTAGTCTTATTTTCTTGACTGACCTGCTGTTCAGTCACCTTCTCTGACAGATTAGCTTCTGCCATTTCCCCTTGTGTTGGTTGAATTCTAGCTTCCTCCAGCTACTCCTCAGACTGGAATTCTCCTTCATCTTCTGCTGCATGCCTCGACACTGCAGTTATCATCTGTTCATCTCCCTCGCTGAAAATTCTGAGCGATTCCTCAGAATTCTCCTCTGCTAACATCTGCATGACTATCTCCTCGTGGCAGCCATATACTGGCTCTGGATTGTTCAACCAATCCTCCAGCATCTCTAACTCCATTTCCCATGGAGTGAGCATCTTATTTGCATGCTCTTCTTCTGTTGGGGCAAACATTAGTGTCTGCTCCTCCTCTCCCTCTATGACAATCACTGTTGGTTGTCCTTCTTCTGTTGTTGCTTCTGCAACACATACTCTGGCCTCAACYGGGCTGCTTGGTAGTAATACTTCAATTCCCCCAATGATCAGAATGTATTTCTGACCTTCCTTCGTCAACACTCYTTGCTGATCCGAACTCTCCTCTGAGTTCATGAGACTTTCACATAGCCTCATCTTTTCCCCCTTGCCCACTTGGCATCTTGGGAATTTTCTACTGCCCACCTGGCAGTGTATGAGAYCGACTGTTTCCATCTCATTGCCCACCTGGCAATCTGAACTTTCACCACTGCCCCCTTGGCAGTATGCGAGACCTTCTGYTGATCTCTTCCCATTGCCCAYTTGGCAACTCGAAAGTTCACTTCTGCCCACCTGCCAGTTTATGAGATCAATCGATCCCATCTCCATCAACACTCCTTGTTGACCCGAACTCATCCCTGAATTCATGAGACTTTCAGACAGTCTCATCTGCTCTCCCTTGCCCACTTGGCAATATGGGATTTTTGCCCTGCCCACCTGGCAGTTTACGAGATCTTCAACTAATCTCATACCATTGCCCTCCTGGCAATATGAATTTCCACTGCTGTCCTCCCGACAGTCTATGAGATCCTCCAATGATTTCATTTCATTGCCCACCTTGCAATTTGAAAATTCATCCCTGCTCTCCTGGCAGTTTATGAGATCTGAAACTGATCCCTCTTCTTCATCACTGAGGGTTTCTCTAACTTTTGGCTCACAGATGCAAACTAGCTTTGTATCACTGAAGCTTTTAGCATATTTCAACCACATTTTCAACAACCTTTGTTGTCTTCTGGCCAACAATTCCTTGACTGGCCACTTCACCCTCTTCTTTATGGGCCACTCATACACCCAACATGCTTCTGCATTCTGCTGCATTATTAATGCAAGTTGCTCCATTCTCGCTCTTATCTCAGCTAGTTCCTTGTCAATCTCTGCCTTGGTTTTCTGCTGGTGGTCTCCTCTTCCACTACGCTCATGGCCTTCAGTAGCCATTTCCATCTTTCACTTGCCCTCCTGGCAAGCGTATGGATCACTCTACGTCTGAGAGCACCTCCATGTCCTCCTACAACTCGCCTGGTTGTCTATTGACTGTTGCACACCTGGAACAATCTTCATAGAGCATCATTACTTTGTCTCCTCCTTCACCTTCTGTCTCATTCGCTTGAAGTCTTTGGATGAAAATATTATCTCTGATACCACATGATGCAGTCCCCCTACCTCAGTAGGGTTCTACGACCTCCCGGTCTCTGGATCGATCTTCTTCTGAGCCGAAATGGCTCTTCGGGCTCCTGCTGGAACCCTTTGAACAAATCCACAGATCCCTTTAATTCCATGGCACAGGCTTTGAGAAAACCTATGCACGTGCTTAGCTTTCAACGCTCTTCTCTATTTTGAACCAACATACCTTTCGCGTTTTGGGGTTTCGGGACTCCTACATGCGAGCTCTCCTAGGCTCCTTGTCCCTCCAATTCCTGGTCGCCCAAACGTTGAAAAGGGCTTAACGACTTTGGGTCCTCCCTTAGCCTCTGTCCACGTGACCACCGCTCTGTGACCACGTGCTTAACGTCAAAGCGCTACCAGCGTTTCGCGATTTGGGGAATCGCGATGCAAGCATTCCTCCTGTTCTTTGTCTTTCGAAATGCCGAAACCTGAAACAGGGCCTAACTCCACAACTCCTCTCTTAAGTCGCTTTTCATATGACTGGTCCTGTGACCTAGTGCTATTCCTCCGAATTCTTTCGGGTTTTCGCGATTCCGGCTGCAATGATTCTAGGTCCTTCGAACTCCCGGATCCTGAAATGCCGAAATCTACCCGTGACCACGGTCCACTTTTCGGGATTTCGTAATTCGCGATTTTGCGATTCCGGCTGCAGACGATTCTAGGTCCTTCGAACTCCGAGACCCCGAAATGTCGAAATCTCCCCCTTGAGAGATCAACGGTCTAGATTCCTCTTGAACTGACGATCACGATCCAACTGGATCGACGACCCACAACCTTTCAGGATTTTTCCTGAACCTTGACCACTCGCCACGTGTCCTCCTTGATGAATGCTATCGACCGTTTCGTAATTTCGTGAGCCGGGACTTCTTGTCTCACGACTCCTCCTCGAACTCCCGGTGTCCAAATCCCCGATGGGGTTGGATCTTTGACACCTGTCCTCCAAAATGGACGGTCCTGATGCTTTCAGGACTTGACGAGTCCTCTTCCTTCTGCTGTTACGAGGTTTAAACCTCACGAACCTTTTCTGGATCCGACGGCTATCGATCCTTGGTGCTGGATCTGACGGCCCAGATCCTTTTTCCTGTGCACCTCCCAGGGACTAAATCCCATGCACGTATCCTTGATCCAACGACTCTCAGGCCACTGCACTCGAGATTCGACGGCTAGCACGATTTCGCGAACCGGGAGTTCACGATGCAACGACTCCAAAATCACTTACCGCTCCAAACCCCGAACTCCGAAATAGCGAAACTCGAGTGCGAGATCAATGGCCCCTGATGTTTCTCATCCAACGGTCGCTACTCTTCCTGAGCTTCTGAATGCTAAAAGACGCCCAGTCTTAACCTCCTTGTAGATCTACGATTTCCAATGGTCCACATGATTTCGACACTTCTCTACAGAGTGTCTCCATCGTCCATACAAATCCTCTCCTAGGGTGCTTCTAGAGGCTTAAATCCCTCACAACTTGGTGTGATCCTATGGCTCTCGGGACTTTGGCACTTCTCCACGAAGTGTCTCCACCGTTCCTTTCAGCTGCTCTCCTGCGCGATCTCCCATAGGTTAAACTATGTGTGCCTTCCTTCGGATCCGATGACCATCAGTTCTTTGCACAAGTTATGACAGCAGTGGTGCTCCCTCCTGAGCTTGAGAACTTATTCCTTCCCCTTGGAATATTTTCCGAAGTTTCAAAGGCCTCGACCTTCGCTTCCCTTGCGAGCTCAATTCCTTTGGATCTCACCTGTGTTCTAGGAACGCTGTCCCTCCTGAGCTTCATTCTCTCGGAGATTTACTCCTGCGCACACTTTGCGTTCGAGGATTTCGAATAACTCAGATACGAGAAGTTTTCTTGAAAAGAAACCTCCTTACGCCCACCTGGTGTTCTCCTGCTCGACGCACACCTTGCAGAACCTACAGAGTATTCAACAACCCTGTGAGTGTATTCTCCTCGACACTTCTCTTTTCTCAGAACTCGAAATAGAGTTCCCTAGTGCACTCTATGCACTCGCTCAATGCCCTCTTGGCAGATCTCTATATAACCTTCAGTAGTTCTGTCTTCCTTGAACTCAAGACATAGTTCCTTCCTGTGCAGTCCTTACACCTTTGCTGATGAAGGTTCAAAGCTTTCCTCTTGAGCTTTCCTGAGGTTGTCTCACCTCTATCAACGCACACCTTGCGGACTATGTGCACTCCTTTCACTCGGAAACTCCAAGACAGGACGAAATTGGAACTTATGAAATACTTCACCAGTTATGCATTTAAACATGAAATGCATAAAAACATGTAAACATCAAACACACAACATGCAGGAAAATTGCTTTTCTATTAATCTGTATGTCTATACAAATGTTTACAAAGACTGGACTGTAACAAGTCTCAGCTCTCTCTTGAGACCTCTCTACTCTCGTCTCTCCTCCTAACTCTCTACTCTAATTTTTTTTTTACAAAATGAGGGCTCCCATGAGCTTATCCTCAACCATCGTCTCTAAGCTATTGCTATCACAGAGCGACTCCTACGGCTACATTATATAAATGGATGCCTAGTCCTGACTACGTCCTGGGCTTGCTGCAAGCAACCATTAAAGGAAACCTCAACCACTACCTGTACAAAGGCGTGGTCTGGCATTAAAAGCCTTAAAAAATTTATTAAAATTTCGAATTTCAAAATTGAGAGGGATGAGCCTCTCCCTTTCTTCATTAAATGCGTGTTGGATGTGCTGGCTGGCTGGCATGCTACTGACATGGAGCGATGCTCCTACATCATACTCCTCAACTGGAAAAATCATGGTCTCCTGATCATGAGCTCCTCTTCTCCAGTGTTGAAATGCCCCTGGATCCCAAACTTTCCCTTGTAGCTGTCCATCTACTCCTCTGCTTCGCTGTCGCTGTTGCTGCTCTTGCAGGCTCCCTTCTGCTCAACTTCTCGTTGCTGGCAGTTTTTGCTGCTGAACTCGACATCAGCCTTATGATTTCTTTAATTACCTCGTCCAACTGCTCCAGTGGTTGGATCTCCCTATGCAGTCTCCTTGGCTGCACTTCTTCTCGGCAAATGGGTCGATCAACTAGATCTCCCATGCCATCTTTTTCCTCTGTGGCCTCAACTTGCCATCCTACTACAAAATTCAGCTCTGCAGTCCTATTTTATTGACTGACCTACTGTTAAGTCACCTTCTCTGACAGATTAGCTTTTGCCATTTTCCCTTATGCTGGTTGAATTCCAGCTTCCTCTAGCTGCTCCTCAAACTGGAATTCTCCTTCATCTTATGTTGCACGACTCGACACTGCAGTTATCATTTGTTCAGCTCCCTGGCTGAAAATTCTGAGCGATTCCTCGGAATGCCACTCCGCTAACATCTGCATGATTGTCTCCTCGTGGCAGCCATATACTTGCTCTGGATTGTTCAACCAATCCTCCAACATCTCTAACTCCATTTCCCATGGAGTGAGCATCTTATTTGCATGCTTTTCTTTTGTTGGGGCAAACATTAGTGTCTGCTCCTCCTCTCCCTCTATGACAGTCACTGTAGGCTATCCTTCTTATGTTGTTTCTTCTACAATACATACTCTGGTCTCAACTGGGATGCTTGGTAGGAATACTTCAATTCCCCCAATGATCAGAATGTATTTTTGACCTTCCTTCGTCAACACTCCTTGCTGATCCGAACTCTCCTCTGAGTTCATGAGACTTTCACATAGCCTTATCTTTTCCCCCTTGCCCACTTGGCATCCTGGGAATTTTCTACTGCCCACCTGGCAGTGTATGAGACCGACTGGTCCCATCTTATTGCCCACCTGACAATCTGAACTTTCACCACTGCCCCCTTGGCAGTATGAGAGACCTTCTGCCGATCTCTTCCCATTTCCCACCTGGCAACTCAAAAGTTCACTTCTTCCCACCTGCCATTTTATGATATCAATCGATCCCATCTCCATCAGCACTCCTTGCTGACCCGAACTCATCCCTGAGTTCATGAAACTTTCAGACAGTCTCATCTGCTCTCCCTTGCCCACTTGGCAATATGAGATTTCTGCCCTGCCCACCTGGCAGTTTACGAGATCTTCAGCTAATCTCATACCATTGCCCTCCTAGCAATATGAATTTCCACTGTTGTCCTTCTGACAGTCTATGAGATCCTCCAATGATCTCATTTCATTGCCCACCTGGAAATTCAAAAATTCATCCCTGCCCTCCTGGCAGTTTATGAGATCTGAAACTGATCCCTCTTCCTCATCACTGAGGGTTTCTCCAACTTCTGGCTCACAGATGCAAACCAGCTCTGTGTCATTGATGCTTTTAGCATACCTCAACCGCATTTTCAACAACCTTTGCTGTCTTCTGGCCAACAATTTCTTGACTGGCCACTTCACCCTCTTCTTTATGGGCCATTCATACACCCAACGTGCTTCTGCATTCTGCTGCATTACTAATGCAAGCTGCTCCATTCTCGCTCTTGTCTCAGCGAGTTCTTTGTCAATATATGCCTTGGTTTTCTACCGGTGGTCTCCTCTTCCACCACGCTCATGGCCTTCAGTAGCCATTTCTATCTTTCACCTTCCCTCCTGGCAAGCGTATGGATCACTCTACGTCTGAGAGCATCTCCATGTCCTCCTACAGCTTGCCTGGCTATCTATTGAATGTTGCACACCTGCAACAATCTTCATAGAGCATCATTACTCTATCTCCTCCTTCACCTGTTGTCTCCTTTTCCTGAAGTCTACAGACGAAAATATCAGCTTTGATACTGTTATCCCCGATATCTAGGGATAACTAGGAGATCATGTCTCGAGGCCCACATGGTCCTAGACATGGAGTACCGAGAGCAGGAGCGACCTGAGCATGGTCCTGGAGGACCCATCTTCTTTTTCTCAGCCAGACTTGTCCTGCCAGCAGTACCAACCTCCATCACTACCGGCTTAGGCTTGCATCAGAAAATGCTCTTGCTCCATGAGGTAATTGGTCCGAGGTATCATGGTATGTGTCATATTTGATCATTATGACCTTCTTATGTATG
>JZKD02S0083902.1:0-11923 GCA_000966675.3 Picea glauca | reverse complement strand
TCATTCTTTTGAGGTGGATTTGGATCAATGTCAGCGATAGAAGCATATTGTCTTCCCTTCTTCCTGGTTGGACAGTTTCTTGCATAGTGTCCATATTTGTCACATCTGATGCACTAAATTTCTGAAACATCTCTTCTTTGATAACCTGGATTTGATGAAGACTTTTCATCTTTGAATGTTTGTCTGAAATTTCTTTTGAATTTTCCTCCTTTCTTTGTATGAAGTGCAAGAGCATGATTTTCTTCTGAGGAGTCTTCCACTCCTCTATTTCTAAGTCTACGTTATTCTTGAGTACAATCTATCCATAGACGATCAAAGGTTGGTAGAGCTTCTCTTCCACTAATACTCTGAAGAAAAGGCTCCGACTGTTTTGGAAGGTTGTTGAGAGTGGTTAGTGGTTAAGACAAGTTCTCTATCAGACATGATTTCTCTAATGGTTTCTAGTTGTTCTTTAATCTCTGATATCTTCATAAAGAAGATGGCAACGGTGTCACCTTTCGTCATCTTGGTACTTTGAAGTTGGCTCTTAAAGGTAAGAGCTTTGAGGGTGTTGTCACTTTCAAACATTTCTTTTAATGCTTCATACATATCATAAGTTGTCTTCAGGTGGCAATACGAGGTAAGAGATGATCTCTTACTGAGTAAATAATTAATTTTCTTTCTTTGACATCTTCTTCCTTTCTTATCTTCTTCTCTACATCTGTAGCTATGTCTGGTAAGGTTTTAGTTACCACATCCAGAAGATCATCTTCTTCAAGGGTGACCTCTAGCCTTGATTTCCAGGAGCTGAAGTTGCTTGCTCCATCAAGCCTATCTTCTACTAAGGCTTTGTTCTTCATTTGTTTGGTTTCTTCAAACTCTCGCCAACTGGATTTTGAAAACCTAATGATTAGGTTGAATTAGTAACCTTGGATTTTGTTGGACTTATAATTGCCAACAATCAACTTGATAGTGTCACAGAAATGCTTGCTGAAATAAGAAAAACGTTTCTTCAAGAAGTTCCAGAAATCTAAGATCAAGATTCTACAGAAAATTTCGGCACCCTAGAACCCCTCGAGCCTAAAATAAAAAATTCTCGGAATTTTGACACCATAGAACCCCTAGGGTTGTACTCTTCTATGCCAAAAATAGCCCCAACGTCCAAGTATTAAGGGCTAGAACACCATAGAAAGGAGGTCGTACGGATTTTTCTGGAAACCCTAGGAGGGCCATATGGTTCTGCAAAAGTGAGAGGAGACTTGGTAGATGCTTGTGCAATGGGTTCTTTCAAGACCTATGCTCTGATACCATGTTGATTTTTTTAATAAGCAAGGTTAAGCATGAAGTTCATTCCACTTTTAGCATTTAACTTAACCATAACCAATAATGTTGCAGCAACCAAGATCACAAGAAGAAACACCATGCACAAGAACTCAAGAAGTATCCTGGGAAACCCTTCTCAACAAGGGAAGAAAACCCAGCCAAATCCTTTGCTATATTCTTCAAGAGAAAGACCTTCACCACCAAGAAAACCTAGCACACAAGAGGGTGCTTAAACCCTAGAAGACTAGCGCCCAAGAGGGGTGCGCACTTTTCCCAAGAAGGTGTACTTGCTGAAATTTCCAAACTCACACAAAAGATATGATTCCTCAATGGAGAATTTACCTTTACTTATACTAGATTGAACCTGTCAATAGAAGTGTCTATTGGCACAACAAGGCCGACCTCACTAGCTTATAATATAATTAATATTAACCAGATTAATTATCTTTTATATTAATTACCAGTCACATTAAGGTGGGGCCGACTTGTACCCTTTACATTACAATTAGGGTTACAGCCAGGTCTGACTCTTGAACAATATAGCAAGGGATCTTATACACCCACTAGTGCTCATCCACTAGGGGCACATCCATAGGGATGTTCATATCTCTGGCTCACTGCATTACACAGAAGAACCACTTCTTCACTAGTGCTCAACCACTAGGATCACGTTCACCTATGCTCGTCCACAGGCACGTCCACTCAACAGATCTTCTTTCCCACTACATTACACAGGAGAGTCATCTGGAGTTTCTCGTCAACTCTTCTGCTCAGAGGAGGCTAATACATCATCTTCATTTTTGTTCTCATGACGATGCACCTAGCACTTTGGGATTTCATATGTTCACCTTGTGCTCAGCCACAGGCACGTCCAACTCTGCAAATCTCCTTTCTCGCTGCATTACACAGGAGAATCATCGGGAGTTCTTCTCAACTCCTTGTAAGGAGGAGGCCATCTCTACATTCCTGCTCTGTCTCAGATAGGAACCACACACCCTTCTCAGGGGCTTTCTCTCAGGTTTGTAAGCTAGCGAATGTCTCACGTAGCTGCAATCATCAACAGATACTTTGGTAAAATTCTAGATATATTTTATTGATTATAATTGGAGCTATTTGGCACTTGTTTTGGAACTTTATCGCTGATGATCTATGGCAGATTTCTTGCATCAAGTTTGTTTATAAAGGGCTGGAAAAATTGGTAATGCTTTTCCTATAGAAAGAATTATAATAGTGATTGATTCTCCTCTTATCCTTTCTCATCTAAATGCTGGAAATGTGTCTACATGTTTAATTTCTTAATTCGGATTGGCTGTAGATGCATTATTTTATGAAAGATGTCCCTTTCATTGCAAACTTAAGACATTTTCTTAAGTCAAATCCTCCTCAAGAAATACTATACAGCATTATATGTGGGTGAACAAGTTCTTGATTCGGGTTGTTTACTTCATATTTTTCATAAAACTTTTAGATCTTTGCTGCCATACTGGACTCCATATGCCCAACTTTGTCCTAGGCACTAACCCCATTCTCAACTAAACAAAAAAGAACATAAAAACTTTCCTATTTCTGTTTTTGGTAAATCTGGAATATATTGTTAAAATCACTTTAAAAATCAGATTTTCCAAAAAAGCCTAAAATCGTTTTGCTGCTGTCCTTAATTAGGCCTGATTTATGTAAAATAAATCTGAAGTTTATACCTAAAAAATTCAATCAAAACAGATTTATTTTGAGCCAAATAAACTCTCATTACATAGTTAATTTCTTGGCTGATTTTATATTTAGACAAATCTGCAATTTATCATTAGAAATTATCATTAAAAGGCCAGATTTCATCTTATCCTTTGCAGCTCTAATAGTCTGAATCTTGTGCAAAGACATAATACCCTTAGGGATTCCCCCCTTGTGCCAGAGAAGAGCCGGCCTAAAGTGAGTTGAGATCTACCATGGCAACATTGGGTAGCTCTCATTAGTGCCCCCCTAGGGTCTTACTCGAGCTTTAGGACTTTCATCTCTCAAGTAAGAGTTTGGGTGGTGACAATCCCAAAAACAGGAAAAATGCATTCAATTGAGTGTAGCATAGTAAATGTCCTAGACAAGATGCCATGGGAAAACAACTGAAATGCTTGAGGAGGTGCATATAAGGGGCATATGAAAGGAGTAAACTTGTTTGTGAAGGGTGTTTGTTTAGTCTATGGCCTATAGAGAAATCTTTTCTGACTGCATCCCCCTTCTAGACCTGCAAATAAGATACCTGTCCTAGCAACCTGTGGGCTCTGATACCATGGAGAATTGTGGTGAAACCTGCACAAAGAATCTAGCTAACAAAAATTCGTACAAAGCTTGCAAATTGAGAGGAGAGAAGAGAGAAAAAAATCAATAGAATTGTATTCACTAATGAAAGAATGATTAATTACACATGATATACTCTACATGGCTATGTAAAGTTGCCATAGTAGTGATCTAGAAAAATCTGGACAGTTGCTGATAGAAACCGAAGTAATCTGCCACATAGTCCAAGTTAATTGATCCATGCAATCATCAATTAACTGAGTCACACGTGTGGAAGTGAAAAACACATGCAACTGCTGGTGATAAAACTGAGGTTGCCATGCATGACTGACTTCCACTAGTCTAACTGAGTGTAACCGAGTGTAACAGACTCTGAACTGAAGAGGAGCACCCATTTGGTAGGAGAATATTCTCTAGAGAGAATATTCCCATCTAAGAAAGCGTTCTCAATATTGAACTATCACCCCGTTCTCAATATTGAACTATCACCCTTAGGAAAATAATTACCTAGGTGTGTGTGTAATATCTCCTACAGTTACTAGGTAGTTAGTTTAGTTTTTTCACACTTATGCGAGTCCGTATTGTGTAACTTGTATCAAGCATTAGCATTGGTTTTCTTTATTGTCTAATCTTGTCTAGCCATTTACTTGAAAACAATATGATATGAATTCATTGAATACTAAATGTTATATTGTGGCTGACACAAAAGGCCAAATTAAAATCAATAATGAAATGAAACAAACCTGTCATGCATTTTGAATTGGTATGAGAAAGTAAGTCGAGAGAAACATATGAACTTGCTTTAGCACAGAAAAAAACAATGCTTTCAGCTGGTTCAATAAACTGATGATCTTGATGCAATAGAAGCCCTGCGACCATAAGTTATGTATTAGCACAACTTTAAAATAAGAATAGGATCATACTAACCTATATCAGCAGAAACAGATATTTGATTTCATAGTATAAGCCAAGACTGGATTCATACAGCGAACAAATAAATGCTTACCAAACATGATGGCACCTTACAGCCTCCTTGCGGACTGATCTTTTCCTATCATCCAAAGCCTTTGATACAGCTTTCAAAACCTGCAATGAGTTTGGAATTCAGTAGTTTATAACATTAAAAGCATGAAATTACCAAAAACCTTTTTTTATTAAAACCAGCACTTTCTACAGATTCTTCTGTACATATAGAGATCCACCTGTGCTCTCAATGGAAAAATCCGAGTATAAGGTAATGTAACCATAGCTCCAAGGCATTGCAATGCTGTCTCTCGAACAATCTATCAAAAGGAAAGAAAGGTCACTTCCGGAGGGAAAACAAATTTACCAAGGACATTTGGAACTGCATAATCATGAGTGTCAGTACAATACAACACAGTTCAGCTCTTTAACTCTTAAAATTATCCATTTAACACTGAAGTTTATTTCCAAATTTTGTTAATACCCCACATAACTAAAGCAATAGAAACGAAGAATTTCTCCAGGACATCAACAAACTCCACTCAAGACCTTACACCTCGCAAACTACTCACACCCCACCTCTTCCACCAATCTAATCTCATGTTACAGTCAAACATGTTTGTTGCCATTTTACATCCATTCACAAAGCTTTGACAAGGTAAGCCCCTGAAGCATTGCCTCTGATAATAAATAATTGCCAAAATAATTAAAAAAATGTAATGAACATAAAATATAAACGTCAGTAAATAANATCATCATCTCTCATTTCACTATTTAAACATATTTATTACTTGCCCTATATGGATTTTAACCTGTTGTCATTTTCAAATTGGATATTCAGTAAATGAAGTTTGAACTTTGTTCATATTTCCATAAATGAATCTTGTTCATTTCATTGGTATCAGAGCTACGTTTCTGATCTGGCTTTTAAACACACCCATTTTTTTTCAGAATTTTTCTGATCCCCGGGTCCTTCACCGCAATCCAGCATTTTGCCACACAATCTGTCAAAGTTTCTCTGACCCAGATCTTTGACCACGGATAGGCCTTTGGCCATGTTCAGAAAATTGAGTTGAGGGAAGATTATCCCATTGCAAATTTGAAGAGGCAATCCACCGCTGAACCAAAACAGAGTATTGACTATATTGGAACTGCTCAAATTACAGGAAAAGTCAGCAATCACCATTGAAATTACATATAAATCAAAAAAATCTCATAATATTATCGCAGTCAAAGATTAGGTGTTGCAACAGGAAATAATTAAAAATATTGCAGCCTAATAACCACAATAGCTATTCTGGAATAAATTCTAACACCTCACGTGCCAGTTGAATGATCACATTATTTGGGTAGAAGTAATTATTGAGCCATAATGAGGAATCATTGAATAGACGCATAAATAGTACCACCATTCCAAAATCCCTAGTATTGGATCTGCAAACCCAACGTCAAGTATTAGTGACAACAAAGGGAAGTCACAAACCAACAAAGGAATCTGTCATGAATTGGCAACAGCCAGCAAACATTGTTGACCATTCCAAGCTGAAAGCTTCTTGACTGCTGGGACTGGCTAGTCTGCATTACGAAGGCTAGAGGTCGAGACAAGTACATGGGAAGGACCACGACAAACAACGTGATTTTTTATTTGACATACTAGTCGCACAAATAAGAATAAGCCACCTTAACCAGAAGAGAATTACTACCAATACGATTACGGAAGGGTTACGTACCTTCTGAGGGTGACCTAGTTTGATTGGAGAATAAACAGCGAAAGTCCATAAATCACAAACAATGGAGAATCACACCCTTTCAACGTATATCAGCCGACAAATTTAAAGAAATAATAGATTAGTTATTCCATTCAGGTGCATAATTAAGTCACAGGTTACCCTTTTCTGTTGTATCCTGTTAGCTAAAAAAAGTATTGATACTCTGAAAAGATCAAATATTTTCAGGATCTCAAATCGAGTGTCGTTTGAGTAAAGTTCGAGGGAATTAAAAAAAAAGAAGGGTCATTCAAATTGTGGTATAGGATATCATTAGAGCCTAGTGGACCCTAAGAAATAAACAAGAATGATAAAGGGTCATTACCACATCAAAGTTTTAGAGTCAACAAATTACTTTTATTATACTCAAAAGTATTGAGACCCTGGTATTAACTAGTGGAGTAAAAAAGATAGTAAAGGGGTGCATTTCAAAGTTCAATTACAAAAAGGATTATAAAAGTAATTCCTATGTTCAACTTCATTTGCTGGGGTATTTGAATTTTGAAGTTTATTCGATGACTCAAGGAAAAGAAGAATATCAAGGTGTTAATCAAATTTCAAAAAAAACATATATCTAAAAAGATTTATTAAAGAGATCTTTTAGAGTCCAATACCCAATTACACATCGAAGAAGTGGGACGCTCGCAGTTTATAAAAACAAAATTGAGTTAAACAAAGGAAGATTCCCTTGCACTTATACAAAATATGTTAATGCTCTATTAAAGTTTGAGGGAATTATTCAAGGGAAGGATATTAGCATCACTATTTGCCTGAACAATGAGAAAAATCACATTAACATTGATTTGGTAAATCAATTAATAGTTCTAGAGCCAAGTATAATTTTATGGTGAGAAGCAATATGAAATGAGGGACTTACAGTTAAAAATTGATGATTATAAATTCATAGCCCAATTCAATGTTACATCAATATATTGAAACGAACTTGACATAATTCTAGGTTCAACCTGGATGGAAGCATTGGGTACTTTCATCTTAAACATGGAGAATATTTTTTTGACAGTCTACTATAAGAAGAAAAAGAAAACATTGTAGGAAGTTACAATGAGACCATGATCAAAAGCGCCTTTAAAAGACCTTAAAAATATCTCAAAGATTATCTTTAAGGATAATCAGAAGTCGATACAAAAGTTGCAAAAAGAATTTGACAAGATAGTCACTAATAGAGATGAAGAATTTTCTCGTCTAAAACAACATAGTCAAAAACTACTTGCACAAATCAAGAAGTCAAAGGATAAGACACAATGCAATCACAAGTTAGAACAAGAGAATCAAAATTTCGGAAGAAATTATTAGAGAAGGATGAACAAAATTCTTCCATAAGGAAGCTTAATTAGAAATTGCTTGAAGAAATCAAATGCTTAAAAGTTGAGAAGCTAAAGAGCCAAAAACCTAAAAATAAATTCAACAAGTTAGAAAATGATGAAGAATTTTTCCACCTAAGGAACCATAATCAAAGTTTGCCTGCACAAATCAAGAAGTTGAAGGATGAAAATAAAGCATAACTAAAGTTAGATCAACGTGTCAACAAGGAATCAATGATCAATAAAGAAACAATGAACAACCCTATTGAAATAAAGAAGTCGTCGGATGTAAAAATCCATATATCAGACAAAGGAACCAATACAAGTCCCATTGACATCAAAAGCCAAATGATGTTTATAATGAAGTCTTATCAACCAATAAATCACCAAAAATATCAAAACACGAAAGCTCCAAAAAAAGACACAAGATACAAGGATTTTTTATCATCATCCCAATTATAATAATCATTGTATCATTCGACAAAATAACCAAAGACAAAGCTAAGTGAAGATCCTATTACATTGAATAACGGATCAAGTGTGAAATCTTATTATTTCGCAAATCACAAAAGTTGTTGCCATATAGTTATGTAGAAGATTGAATTAGGGTGGTTTAAGCCTTTCACAATTCAACAATTATGTTAAATGCATAGAAGATCATATCATCTCATGTCCTCAATCATGACCAACTCAAGAATGAAGAATGATGAGAAGGCACTACAAGCCATAACAAAGATATAACTTTTAATTTTTTTATGCTTTGAGGACAAAGCACTTATAAAGGGGTAGGAAACATCATGAACATAAATATATAAGTATCAGTAAATAATATAGTGATAACAATAATAAATGAATGGACAACTCCTATTTAAAAGACATGACCTATTCACCATTATGACTAGTTAATACTATAAGTGCAACGTCACATGGCATTGCATCGTCATCATCTCTCATTTCACTATTTAAATATATTTATTACTTGTCCTATATGGATTTTAACCCGTTGTCCTTTTTAAATTGGATATTCAGTAAATGAACTTTGTTCATATTTCCGTAAATTAACCTTGATCATTTCAAAATATCAAATGGCGCAAGTGACTGAAATTGTTAAACAATTATGAAAGGAGAAAGAGAAAAGAAACTCAATACTTGGATGATATTCTTATTAGTCACGAGTTGCTAAAATAAGAATCACAACGTCATTTGCAACCACCTAATCTAGTGGTTTTCGGGTTTAGATTATGCTTATTAATTACATAGTATGTAGTCATAGGTAAAACACTTACACAACCTAGGTAAACAATATTTATTAATAAATGCCATTAATCCTAACAAGTCATATATTAAAAATGTCAACAAGTTGATCTTCAGTTGGACAATAGGCAAGCTCTATTTGTCCATCTTGCAACAACTCTCTGATAAGATGATGATCAACCTCAAAATGTTTGGTTATGTTACAACAAAATCTAGCACCCACAAAGTGTAAAGTCCCAATCACAAAGGTGTTAGTTTTATGCAACTTAGGAAAGCCACCCACTGTCACCTCAATAGCTCGTCCTCTCTCTTTTGGTTGGCTCTTTTCTAACTCAAGCGTGGCTTCCCTAAATTAAGATTGCTACGGCTATGGAGTGGAGGTTCTAGGTGATGCTTGAAGAGTAATCCTTAACAAAATGTATGGTTGTAGTATAGGTGGAAGAATAAATGGTGCAAGAACAAAAAGATGATCGAAAACCCCAAGACGAGTGCCAATCCAATCATGGGTTGAATGGAGTTTGTTACCCCCCAAGGGTGACAACTTCAGAGGCACCCTCACAATGGTATTATGTTGTTGATTGCATGAGTTCTCTTACTCATATTCTTCAAACAGACGGTTCTTCTCATTCTCTCCTTCAAATGTATGATCATGCTAGCTCAACTACAGTATATTTGAACCTCCCCACTCACTCCTCAGATGATAGATGCACTGTGGATGGTACATTATGGTTTTACTATGATCTCTTTGATATTCCATACATTGGTGGTTTATTTGGATGTGATGTTATAACTTCTTGCCTAGTCATGAAAGTGATAAACACTAAAATGAAATCTGATAACACAACATAACATTCATAGTTTTATTATTTGCCTCATCGTACCTTGGGGGACCATAGTTCTCCTTTAGAAGTGTTGACATTTCTTGGGTCAACTTTTACTACTAGGAAGCTAGCGAAGGTAGCACTTTCCACATTCTAATCATACTAAACACTTTTCACTTTCCCTATTTCACTCGATTCCATCCATAGAAATCTATCTTGATCATGTATGACTTATCAAATGTCACCGGAAAGGTCTTAAAAATAAAACCTAAGTTAATAAAGCCAAAAAACGCTAGAGGTGAAGAACAATAAAGTCAAAAGCCAAAAATATAAAATCTTGAACAATGTCGCCTCACTATGAGGCCAATGCCCCTAGTCCCTAGCTTGTCTATGAATATCTAAAGAAAATGAGACTTGTTCAATAAAATGAATAGATAAAGAAAAAGGAAAAAAGGGGTAGTAAGAAACAATGTCGAGGACATGTAACTCAATGTTAAAGATCCCTCTTAAAGGATGTTATATAAAATCCTACTCATGAAATCCAGTTGAATGAAATTACAAGACCGATGTAGTATATTAAATGACTTTGATTGTCATCACATGAAGTTTTTCCCTTCCCCTTTCCATAGTTATTCATCACACCACTTACCTTTTACCTGGGGACTTAGGAAATACTCATTGTCCTAGGACTTGTCACATGTATGAGGGTTAATGTTGTTTCCCCTTGCTAAAACTTAGGCAAATATTAAAACTAACCCTTAAGGCTGTCAACACAGGTCTGCCTTTGTCACTGTCTAAGACTGTTTAAAGGTTACTCACATGTCTGATTTCTCCACAGTTTTATGGCTGCTAACACGTCTGTTCTTGCTTCTGTTTGGGACTGCCTTTTTGGACTGATTTAGTGCTCTTTTAATGGTGTTGTTTGAAAGGTTTGTTTATGGAAGTTTTTCTGTCCATGTTAGCTCTTTCAACATACATTAAAACAATAAAGATCTTTACCACTTAATGCTGATAATAAAACACATGCACACCACAGATTTGTACTCATAGATTTTTGGTCAACATGACCCTGGAAAACCCCCAAGGGGAAAACCAGTGAAGAGGAAATATATTATGGAGCTTTAAGAATTACTACAGCAGATAAAGAATCTGATTTGCTACAACAAACTTATCTCAAGTTTTAGCACCCTCTTTTCCTTGAAACTCGTGCCAGAAAAATGCCTAGAAATATGCGCCCTTTGCCTCAGCTTTCAGCACTGAACTTTTCCTGCATTAACTGTTGTTTGTTCCTTGGAATCCACGCCCTCAGCAAGCTGCAAGTGCACCCATATTAGGCGCCCTCTTCCTCACTGTTGTGTGCCCTTCTTTCTCTCAACAAGTGTGCCCTTTCTCCTCAAGGTGTGTCCTCTTCCTTCTTGTCCACAAAATCACCCTTCCTCTTCTCCCTCTCTTCCTCGTGCTATAAAAAGTGTGTTAGAGAGGCTATAAAAATTGTAAAGGATAACAATACCCTAAATAGAGATGATGTCGTTAAACTCATCCTCTTCTCCCTCTCTTCTTCCTCTTCTCCCTCTCTTCCTCTTCTCTCTTTTTTCTTCTATTTAATTGGTATTTCTTGACTTATTATTTATTGTTTGTTAATTGATTAGGTTTGGGTATGTAGCCATGCTTTATTTTAACCTTGGATATAGCCGCTTAGTCTTTCAATTAATTTTGTTTTTTATTTCTTCTTTTAAGCATTGATTTTTATTAACCTTTTACTTTACTTTCTGCAATGTTTTGAGTTTTATTGTAGTTGTAGTTCTAATTTATTATTTTACCTTTTCTTTTCATTCCCTTTTGCTTTTCTATTTCATTGCTTTTCTTCCAGCTGATCTACTTTCTTTTTCAATTTCTTCAATTTTTTTGGATTTTGTGTATTAATTATATTTATTGTGGAAATTTAATGACAAAAATCAGCAAGCTAATATTCTGTCATACTCTTAGCAACCTAGAGATAATTGTCTTGCATGAACTCTGAAATGTCTAAAACCCACATTCAGAAATTTTCATAAGCAGAGATACACATTGCTAAGTAATTATGCAGCGGAAATAAATACAATGAACAGTATTCAATCACCCATGAATAACTGAGAAATTTAGGCAAATGCTAGGGAAAACCCCAAGGTGGGGAAACCCAATGTGAGAGAGAGAGATCTTATTATTC
>JZKD02S0083889.1:324093-341876 GCA_000966675.3 Picea glauca | reverse complement strand
TATGCAAAAGTTACGACCCCGAGAATTTGATGTACTAACTTACCCAAACGGGGCCCACATGACTTTTGGCGCTTCATCTCCTAGGGTTAGGTTTTTGGATGTCTAGGGTTTTTGGAATTCCGACTTATTTTAAAAATTCCTTTAGAGCCCCATTGTAATCATCTTCTTGCGAATGTGAGTAGCCGTCACATCTCTTCTCAGAGATAAGCTTCCACCATTCTAACGAGTCTTTCACTCTGTATTTTTACAGTCTCTGTACATTTCTTTCATTAATAGAAATCGTGTATTAATGTATATCTGTGTTTATGGTTGCATCTCTAATACATTTATGTTATATTATTTGATATTTGCGATATCTCTGTTCATTTCTTTATTATATCTCCTCCCTCATTTTGTATCGAAAGTAATCTAGATCAGTGGTATCAGAGCAGGATGCTCTTGATCATTTTTTAGTGCATGTCCCCGACAAGGTCCGAGAATAGAAAGTTGGGTCTCGAGCTTGTCTCTCTTGAGTACAATCTCTCTCACACACCCAAGAAACCCTCAATGGAAGAAGAAAAGAAAAACAACGGAGCAGACAATCCTATTAGTTTGTTTCTTGAGCAAGCTCTCATGCAACATAGGGAGGAAATGATGGAGAATTTTTCCCACATCCTTCAACGCCTACCGATAGAAACAAATACATATTCATCAAACGACCACTTTGGAGGCACCTTTCCTTTCAAGGCACAATTTAATTTTTATATTCCTATATTTGAAGGACAGATAGATGCAGAAGCACTAGACAAATGGTTAAACCTACTAGAAGGTTATTTCTCTATTCACAATTTTTTCGACAGAGAAAATATCACCTTCTCACTCCTTAATGCTCTCCCCCATGTCAAACATTGGTGGGAAACTTACTGGGAGTAGATTTCCACAGAGGATTCTGGAATATATGGGGCCGATCCCAGTTGGGATTTTTTTGTGGATGCGGTAAAGGAACAATATTACCTTGTTGGCAACTATGAGGACCAATACATGAGATGAACCACACTATGGAAAGAGAGGGGCCAAGAAGTTTCAGAGTTCACCAATACCTTCCATACCTTGCACACCAAGATGGGTATCAAAGACTCCAAACGAAATTTGGTTATGAAATACCATGGGGCTATACACAGATACATCCAAACAAAAATAGATTTTCTGGACATCTCATCACTCGGTGATGCTTATAGATATGGGTTTAAAATCGAGCAGAAATTTAAGCACCAAAAAAAAAGAGAGTTCGGGTATGCAAATCCGCAACAACCAAAGTATGAAAAAGACGACCCTAACAAACAGTCTCCCGAAAACCAGTCCAAACCACAGGAAAATAAGGGTCACGGGAAGACAAAGAAGGACACCCAAAAATGGTGTGATTTCCACAAAATCCCTTGACACAACATCGATGAATTTCTCTCAAAACAGTCATTGGTGGTTGATATCAAATACAAGGAGCCGAACCTTGATTCATAAGTTGATTCTAAAAATACTAGTAAAGGATAGATCATTGACGTAGATCCCACTTCTATTATCGCAACCACAACAATTCAACCAGAAGAACCAATAGATCCTGAAGAGGGGGAGCACCTTTTTCATTCACAAATGTGAGTGGAGGGGACCTCGCTTCATTTTATTGTTGATAGCGAAAGCTAGAAGAACCTCATCTCAACATAGGTGATCAAATAGTTGGGATTGTCGACAACACCACACCCGCAACCATACAACATCGGATGGCTTCGCCAAGGACGAGATCTTTGTGTTAGCCAGCAATGTCGATTATCATACGACATCCAACCCTTCAAGTATGAGGTATTATGTGATGGTGCCCCACTGGATGTCTGTTATGTTCTCTTGGGCCAACCATATATGTGGGAGTGCTATGTTATTTATGAGTCTCGACCCTATAATTTCATTTTTACTTTGGGGGGTCATCTCTACAGAATACCAAAGGTAGTTCCGACTATTATCCCACCTAAACAGTGCTGCAAGGTAGTATCTCATACTGCAAAATTCAAATTCTTCACAATCTGTTCAAAAGGGGAACAAAAGGACACTGCAACCACTACAACCTCGCCCCAAGAACCTTCTATCCAAAAAAATCAGGTCGAAAAGGTTACAAGAAAGTGCAAAGATTACTTTTGCACATTGTCCTCTCATGTAGCTCGACTTGTTGAACAACCTCAAACTCAACAGGTTCATGACAAACTTCCACAAACTGAGTTGAAGATTAAACAAACGCTTTTCTCTATCCCCCAGGAACTCAATGAAATGGATACCATTTCTTCCTAAGGAGGGAGTATTGATCCAGGTGGATATTAGTGACCACCCACCTTTTCCAACCAGCTCAGAAACAATTTTCTGGCAATTTTGGCAATTTACTATTTTTAGCAGTTTTAACTTATGGGGCCATTTTGTGGGCCTAAATGAAGGTTTTTCGGCATCGAGATTCTCAATAATATTTGAAGGTGTTATTGAGCCCAAAAAATGAATATCCTCGACGATACCTTTCCAACAAGCTATCATGCGCCTAAAAGGGAGATCATATGCAAAAGTTATGACCCCGGGAAGTTGATGTACTAACTTACCCAAATGGGGCCCACATGACTTTTAGCGCTTCATATCCTAGGGTTAGGTTTTTGGATGGATAAGGTTTTTGGAATTCCGGTTTATTGTAAAAAGGCCTTCAAAGACTCATTGTAATCATGTTCTTTCGAATGCGAGTAGCCGTCACATCTCTTCTCAGAGATAAGCTGCCACCATTCTAGCGAGTCTTTCACTATGTATTTTTATAGTCTCTGTACATTTATTTCATTAATAGAAATCATGTATTACTGTATATTTGTGTTTATGGTTGCATCTATGATACATTTATGTTATATTATTGAATATTTTCAATATCTCTTTTCATTTCTTTATTATATCTCCGCTCTCATTTCGTGTCGAATGTAATCCGGATCAGCTGGCCTCACAATGCCTCCACAAAAACATCCCTTGGTGGTAGACTCAGATTCTAACACTTCAAATCCTATCCAAGATGTTTCCTTTGTCCTCAATGAGTTTCTCAGAATGCAAAAACAAAACAATCCACACCCCTTCCGGTTGAACACTCGAATCCAACTACCCAAATTTGCTGGTCAAACCAATGGAGAAGTTGTGGATTCTTGGATTCGTAGCCTCTCCACTTATTTCAATACATGTCCATGCCTTACCGAGGAAAGAAATATCCATATTGAAGCCTTGAAATTAAAAGGACTTGAACAAAATTGGTGGGATACAGAGCAAGAGAAGACCACATTTGTGATAGATATTGGGGATTCTCTAGAATCCTCTACTTCCAAACCCATTAGAACTTGGGCTCAACTTTCTGAAGCTTTGAGAAACCGCTTCTAACCATTCGGGTATGTTCAATCCTTGTGGATAAAATGGCACCAAATCTGACAACTCCCTTCACAAGGAGTGCAAAGCTACATAGAATTCTTATACAATATGCACCTCTTACTTCATATTCTAGATCCAGAAGAGGTACTCATATTAATGTTTGTTGTCGGTTTGTTAATTCAGTTCCGTTGAGAAGTAGAGTTGTTTGAAAATCCAATTTAGACAAAACATTTCAGAGATATTTGGCTATAGAAAGGAAATTTGCTCCTAGAGGTCGTACTCCTCAGTCCTGCCCCTACACCAATCCCTCTACCTCTCAACCATCCAGCTCCAATCCTTTAGCCCTCTTTCCACCTCCCCGGGTTCAAAACCCCACACCCAATACAAATACAAGGACTACTTATCCAGATTATTTTCAGTACAAAATGAGAGTGGAGATATATCACAGAAATATTTATATATATTGCTAGAGAGACAACAATATAACAGAGCTATAGAGGAAATAAAAGAAGAGTCACAGATATACAGTAATACACGATTTCTATTAATGAAAGAAATGTACAGAGACTGTAAAAATACAGAGTGAAAGACTTGCTAGAATGGTGGTAGCTTATATCTGAGAAGAGATGTGACGGCTACTTGCATCCATGAGAAGATGATTATTACAATGAGGCTCTAAGGGCCTTTTTAACATAAGTAAAATCCAAAACCCTAACCCCGGAAGATGAAAATCCAAAAGGTTTGTGGGCCCCGATGGGGGTAGTTGATACGTCAACTTCCCAGGGGCGTAACTTTTGCATACGATCTCTGTTTGGGGCGCTTGATAGCTCGTTGGAAAGATATATCCGAGAAATACAACTTCTGGGTGAGCAACATGATATATGATCCATGTTGCTCCCCGTTTTCTCAAAAAACATTGTTTAGGGCCTCAAAATTGCCCCGGAAGTTAAAAATTGCTAAAAATAGTAAATTACCAAAATTGCCAGAAACATATTTTGGGCCAGCTGGAGAAGGTGGGTGGCCAACGATATCCACTTGGATCAGACACCCTGGTGCTCATTCGACAAGACTACTTCACACAATTCATCAGATTGTCGAATCCTCCAAAATATAAATACCAACAAAACACTATTGATTGAGATCATTGTGCCCTCCCAAGTGGAAGATACCAAAGAATTTATTATGGACAATCCCACATATGTGGATCCCTCACTAATTCTCACGACCCATGAATATTTGAACTCATCCACCCAACCCCTCTTCACTTATAATTTCCAAATTAAAAACTCCTTGGATTTACTGATCATGGACAATGGAAGTCAGAAGAATTTGGTGTCTCAATACCTTGTCAACAACCTTAATCTGGTTACTCTCCACATCTGCAACCCTATCAACTTATATGGGTCCAGAAGGATGGCCCTAGCCTCTTAGCTTCTAAGTGTTGTCTGGTCACTTTTTCCATAGGCCAATTCAAAGATACCGTCCTCTGTGATGTATGCCCCTTGGATTGTTCGGATTTGCTGCTAGGTATCACATACCAAACCCAAATAAATGTGATCTATATGCCCAAATCTTGCCCATGAAAAATTACCAAAGAAGGCCACACTTATATCTTAACTACAACAACACCCAAACCCCCTACTAGAAAATAACAAATCTTGCATGTACATTTAAACCAATGTGTCTCTCTCTATTTTGTGCACCCAATAACACCAAACAATACCACTCACCCTGTTCCTGAAACAATGACTCCCCTCCTCCAAGATTTTTCATAGGTATTTCAACCTCCAGAGGGAATACCCCCCTCTCGACACATTGACCATTCCATTCATCTCATCCCCATATATGCTTTACCTAACACCCCCACTTACCGGTTGGCCCCAACAAAAATAGAGGAAATGGAAAGACAATTGACTAACCTCATCAACTCTGGCCACATCCAACCATCATCTTCTCCATGTGCTTCTGTCGCATTTGTCATCCCCAAAAGAGATACTTTAGAAATGCGCCTTGTCACTGATTATCGAGCCTTGAACAAAGGCACAATGAAAAACCGTTACCCCCTACCCCGGATTAAGGAGCTACTCGACACCCTCCAATGAGCTAAGTGATTTACTAAAATGGATTTGACATACGTCTACCATCAGGTATGAATGAACCCAAATGATGTTTGAAAAACAACGTTCAAGACCAAATTTGGTCTTTTTGAGTGGAAAGTGATGCCTTTCGGCCTCACCAATGCCCCAGCCACTTTCATGAGACTCATCAATGACATATTCAGGGCACATTTTGGTCAATTTGTGTTCATCTACTTAGATGACATTCTCATCTTTAGCTGGACATGGGACACTGACATGCAACATGTCTGACAAGTTCTACAAATTCTCCAAGAACACAAGTTACAATTCAAAGCAAAGAAATCATATTTTGGTCAGACTTCAGTTCTCTATCTCGGCTTTGTGGTTAGATTATAGGGTATTCAACCAGATCCTGCCTGCATCCAAGAATTGAAGCAATGGCCCCTACCTTCTTTAACTAAGGAGCTCAACATATTTCTATGTGGCATCAATTTCTATCGCAATTTCATTCCCTCTTTTTCACATCTTGCTCGTCCTTTGCATCAACTCTCAAATACTTCTTCTACATTCATCTACACTAAAGAAGAAACTAGTCACTTTGCTAGGCTCAAAGAAGCCCTCTACTCATCCCTTGTATTACACCTTTCGGACCTCTCCCAACCCTTTGAGATTGAGTCTGACACCTCACAATATGCTATTGGTGTCGTACTTAAACAGGGAGGACACCCCATTGATTACCACTCTGAAACCAGGAAAAAACAAAGTATAGCACCTATGACAAGGAATATTATAGCTTGGTTCAAGTGCTCAAGCGATAGATGCATTATTTATCGAGTAAAGAAACAACTCTGCATATAGACCACCACCCTTTGATTTTCATCAACTCTCAATTGAATATTTAGGAACAAAATCACCTTAAATGGGCCTCCTATATTCAACAATTTCACTTAGTCATTAGATATAAGAAAGGCATTTCTAATAATATGGTTGATTTGCTAATCCATCCTCCAAATCTAGTTCTTTCAATTCTAGAAGTGCATTGTGATACCTATGACTCATGGAAAGATCAATATGCTATTGACCTCAACTTTAGAGAGATTTGGGGGAACTTGCAAAGTCCCACAGTGATCAATCAGAACTCCTTCCTAGACTACACTATTCGGGATGGGTGGCTCTATAAGTTGAATTTTTTATGCATTCCACACTTAGAAGACCATCTCTTGCTCATTAGTGAGGCACATGCTTCAGTCTATGGGCATCACTTCAGTACCACAAAGACCATCCAACATCTACAACACCATTTATATTGGCCTTCCATGCAACCTCAAGTTGAAAAATTTATCATAGCCTGTGCATTATGCTCACAATCCAAGCCCTCCAACCGGAAGCATGGGTTATATCAACCACTACCTCTTCCTTCTCAACCTTGGGAGTCAATCTCAATGGACTTCCAACAACCCAAAATAAACATGATGCAATCTGGGTAGTGGTATGTCGCTTCAACAAAATGGCACTTTTTATCCCATGCACAAAGACTACTACAAAAACGCAAACAATAGAACTCTACTTCTGACATGTTTGGCCCCATTTTGGCCTCCCAAGCACTATCATCTCAGATAGAGATTATTGCTTCCTCAACACATTTTGGAAGATAATATGGGAGCTATTAGAGTGCCACCTCAATTTTTCTACTGCATTCCATCCTCAAACTGATGGCCAAATAGAGGTTGTCAATAGAGTCTTGGTTCATGATCTCTGAACTTACTTTGGGCACAGGAAACAATGGGACAGTTACCTTCACATTCTACAACATAGCTACAACAAGGCAACCCATTCTTCTACATGATTTTCACCTTTTGAAGTTTTCTTGGTCTTCCAACCATCATGTCCAATTGACCTCCCACTCACTTTGGCTCCTCCAGGTACCTTCCATCAACAACAGGAACAAATATGGGCATGATTATTTCTCCAACAAATTGCACAACACCACACTGCAGTAATATAAGCACTTAAAGCAGCTCAAGAGCATGCCAAGCAACACCATGAAAAAAAAAGGACCTTCATGTCCTTTCAACTGGGGGATCAATTCTAGTTACACTTGGATAATAATCACTTCAAAGGCCACCATCACAAGATTCTGCCAATAAGATATGGTCCATATACCATCCTTGACAAGATTGGAGAAAAAAATTATAGGTTGGATCTGCCACCACAACTGGAAATCCACAATGTCATTAATGTAAATCACTTAAAGTTGTTTGAGCCTTCCTTCTTGCAAGAACCAATCACCATCATTCATCTAGTGGACAACATTCTGGATTTCCAACTCCAATTGGCCAAAGACACTCTACTGGACACCTAAACGCGCTCTACAAGGCACCAGACATACACTTCATATATGGTAGCCAAGGCCAAACTCCAGCGCAAGAAAAATGGATCACAACTGAAGTATTGCAAAACAAGTTTCCTCACCTTCTCATGGAAGTCGAGACACTTCCATATATAAACAGGGAGGAATTGGGCCAAGGACGCCAACTAGGGGAACACCCACCAGGGGCGCACAAGTCAATCACCTAGGTGCAACCAATTTTCAACTTTTGATGTTATTTAATTAATAATATGTAAATAAATGGTTCCCTCAATATATAAGGTGAACCAGGACTCAAATAAATCATTCATCTTTTTCTTGAAGCTATGTGTCTCATTTGATTTTATTTCTGAGTTTACATTTTACGTTTACCCCAATTTCATTTTTTGGGTTTCTCAGGGTTAACCAGTACACCTTCCCTCATGGATGAATCTTGGTGAATCTATTTTCCATGCTTCCACCTCTGAGAGCAATATTACTCCATTAGCTAGCCAATATCTCCGGGAGAAAATTGTTTTCCTACAAGTTTATGAGGCAGAAAGGAGGGCGCACCAACCTGGGGTTTTGCGCCCTTGCTAGTTTTTCCTTTGTCGGGATGAAGTGAGTGCACCATCTTCTATGGCTTCAATGAGATTCTCCCATTGATCCTCAGGGGTCACACTGAGATAACCAC
This sequence comes from Picea glauca, assembly GCA_000966675.3. Lineage (NCBI taxonomy): Eukaryota > Viridiplantae > Streptophyta > Pinopsida > Pinales > Pinaceae > Picea > Picea glauca. The sequence goes on along the minus strand of JZKD02S0083889.1, from coordinate 333,355 downwards.
GTCCCCTTTGTCACTCTCATATCATCCCGACTTTGGATCTCCATTTCTTGGTCACCCAAACCAATGGTGCACCTTTGTTTTGATTTGCGCCCTTAAGGATTTTTTGGTCAGAAGTCAGACTATGGCTTGTATGGTCACCTTATCCTATAGATCGCCTTCTTGGGTAGATCAATGAACATCATTTGTGTGAGAAATCATTTTAATATATTTGAAGCAAACATAGGCGTGAAATAAAGTTATAACAAAACTGAAAACTTTAGGTTATATATTTTAAGAATGAAAATATTACATTCTTCAGAAATAAGACTCATGATTCGATTCCATGAGTCATGGACTTCGACAGAGACTAATAAAATGGTCAGTTGACTCTAGAGATCATGGAATAATAATTAAACTATTGTAAATATTCACAATTTTAGGACACAGTAACAACAAATGATCTATGTCATCAATGGGTGAAATAATGAAGATGGGTTACACTTTTGCTTGTTTTATAAGAAAAAAAACTGTATTTTAACAAGTTCTTCAACTTCCAGCATACAAAAGTATTTTTTTTATTTAGAATTTCACTTTATAGTAAAACAAAAACTTGTGAAGAATTGTGTTATCTTTCTAATGACTATTTTTCAATTTTTTTATATCATGATTTGATATGTCAATTTGACAATTGTTTAATAGTATGTTCCTTAAACATGAAAGGAATGATATTGAGTTACTTATTTCTAAAACAATGTATCTATTATTAAACTTATGTTTTTAAGAAACGAAATATATTGCAACAATCTACAGAGACTCTATTTTATTATGACTATAATTTTTAATCTAACGGATGAATATTATAATTTCTAGAATTTTTTGAAGTTGACCAAGCTTGAAACGTTGCATATTTTAAACACATGTTTTTCTACACGTTGTATCTATCTTAATTTTTACTTAAAACTAAAATCTAAATATACCCTTTTGAAAAGAACAGTTTAAGGATTATGAATATATGTTTTTCTAAAATTTTCACTGTATATTTTTAGAGATACCGATATTTCATTTCATCGAATCATAATGTCTGTTGAAAATATTATATAGTGATTTTAAAAAATAAATAAATAAAATTAGATAAAAATAAATAAAATGAAAAAAAATTATAGGAATTGAAAGTAGATTCAATTTTGGAAATGTTGGTGTCATTTTTGAAACCAAATTCTCAATATTTGCAGGAGTCTGCAACCTCCGAAGTTCAGGTAAGCTTGGGGCAATTCTCTGTTTTTTGTTTTTAGTACCAATTTTATGTTTTCATCCGAAATAATCTTTGGGCCAAAAAAATAATAGTTTGGCCGAAAGACTAAAATCTAACAGAAACCGTCAAAATTGAACGGTTTCCAAGGTTTTCGGCCGAAAAAACCTTCTTTCGGCCGAAAGGCTCTTGAGTGAATTCCTTCGGTCGGAAAAAAGGAAAAGACACGTCTTATCGTTTCATTTCACGCCAAATTGTATAAATAGTCTTTCGGCCAAAACAATTTAACACAATTCATCGGATGGAAAGACAAATATAAGCTTGGGGATAGGGATTTCAAAGCATTTTTATTACTGATTGCAGTTGTATTCTTTTCTTTCTTTATTTCTTCCCTCTATTCCATAGGCTTAATCGAAGGATCGATATCGATACATGGTGGTTTTCTAGAGCACTTAAATAATGTTTCGAACCATCTTTTTGGTTTTTGTTGAATAAGGTAATTGATGTTTGTTCAAGTTTTTATTGAAATAACAATTTATATGTTGAAAGATAAATGTTGATCTTTTTTTCAAGGTGAAGTCTTTGTTGAACATATATTTTACAGATAACTATAAAAGTCATGGGACACAAAATTTTGCGCAAGAGAAAATATGATCGCACTCGAGATGATACTCGCCAGATCGAACAAAGAAAAGAGATTTATCGAAGAAGGAAATAAGAACATGCAAATATTGAAGAAAGAAACGATGATAATGTCAATAGAGATTTTCGACAAGAAGAAGATTAACCAGGTATGCATGCACATATTATGATCGAGCACACAACACACATTAGGACTGTATTTATAAAGTACAGAATTCAAAGTATAGAATTGAAATTTAAAATATTGTAAATTTAATATAATTGATTGTAATTATAATTTGACATTTTTCAAAAAAAATAATTACATTTGTCTAAAAATGTCAAAGAAGACGTTGAAACCAAAATTGAAGCAGAAGACGCTGAAATCGAAATTGAAGCAGAAGACGAATCACCTATAGGTATGTAGATAAATTTAGATAATAGAATATGAACACTCAAGTATATATACTTTAGTGAATTTATGTTCGGGTTATGTTTTTTAATATAAACTTTAAATTGAAATATGCAGGAGAATCTATCAACATTGATGATGAAATATTAGAGAATGTTGATACTGACAAATTTGGGAAGAAAAAAGCTAAGCATTATATAAGATATCGAACTAAGAATATGTATAATACTTTTTTCAAAGATGAATCAATAATAGTACAAGCTCAAATTTTACTTTGTCTAATGAAGTCATGAAAGTTAAAAGAAGCTACATCATTATTGGGTATTCAAAATTAGACAAAGGATACAAATGTGACACATAATGTCTTTAACAATATAACTAGTGTATTAAAAGTTTTTGGAAAATATCAAAAGAAGATGTAGGTGTTGCACGTAGAGCGATACAAACAACAATTGTTTCATCTATCAATATAAAAGATCGTTTGACACAAAACATGGAAAAAACGATGGGAACGTCAAGAAAAACGTTGCACAAACATAGAAAATTTCATTTCCAAATAGATGTAAATGATGAATTGGCTTGTTAGACAGTGATTTCTAGACAACCCTATAAAGATAGACTTGCATAAAATGTTAAAGAATTGGTCCGTAATTGTTGGTTGGAATAATCTTGTGCTTCACCACATACAAGGGATGTGTTGCGACAAAGAATAACACAAAATCAATATGAAGAACATCCAAAACATATATTGCCAATGAAAAAAATAGAGTTGTTTAATAAGTTCAAAGAAGAGCAGAAATAAGTTAAAATTTCCATCAATACATTTGTGCAACAAAAACCATGGTTTGTTAGACCCATCTTTGTCCGTGACATGTGTTGTTGTCGTTATCATGTGGAGTTTGAGTTCTATTACAACAATTATTTGGATTTTGGTGAAAATTTATGGCCAGGTTCACCTCCTCCTTCCACATTCTGTGTTTTTATATCTGAAATTCTGTGTGAAAGAGAAGATGATGATTTATTTTCCAAAAAAATTGTGTTGGTGGAAAAAAATGTGATCATTGTGGAAATCTAAGTTTGTTTCATTCAAAGTATCATATTGATATGAATGATCAATCATTTTCTAATATAAGAGTCAATTGGAAGAGATATGAATATATGAGCAACATGGCTCCACATTCTTCAATTGTTATTTCCAAAAGGATTGATTTGAAGGTAGATAAAATCAACGTGATAGAATTTTTGAAGAAGTTTGAGGAAGAAATCTATAAATACACCAAGCATTCACATAGACCTCGATGACAAGATCTATAATTCAAACAATCCCGTGAAGTGTTTCCACCAAGGGCAATTTTGTCTGTAGTTGATTTTGCAGAGAATTACACATTCACTGCACAAAAAGAAATACAGAGCAAATATTATCATTCTGATCAAGTCACGATATTTTTCCACATTCTATATAGACATGCTCAACGGAGTCTTCCAAACATAGAAAGCACCACCGAAAATCGACATGTTATTAAAGAATATCATTTTTATATAAGTGATGATCGAGCACACGACACACATTATGTACAACATTGTTTTGAGATTTTTTATGATTCATTGAAAGAACGCAAAATTAGATTCGATTGACATTGGATATGGTATGATGGGTGTGTGGGTTAGTTCAAATCTGCATGGTCATTCTATTGGTTATGTCGTCTTCATAAAAAATTAAACATTACACATTATTGGAATTTTTTTGAGATTGGTCATGGAAAACGAGAGCACGATGGTGCAGGGGCATGTATAAAACGAGCACTTCGAAGGTATCAGATGAACCCTCATGTCAATCGATTTGAATCCACTGAGCAAGCTGTTGAATGGTGCAACATGGCACCAATCCATGAATATAATCCATCAAGGGATGTGCATAGGTGTGTCTATATATAAATGTTACATGTATGTACACATGATATATAAATTTGAATGTTTTCAAATTTATATTCAATCTTCAATCATTTTCTTGAAAGATTTCAAGTTAACAAGTTTTGGTCTTGTGAAGGATTTTTTGGTATGTTGGAATCAAAGATGTAAATAGATCAATCCCATATGACACTAGTACAATACCTAGGACAAGAAAAATATATTCAATGAAAACAAAATGTTTTCAAAATGGGTTTGCATTTGATAGACGAAATGACTCTTGTTTTTGTTCAGTTTTCATAGAGGACACAAAATCCATAGATATTTGCGAGAACGAAAATGCAGAATATGTTAAAGCTTGGAGACATACTGAACTTAATGTAAAAGGGAAAATTTCACTTGCAAGCTCAGAGGATATGGAATCAAATGAAACTATAGTGTCAGTTGATGGCGATAGAGTTTCTGATCTTGTTAGAGAAGGTAAACATTTTATGTTTAAAATTTTTCAAATAACTTCTAGATGTACTTGTGTGATAATCTAACATGAATTATTTGTTGTCCAATATATCCAATTATTTGTAGGAGATGCTTTTGCCATGGTTTCACCTGTAGACAACAATGAAAACGTGAAATATTATTTGATGCGATGCACGAAACAAAAGATGAGGCTATTAGAAGATTTTGATGATAATGGTTTTATATGTGAAAGAGGATCCATTGTATTGAAAGGATATTTTTTTCAAGAAACCCATCAAATTGATAATCATGTTCACTTTCAAGACTACCAGTAAGATGTCACAAGTTGTCAATATAGTCATTTGGTATGTGTAGCGCGCATAAAGTTAATAGAAATTCAATAAATAAAATAAATTAGAAAATGGAAAATGTCTAAAGTCGATCATGAATGAATAATTGAAGATGGAATACCATTACTGTGATTTTAAACAAACTTGACACATGTGTACATTCCAGAATTTTTAATTTTTCATTGAAAGTACATTCCAGATTTTGATGACTTGTTTTGACTATCTTCAAACATATTTCCAATTATGATATTTATAAAAAGGGTACTATGTATAAAAAAATCACTCGGGAACTGCACCCCAATCAGTACCTAAAAGTATATTTTTAATACTTACAACCTAATTAGTATATGATTTAGGGAACTACTAATTTGTATGGAAGTGAAAGAACCATTTGGTAACTTATACCCCTATCGATACCGAAAAGTATGTCATTGGGGAATTTCACCTTAATTAGTATAGAAGTAAAGGACATGCCTGGGGCACACCTTAATTTACATATATAGGAGTGAGACAACAACTTAATGAATTTGCATCTTAGTTATTGCCAAAATTATGTTCTTGGGATTTAAACAATAATTAATATAATAACAAAGGAACCACTTGTGGTGCAGCCTATTTGAATAAGAGTGTAACAAACCTCTCCTTCGTCACGACATCAACCTCTCACAACAAGTGCAATTTTTTTTTCTGTGTGTGCGTGTGTACAAGGGTAAAAAGAAATTATACTCCGCGTTGCAACATGATGATGAACATGATGCATGTAACTGCAACAACAACATAACGACCTCAGATGCACATCAAGCATCTGGAATCAATGAACGAAAATCAACCGACGAAAAAATAAGAATCACTACCTGCAATAGTTAGGACCTCCAGGACACATAAGCAACACTCATGCCCAGGTTCCCATCTATTTTGACCTTTTAAGGTCTCAGGGTTGGTGACTGTTCTGAGGAACCAGGAGGTCTCTACATGCCGCTCGACTCAAACAGACCAAGCCTACTAAGCTAAGGACAATCATCCTAGAAACCCAATATTAATTACACAACTATCTAGAACCCTTATAGTGAGAAACCAAGCACATTAAATGTTTAGATAACCAAGTATAAGCATTACTTATAATAAACATCAACACCCTCAACGGGTAGCACAAGATGAAACGACTTCGTTAACATCCCAGAACAATATCGCTTAAGCAAGAAGTCAAAAGGCGAAGGAGTGAACTAATTATATTAAAACAATTTATTTTTATCCAAATTCTATTAAAACAATACCCCCTAAAATTTTAAACAATACCCACTAAAATTTATATTAAAACAATATCCAAATTATATTAAAACAATATCCAAATTATATTAAAACAATACCCGAATTATATTAAAACAATATCCAAATTATGTTAGAACAATACCCACTAAACAATATTAAAACAATACCCAAATTATATTAAAACAATACCCACTAAAATTTATATTAAGACAATTTCTTTTTATCCAAATTATAAGATAGATTTCTTAGATTTGTTAGATTCACAAATATTTTACGAACAATTTGTTGATCTATAAGGAATTATATATCTAAAATTTGACTGTCATGGATCTTTACAAAATTATAAAATTGATTGAAAAGAAGAATTGAATTGCCAATAATTTCAAAAAGAGTTGTGGATGCAAGGATCAATATTTCAAAATTGGAAATCTACATATATATTTTTAAATAACTACAAAATTACCCCATTGAAGACATTCTTCCACTTGATAAAAATACAACCTTCGGATTTGGAGTCTACCCTACATTTCTCATTTACATAGATTGAAAAAGTAAAAACATTAAAAAGATCCCCTTTTAATTAGAATGTTGCTATTAAACACTGGTGAGCAAATCAATCTCATTCTGACATCTAATTCCAATTTAATCCAATTGCATTCTTACTAGCCATTCACCTTGAAAAAACATTAAATAAATAATGTGGAATGCTACTATTTACTGACATGAAACTGCAATAATAGAAACGCAGAGTGAAAGCCAACCCAATGGCAAAAAAAAAGGATGAGCTGATGAAACGAGGCTGTATGGATGGGTGAAGGGAGGAGTCACTTGCAATTGACAAATGATGAGCACACAGGTCGAAATCAGGGATGATTTTAAGGATGGAAATTTATTTTAAAATGTAGAAACCTTGGCGAATATTACTAATCCTTCATATGCCAACTATAAATGTTTGGCGATATTTTTGTAAAAATATTCAAATTTCTAAGGATTTTATATATTTTTTATAAAATTTTGGTGATTTTTAAGGTAAAATAATTTTATCCTATAGAATTTAGGTGAATCATTTTTAAAATAGAGAATCTCATTTTTTGAAAAACCATGTAAAATTAGCCCATGAGCAAAATTTAGCCCCTAAAATCATCCCTGGGACTCAAAATCACCTTTACTCGATAATTGCTCAGGGTCAAATTCTCCGTCAATGATGAAGACGTCGAGTTTTAAATGGCCATTACCAAAAGCATACAAAAACGAATTTGCCAACATGATATTACAGAGTGAATTTCGCCATTAAGGGATGGAGACGTAAGGTTAGAGTTTACAGCTATCACATGATGCACTTGTTGAAGTAATACATATTTTATCAACGAATTAGCCAACAAAGATATTTACACAGTAAAATTTTGCCAGTGAAGTGATGAAGGAACAAGGCTTGAGTGGCCATTAATAAACAAGGTAGGGCTAAAATTTTTCAGCCACCACATAATGAAATCGATGAAGGATAATTATTTTTCATCCATTCTGAATTACCATATCCGAGTTAATGTTTTTATAGCAGTTACCCATTTATAATCGTCGAAGTAAATAATAAAAAAAAAATTCTATCCAACAAGATCCAAACATAGATTGAAGTTAAATATTCTTTCATCTCAAATTACCAATATATAAATGCTGACAACAGTAAGAGAATGAGAGGGACCTAAGCATAACTCATCGAAGGGATCACAAGGATTCTATCAGTCAGGGCACATAAATAAACATCAAGGAAGCAAGATAATCCAAACACAGAGGCCGTGCTGAAGGACGTAAGTCATTAATATAGCAAGGACATCAACAGAGGGAGATGGCTAAAGGTTCGCCTTCGCACCACCATCCTTGCACAAAAAAGAAGGGCGTTGAGATCCATAGGTCTTTTAACACTAAGGTGACGACCATAGATCAGGCTCCTGGCTGACTGCTCAGGTGAGGACTGGCATGCTAGGGACGGAGGGAAAACAATCGCATGGGTCACAGTCAAACCATAAGGCTGTCGAGTCATGTGGGGATGAAGGCCACAGGAAATCAATCAACAAAACAATCATATAGGCTAAGAAAAAGGGGTTCGCTATCAATCTAAGCATCCAATCCATTTAAAAATCAATATGCAGATCCAAGCATAAGTCCTAATGCATTCTACTCTACAAAATAAAAGAGCATACCATTGCCTGATCGCTCACTTTGAATGACGTCCCGCGCTCCATGCAACTCCCGCTTGCCGACTGTCGAGACTTCACCGATACCTCCCAACCAATTCTAGGGGTACTCTTCTTCCCCCTTATCCCCCCGAGATGTAAAGGGGCCACACACACTATCTAGATATCTCGTCTAGCTCCCAGCTCACTTCGCAAGGACAAGCTACCACTCCTCTCCGAGCTGGGTATCCCAACTCCCATAAGTAAATCAGTCAAGTCAATATTTCTGCAGCGTAACGTTACGGAAACATAAGTTGATTCTTCATCCTTCTCCTTCCTTCCTTTTATATATTTTCAAACTTCCTTTCTTTCCTAAAATCTCATTTAATTAAAGTTTTAAAAATAATTTCCTAAAATTTCCTCTCCGTACAAGTGTCCCCCATCCCCTACATTCCTCCATAAACTAATTTCTTTAATTAAGTAATTATCTTTATTTCCCTCACCCACCTAGAGTTACTCCTAGAATCACTCCTAGGTGTCCCTAAATTCCCTTACAGGTTTTAAATACTTTCCCTATTATGAAATTGCTAATTCAATTTAAAATTAGAAAGCTCTTAAATGTAGGTTCTTTACTAAGTTGACTTCCTGCTTTCCCCCTTAAGTTCCCCTTTTTTCCTTTCTATGTTACCTCTTTTCCCTAGTTTCCTATTTTTTTTATTTTTCCTCTTTCCTCTTTTACTTAGAACTCAAAAAGGCAGGTGTGGAATTTAACCCCTTTTCCCTTTTATCATTAATTTAGTATCTTTTTAAATTATCAAAAGATAAAATAATTAATTCCCTCTTTACA
>JZKD02S0083889.1:311400-324043 GCA_000966675.3 Picea glauca | reverse complement strand
ATAGCATCGTGGGTCCTCTCGAGATAGGTAATCGTTAACCTACAGTTCGAGCCACAACGGAAGTGCTAGTAGGCTATGGCAGGGCTGCTATCCACACCTCTCCCTCACATCTCTGGTAGTCGTGCGTGACCCCTTTACTCCATATGTGAGTCTGGTCGGCAAGCTATCATTAGCCTGCATCATCAACAAATCATGTCAAAACATATCCACATCATATAATCTAATCAGATGCACTAATATCACAGTAAAACAATCAAACTCCGATGGCACACTCCCTGACTTGATCCAGAGTCCAAGGTGTTCCATCGTTGCCTCAGCATCCTCGAGGTCCAAAACCCTGCACACTCAGTAAAACCGAGTCAATAACACCTGTCTATGTCAATGTAGTAAAACCACATATCATCAACCCATAATGCCTTATAATCAAAATCAAGAGTTTTAATAGCATAATAATCTGGATCACTTGCGAGCAATTTTCCTCAAGGATAAGTTCGCTCAGTGCATCAGAGAGGGATGTTACATACACCCCCTCTTGATCTAAACTTCGTCCCAAAGTTTTGCAGTATAAATGTCGAAGTATCATAGTATCATATGTCTATCTATCAAAGAAAAATGGAAATTGTTGGTGCATATCATATGCATCCTCCTAGGTCACCGAGTGCAGACTATAATTGTTCCACTGGACCTTGACCTGATTTACTGTTCGACGTTGTAGCTGTCAAACGCGATGATCCAAGATGTGGACCAGCTTAGCCGTGAGCGCCCCCTTGTCCGATACCTGTAAGGAAATCATGTCAATAACATGTGTAGGATCACTAATATAATGTCTCAAAACAGATACATGAAAAACATCGTGCATATGCCTCAAGAAATTAGGCAAGGCTAGTCGATAGGCCACGGGCCCCTTTCTCTCCACAATCTTGAAGGGTCCCACGAGTCTAAGAGAGAGTTTAGCTACCTTTCCAAACTTGATCGAAATCTTATGTGTTTTAACCCGTAAGAAGACTCGATCACCGACCTCGTAACTATGGTCGACTTGGTGTGCATCGGCATAACTCTTCTATCGATCCTACGCTTCTTTAATCCTTTGTCTTATGGTTTTCATTTTTTCTTCCATTTCTTTTATCACTTCTGGTCCCACCAGGACCCTATCCTCAAGCCGATCCCAACTCAAGGGTGTTCGACATGGTCACCCGTAAAGAAACTCGAAAGGAACCATCTTAATGGTGCTCTGGTAACGGTTGTTGTAAGCGAACTCCACTAGTGGCAAGAATTCTTTCCAACGCTTTTGTTGGTCCATCACGTACATGCACAACATGTCCTCCAAGGTTTGGTTAGTTCGTTCGGTTTTCCTGTCAGTCTCCAAGTGATATGCAGTACTAAAGTTAAGTTGGGTTCCCAAGGCCTCTTGGAAACTCATCCAAAATCGTCCATTAAACACTGATCCTCGATCATATATAATCCTCTTAGGCATGCCATGCAGCCTCACAATCTTACTGATGAAGACTCTAGCTATGTCAGGTGCCTAAAACATCATATGCATAGGAATAAAGTGATCACACTTTGTCAGAGTGTCTACTACTATGAAAATCGAGTCATGTCTCCTTACCGTCAGTGGCAATCCAACAATAAAATTCATCGAAATAACCTCCCATTTCGATTCCGGAATGGCATGTGGTTGTAATAATTCTTCTAGGTGTCTATGTTCAGCCTTTACCTGCTGACATTCTATACATCTGGCCACATAGTTTACTATGTCGGCCTTCATTCCCTTCCAGAAGAATAAGGGTTTAAGGTTTGCCCTCATCTTCATGACTCCCGGGTGAGCCATGTAAACTTCTCTATGAGATTCGCTCAGGATCAACATCCTCAACTCGTCATTTGGTGGTATGTAAATACGACCTTTAAACCTCAAAAAACCATCGCTATCAAATGAAAATCCCTCAAATCGTGGTACCATCATTGTGTTTTGTCCGATAAAACCCTCGACCTCTTTGTACCAGTCATTGTCACGCTGTAAAGTTAGAATCTTTTCATGTAGATTCATCTGAAGAGGCAGCACTGAAAAGATGCATGGTCTCCGACTCAATGCATCTGCCACTCGGTTCACCGTCCCTTTTATGTAAGTAATCTTGAAGTCGTACTCGCTAAGAAAGTCCGACCAACGTCGTTGTTGCGCGTTTAGGTCACTTTGCGTAAATATGTGTTGTAGTCCATAATGGTCAGTCTTTAGTTCAAATTTTCGTCCAGCAAGGTAGTGTCTCCAAACCTTCAAGGAATATACGATGGATAATAACTCCAAATCATGCATCACATAGTTATTCTCATGCCTTCTCAGTTTCCTCGAAATGTAAGCGAGTACTCATCCATCTTGCACCAAGATTCCGCCTAAGCCGTCCTTGGATGCGTCAGTGCATACCAAGAAGTCCGCATCCATGTCAGGGACCTTTAGTATCAGTGTTGTTTTCAACAACTCCTTGAGCCTTCGAAATGCTTCCACGCATTCCTCGGTCCAAACAAACTTCTTTCTTTTCTTCTGCAATTCCGTGATTGGATTTGTATCTTCGAAAACCCTTCGACAAACCGTCGATAGTATCCTGCTAAACCCCTGAAGCTACGCACTTCTGGGAAATTCGTCAGTGCAGGCCATTCCATAATAGCCTTGACCTTGGCTGGATCCACGATGATACCTTCGCCGAAGATAACATGCCCTAAGTAGTGAATCTTCGATTGATAAAATGATCATTTGGACAACTTCCCATACAATTTGTGCTCTCGCAGACACTATAGTACCAAGCCCAAGTGCTCGTCATGCTCCTTCGTCGTATGAGAGTAAATCAAAATATCATCAATGAACACTTGGACGAACTTGTCCAAGTACTTGCGGAACACCCCTTTCATCAAACTCATAAATACCCCTAGGGCGTTTGTCAGTCCAAACAGTAAAATAGTAAACTTGTAATGTCCAAACCTCATCTTAAAGGAGGTCTTAGGGATGTCATCCTCCTTGATCTGTAACTGGTGATACCCTGATCGCAAATCGATCTTGGATAACACCATCACACCCTTCATTTGATCGAACAGATCATCAATTCTCGGTAATGGATACTGATTCTTGATCATAGCCTTGTTCAGTTGACGGTAGTCAATGCAAAGCCTCCATCATCCATCCTTCTTTTGTATGAAAATAATAGGTGCACCCCATGGTGACACACTAGGACGTATTAGTCCCAGGTCCAACAACTCCTTCAATTGCATTTTCAACTCTTGTAACTTTGGGGTCGACATCCAATAAGGCGTCCTTGCTATCAGTTTAGTCCCCGGTTTTAGGTCTATGGTAAACTCCAACTCCCTCTCTGGTGGCGTCCCAGGTAAATCCTCTGGAAATACGTCCGCAAATGCCTTCACCATCGGAAGGTGTTCTAGAACTTCCGCTACTCCCTTCTCGTTTAACGCAAGGATTGCATAAAGCTTTCCCTCCTTGCGCATACTCTTCTGTAGTTGTAAGGAAGAGATGAACCTCAGGGAAAATCCCTGGTTCCATCCTACAATCACACGTCTCTGTCCCTCGTCATCGACCAAGATCAACCATTTTGTCTTACAGTTGAGTATCACCTCATGCGAATCCAACCAGTCCATACCAATCACGACATCATAAGATCCTAGGATCATGATGTATAGGTTGGCCCTTGTGACAAACTCTACCAGGTTAAGGAAACAACTCGTAACCTTTCATCCAACCTTTTGTTTGGCTCGAGAAGCCATCTCCATGAAGCTAAACTCATCATGTTCGATTGCCTTTACCTTAATCCTTTTTAGCCTTGCACTAGAAATAACACTCTCAGTAGCACTGGGATCTATCAAAATACTAAGGGTCTAGTCAGTGACGGTACCTGTCATCTCGAGCATAGTCGACTGGTGCTCTGCATGACAGTTATTCACTGCTGCATGAATTCGATGGGCCTTGCCCATATCTCCCATGTTAGTGGGTCCGACTGATATGGATGCTATGGTCCTCTCCACAGGGAAGTTTCATTGGTAGTGTGGCTCCCCACACATACAACACCCCTTCTTCAGCCCAGTATTCCTGGTACCCGAAGTAGAAAATGATGGCCCACCTGCCTAGAACCCTGGTCTGTTCTACTGAACAGGCCTAAATTGCTGTTGCTGCGGGTGACATTGTTGTTGATGCTGTGGTCCCTGATAAGGTGTCCACTGCTGAGGTGTTGGTCATCGAGGTGTAGTGAAAGTGGATCCCCTCTGGGAGCCACAATATCCTGGCGTATGTCTGGCTGGTGTCTGATGCTGCTGTGCTCCGGATGAAACATGGTCTGCTGGTCTCACTAGATTCTTGGTCTGACCCCCACTGATAAGCTCTTCCTCTACTATGAGGGCCTTCTAGATGAAATCTTGCAAGTTTTGAGTCATCAAAATCCTAACCTTTGCATGCAAGCTGTTGTTAAGGTCGAACACGAATCGGTTGACCTTAAGTTTCTCAATGTTAAGGTGCAGAGCATATCAGAGCAACTCCATAAAATGGGCCTCATACTCGGGCACCATATGACCTCCCTATCATAAGGCATTGAACTCATTGAGCTGACGCTCAATGAATTCCTTTGAAAGGTACCTCTCTCGGAACCGTTCCTCGAATAGTTCCCATGACATGTCTTCGACAACCATGTTCAGCTATGGTAGGAGCGTCTTGCACCATAGAAGAGCGCTCCCCTTCAGTTGAAAGACCGCCATGCAGACCTTCATGATGGAGGTATAATCACAAAGTGTGAGGCACATTTCCATGTTCTCCAACCATGCCTCGATGGATGCGTCGTCCGGGGCACCAAAGAACTCGAAAAATTTGACCTTCTCGAGTTCACGGTGAACGCTACTAGTACTGACCAGAGCGCATGGTGGAACCTCAGCGAGTGTTGATTCCCTGGCATCATCTCTATCCAAATGGCTAATCAATGACTCAAACATGTGCTGAAAAGATCTCATCATTCCAACTACATCACCAACTGTTATCTTCTCTTGTCCAAGAACCTACTCATCTCCCTGGGGGTTAGACCCCTCAAGCATGGATGCTACTGGAGGCGTCGCACCTCCTCCCCTCGTACCCCATCATCTGCCTCTGCAACATCCTCTAACCATGAATACCTGCACACACACAAGTCAACTCGATCAACAATAGTATAATCAATTATATCAATGAAAGTTGTAGTGATCCCAAGTCGCGGGTTGAACCCGCTCTAACACCATATGTAATGAACCTCCCGTTTGTTACGACATCAACCTCTGACAACAAGTGCAATTTTTTTTTTGTGTGTGCGTGTTTACAAGGGTAAAAAGACATTATACTCTGCGTCGCAACACGATGACGAACATGATGCATGCAACTGCGACAACAACATAATGACCTCAGATGCACATCAATCATATAGAAGCAATGAATGAAAATCAACCGACGAAAAAATAAGACTGAATACCCACAGTCCTACCCTGTAATGGTTAGGATGTCCAGAACACATAAGCAACGCTCAAGCCCAGGTTCCCATCGATTTTGACCATTTAAGGTCTCAGGGATGGCGATTGTTCTGAGGAACAAGGAGGTGTCTACATCCCACCTAACTAAAACAGACCAAACCTACTAAGCTAAGGACAATCATCCTAGAAACCCAATATTAATTACACAACTAGCTAGAACCCTTACAGTGAGCAACGAAGCACCTTAAATGTTTACATAACCAAGTATAAACATTACCTATAATAAACATCAACACCCTCAACGGGTAGCGCAAGCTGAAACGAGTTCGTCAACATCCTAGAACAATAACGCTTAAGCAAGAAGTCGAAAGGCGAAGGATTGAACTAATTATATTAAAACAATTTCTTTTTATCCAAATTCTATTAAAACAATACCCCCTAAAATTTTAAACAATGCCCACTAAAATTTATATTAAAACAATATCCACATTATATTAAAACAATATCCAAATTATATTAAAACAATACCCAAATTATATTAAAACAACATCCAAATTATATTAGAACAATACCCACTAAAACAATACCCACTAAACAATATTAAAATAATACCCAAATTATATTAAAACAATACCCACTAAAATTTATATTAAGACAATTTCTTTTTATCCAAATTATAAGATAGATTTGTTAGATTTATTAGATTCGTAAATATTTTACAAACAATTTGTTGATCTATAAGGAATTATATATCTAAAATTTGACTATCATGGATCTTAAAAAAATTATAAAATTGATTGAAAAGAAGAACTGAATTGCCAATAATTTCAAAAAGAGTCGTGGAAGAAAGGATCAATATTTCAAAATTGGAAATATATATATATATTTTTAAACAACTACAGAATTACCCCATTGAAGACATTCTTCCACTTGCCAAAAATCCAACCTTCAGATTTGGAGTATACCATACATTTCTCATTTACATTGATTGAAAAAGTAAAAACATTAAAAAGATCCCTTTTTAATTAGAATGTTGCTATTAAACACTGATGCGCAAATCAATCTCATTTTGACATCTAATTCCAATTTAATCCAATCGCATTCTTACTAGCCATTCACCTTAAAAAAACATTAACTAAATAATGTGGAATGCTACTGTTAACGATTAATATGGTTTTGCTGTCATAAAGGTTAAAATAATTTACTACCATCTGTAGTAACCAGATTTACTGATATAAAAGATAAAAGGGAAAGATTATACGGCCTGATCTTAGTTAAGTCATTCAATCTAGTCACCATAGTCGGTGCAAACAAAATCCCCTAACATTACTTTAAAATTGAAAAAGAAGGGAGGTGGAGGAAGGTTATTCCAACCCAACCGATGCCAACAGGAAGGGCTTCCAGCTAGGTGAGGCTCAGGAGTCTGGACGCCTAGTTAGTGGTCTAAAATTTTTGTCTTTTCCAGGTTAGGAGGCACAGTCAGTAGTTAAGCACGCTCGACCATTCAATGCACACAGTCCTCAATTAGAGGTAGACAGCGGGGCCACACCATCAATGCAATCTTCCTTGTACTATAAATATAAACAATGGTTTAATTCTGACAACTATCAACATAATAAGAATAGTGTAAAAGAAGTCATGCACCCCTTTAATTGATAGTGAACAGGTGCTTGATCGAATGCTTAAATTACACGTGTTGTTGTGTGCACATAAACATTTCATGTTTATGGAATTGGCTGTCGTTGGCCAACGTTCCCAAGGAGATGGCTTGATTCCATGAGCTGTAAATTAATATTGGTAAAGGTTGGGGCTGTAATGGGTGTCAATTCAGAGCATTGGGATGAAGTTTTCAGGAAACACCTGCCAAGATAACACCATCCATAGACAAATGAAGGCGACAGGAAACTGCAATAATAAAAATGCAGAAAAAAAAAAGATGAGCTAATGAAATGGCGTTGTATGGATGGGTGAAGGGCGGAGTCACTTTCCATTGACAAATGATGAGCATACAGGTCGAAAGCACCTTTACTCGGTAATTTCTCAGGGTCAAATTCTCCGTCAATGATGAAGACATCGAGTTTTAAATGGCCATTACCAAAAGCATACAAAAATTTGCCAGCATGATATTACAAAGTGAATTTAGCCATTAAGGGATGGAGACGTAATGTTAGAGTTTACAACTATCACATGATGCACTCGCTGAAGTAATACATATTTTATCAACGAATTAGCCAACAAAGATATTTACATAGTAAAATTTCGCCAAAGAAGTGATGAAGGCGGAAGGCTAGAGTGGCCATTAATAAACAACGCAGGGCTAAATTTTTTCAGCCATCACATAATGAAATCGATGAAGGATAATTATTTTTCATCCATTCCGAATTACCACAAACGAGTTAACGTTTTTATAGCAGTTACCCATTTATAATCGCCGAAGTAAATAATAAAAAAAACATTCTATCCAACAAGATCCAAACATAGATTGTAGTTAAATATTCTTTCATCTCAGATTACCAATATATAAAAGCTGACAATAGTAAGAGAATGCCAGGGCCCTAAGGATAACTCATCGAAGGGATCACAGAGATTCTATTAGTCGAGGTGCAGAAATAAACATCAAGGAAGCAAGATAATCCAAACGCATAGGTTGTGCTGAAGGACGCAAGTCATTAATCTCGCAAGGACAACAATAGAGGGAGACAACTAAAGGTTCACCTTTGCATCACCATCCTCACACAAAAAAGAAAGGCGTTGAGATCCATAGGTCTTTTAACGCTAAGGCAATGACCATAGATAAGGCTCCTGACCGACTTCTCAGGCGAGGACTAGCGTGCTAGGGAGGAAGGGAAAACAATCGCATGGGTCATAGTCAAACCATAGGGCTGTCGAGTCATGCGGGGACGAAGGCCACGGGAAATCAATCAGCCAAACAATCAACTAGGCTAAGAAAAAAGGGTCTGCTATCAATCTAAGCATCCAATCCATTTACAAATCAATATGCAGATCCAAGCATAAGTCCTAATGCATTCTACTCTACAAAATAAAAGAGCGTACTATTGCCTAATCTCCCGCTTCGAATGATGTTTCGTGCTCCATGCAACTCCCGATCGTCGACCGTCGAGACTTCATCGGTACCTCCCAGCCAATGCTAGGGGTACTCTTCTTCCCCCTTAGGCCCCCAAGCCGCAAAGGGGCCATGCACACTATCCAAAGATCTCTTCTAGCTCCCAGGTCACCTCGCAAGGCCGAGCTACCACTACTCTCTGAGCTGGGTATCCCAACTCCCACAAGTAAATCAGTCAAGTCGATATTTTTGCAGTATAACGTTATGAAAACAAAAGATGAACCTTCATCCTTCTCCTTCCTTCCTTTTATAGAGTTTCAAACTTCCTTTCTTTCTTAAAATCTCATTTAATTAAAGTTTTAAAAATAATTTCCTAAAATTTCCTCTCCGTACAAGTGTCCCCCATCCCCTACATTCCTCCATAAATTAATTTTGTTAATTAAGTAATTATCTTTATTTCCCTCACCCACCTAGAGTTACTCCTAGAATCACTCCTAGGTGTCCCTAAATTCCGTTACAGGTTTTAAAGGCTTTCCCTATTATGAAATTGCTAATTCAGTTTAAAATTAGAAAGCTCTTAAATGTAGATTCTTTACTAAGTTGACTTCCCGCTTTTTCCCTTAAGTTCCCCTTTTTTCCTTTTTATGTTACCTCTTTTCCCGAGTTTCCTATTTTTTTGATTTTCCCTCTTTCCCCTTTTTCTTAGAACTCAAAAGGGCAGGTGTGGAATTTAACCCCTTTTCCCTTTTATCATTAATTTAGTATCTTTCTAAATTATCAAAAGATAAAATAATTAATTCCCTCTTTACATTTTATATTCACAGATTTTATTTCTTATGAATAATTTAATTTCTTACTCCCTTCATGTTACAAAATTTTATGAAGATCATAATTATTATTTAAGTGGTTTTTATTTTTAAATTTTATTATTTTATTTTATTTTATCTATTTGTTTATTTATTTATTTTTTATTATATTTTTTTTTGGTAGACAAAATTTTACCCCTAGCGTAGTTTTAGACTTAGAACTTAGATTTTGTATTGGATGACATTTAGTTAGGGAAATTGTTTTAAAATTTCTTAACATTTTATTTGTCTTAGGGCCATCTAGGTTCATCCCTCTATCATTATCAACGCGACGTGCCCTTTAGGACACACTAGGTGCTCCAAGGGTGCCACTCTCCTCATCTATTTCTTTGTGGGACGTGCCCTTTAGGATGCACTATGTGCTCCAAGGGTGTCACTCGCCTCTTGACTGATTGGTAGACATCAATAACCCCTGAAGTCAACACTCTGCCAGGTGAATTTGTGGGAGACTAAGGGCTTCTAAGGAATAAGTCCCCCACCTTATTGCGCACCCCTTAGAATCATCATGAGCGACTGTCGTAGTCTACCCTCATGACATCGTGGGTCCTCTCGAGCTAGGTCATCATTAACCTATAGTTCGAGCCACGACGAGAGTGCTAGTAGGCTATGGCAGGGCTGTTGTCCACACCTCTCCCTCACATCTATGGTAGTTGTGCGTGGCCCCTTTACTCCATATGTGAGTCTGGTCAACAAGCTATCGTCATCCTGCATCATCAACAAATCATGTCAGAACATATCCACATCATATCATCTAATCAGATGCACTAATATCATAGTAAAAAAATCAAACCCCAATGGCACACTCCCTAACTCGATCCGGAGTCCAAGGGGTTCCATCGATGCCTCTGCATCCTCGAGGCCCAAAACCCTGCACACTCAGTAAAACCGAGTCAATCGCACCTGTCTATGTCAATGTAGTAAAACCACATATAATCAACCCATAACGCCTCATAATACAAATCAAGATTTTTAATAGCATAATAATCCAGATTACTTGAAAGTAAGTGTCCTCAAGGATAAGTTCGCTCAGTGCGCCAGAGAGGGATGTTACAAAGAGTAAGAGAAGTAATTACAAATTATGACACCCCCATTAATACCCAAAAGTATGTTCTTGGGGTATTCCACTCTAATTAGGATAATAATGAGGGAATCACTTGGAAATTTATTCCCAACTATGTTATAACCTAAATTTGTATAAGAGTGAAAGAACCAAGAACCACTTCGGGTGCACCCTAACTTTAATATAAGATAGAGGAGAACTTAATATTTGAGGGACATGCATTTTATATAATACAAGTTCTTTTTTCAAGTCAAGAAGTGAGGTATCCTTAGGCACAAGGGATGAAACTAATTCTAACTTAGGCATGCTCACTACTAGGCATATTTACGAAACATCTTTCAGTACCTGATCTGACTAATAGACCCATCATAATATATCCTTCTAAGCATGCCCCCTTCTAACATTTGGATGATACTAATATTTTTTAAAGAAAACATAGTATTAGGGCACCTTTATGATATCAAATTCTCATTCCATCTTGTGATTGAAAATGGCTCACATGTTAAGACAAGTAAAATATATTTTAATGAAGTTCATTCGATGGGGTTTACTTTCTTTAGAATGTTTGAACCCATTGACATATATGTATTATGGAGCCGTCCCCTTCAAACCCATAATTTCCAACCATACTCTTTGATTTTCCAACCATATACGAATGATTCAATATCAAATTTAACCTCTACATATAATTAAAAAAAATTAATTTAAAGTAATTTTTTTTTTAATTGAATTGTTTTCTGATATAAACATTTTATGTTTCACAATTATTATGTATAATTAATCAAAATGTTAATTTATATTTAATTTAACATAAAAATTGATATAGATGTAATGCTTTATAAATATTTTAAGTGTCACAATTATTTTATATGATAATATTTTTTTTTTAAGGTCATGATATTTGTGTAGGAGATTATGTTGTTTATAGGATAAGAGAGTCTCCTTTAACCATTTTATTGTTAAGGTGTATGGAGATATATAACCTTCTTCTTTAGTTTTGACCATGAGTTCCAAAGAGAAAACACGAATTTTATATTTACAATATTACTTTATAAAAAAAACATGAATTTTATATTTACCATATTAATTTATACAGAAATTTAATTTCATGTAGAGTAAAATAAAAGTTTATACACAAATTTAATGTCATGTAGTAAAACCAATTATTAATGGTGGAGAGGTATAACACTCAAACTATTTGATGAATTCTATTCCAATTATATTGACTTGAAGTAGTAAGATAGTGGTATAGTGATATAAAGAATGAAAAATTGTTAAACACTATTTCCATTGACCCTTACTTTTTTCAATAGTATTTTTTTCTATTTTATTTTAATAACATTGTATTAGGTTCAAGGGTATATTAACCTTTAGGTGAATATCTCTTATAGCTTTAGCATTTTTTTAATGATTACATAATAAAATTAAAGAAGAGTTGATCATCTCTTCCATTTTAAGGTTTTATTTTATTGTCACATCATTTTGAGCATTTTATTTTTTCGTTAACATTGGCACTTTTTTCCACTTTGTCACATCATTTTGAACATTTCGTTACTAGTTAACTTTGTCACTTTTTGACAATAGAATTATTTTTTGATAGTACATAGCATAAAAATATTTAAGAGTTTGATGCTTAATTTAAAATCCATTGTAAAAAAGAGAATACACAAAACATTATTTCATTACTAGTTAACTTTTCCACCTTTTGACAATAGAATTATATTTTTGACAATACATAGTGAACATAAAATCAAACATTTAATATTATTTCATTACTAGTTAACTTTTCCACCTTTTGACAATGAATCATATTTTTGACAATACATAGTGAACATAAAATCAAACATTTAAATTAATACATAGAAGAAAAGCATTTAAGAGTTTGATGTTTAATTTAAAATGCATTGTAAAAAGAAGAATATACAAAACATTAGTTCATTACTAGTTAACTTTGTCACTTTTTGACAATAGAATCATGTATTTTTCATATTTGCGATAGTACACAGTAAACATAAAATGAAACATTTAAATTAATACATGGCAAAAAATTATTTAAAAATTTGATGCTTAATTTAATGCATTGTAAAAAATAAACATAAAATGAAACATTTAAATTAATACATGGCAAAAAAATATTTAAAAGTTTGATGCTTAATTTAATGCATTGTAAAC
>JZKD02S0083889.1:224890-293725 GCA_000966675.3 Picea glauca | reverse complement strand
CTGAAGTTTGACAGGTTTATGACAGAACATGGTTATAGTAGATGTCATTCTGATCACTGTGTTTATTTTAAAAAGCTAGAAAATGGAAGCTTTATTATCTTGCTATTGTATGTAGTTGACATGATTTTTGCAAGGTCTAATATGCAGGATATAAATGTGCTCAATAAGAAATTATCCAATTCATTTGCGATGAAGGATTTGGGTGTTGCAAAGAAAATCCTTGGTATGAGAAAAACAATAGACAGAAAAAATCACAAACTGACATTGTCTCAGGGTGAGTACACAGAGAAGTTGTTGGAGAGGTTTAGAATGCAAAATGAAAAACCAGTTAGTACACATTTGTCCATCCATTTCAAATTAAATAAGGAAATGTGTCCCAAGACACAGGAGGAGATAGAATACATGTCCAGGGTCCCATATTCATCAGCAGTTGGCATCTTGATGTATGCAATGGTTTGCACAAGACCAGATATTGCACATGCAGTGGGAGTTGTGAGCAGATATATGAAAAATCCATGTAAAGAACATTGGGAGGTAGTAAAGTGGATTCTCAGATACTTGAGAGGTACTGGTAGTCATGCATTATGTTTTGGAGGTTCAGAAATTGTCCTAAAATGATATGTTGATTAAGATATGGCAGGTGATAAAGATAGTAGGAGGAGTACCACAGGGTATGTGTTTACTATAAGTGGAACAACAATAAGTTGGATTTAAAAACTACAAAAGGTTGTTTCAATTTCAACAATAGAGGCAGAGTATGTTGTTGCTATAGAGGCTAGTAAAGAGATGATTTGGTTACAAAGGTTTATGGAGGAATTGGGAAAGAAGCAAGATAATAGCATGGTTTACTGTGATAGTGAGAGTTCCATTCATCTTGCAAAGAAATCAGCCTTCCGTTTGAAGACTAAGCATATATAGTTTAGGTACCACTTCATACGATCCTCCTTGGAAGATGGACATTTGAAGTTGGAAAAGATACACACTAGCCAGAATACTGTAGACATGTTAACAAAGGGAGTAACCAGGGAGAAACTATGTTCCTGATCAGTTTCAGTTGGTCTTCAAGAATGAAGATGAAGATGAGAAATTTTCTAGGTCCAAGAATGTTCAGAGTCCAACATATACAACAATGGTGGAGTTGTTGAGATCAGTCTCCAAGTGGGAGATTGTTGGTTGTGGAGCCTGATTATCTTCCTGATTCAGAGGTATTTTACTTTCAGTCGTGTTTATACACCATGAAGTATTTACATCCCATAAGTATGTACACTCTTCCACACAGGGGAGTGCAGAGGGGGGGTACCCCCTCTGCGGGGTCCGGGGGGGCTACCCCCCCGGTTGGGGGGTCTGGGGGAAAGTGGGCCCCCAGTGGGGGTTTGGGGGTGAAGCCCTTGAAGGAAAAATTGCCTTGTAAATGTATATTGTAATTTCATTATAAATATGGACCCTTCATTATAAGGTCATAGATCTAATGGTAGAAATTATGTTAGGGTTTTTTTCCCTCGAAGGCAACCCTCTTTTATGAGGGAAATGTATTGCGGCTATGGTTGATGGAAAATATTGTATTGTGAGATAGGAGACTGTGAGAGAAAGAATAGAAATTTACAATGGGTTTGTTGTAGGCTGTATCCCTTCATATGCTGGATAATAATAAAGGAAGGACCTGACAATTTATCTGGTGGATGTATCCCACACTGGGTGAACCACGTAAATCTGTGTCTCTATTGTATTGTGTATCTTCTTTTTTTTGTTTCGGCATTTATTTTATTTTATTGCTCCACGGTCGTGTTTTTCTAACAAAGGTGCCAATCCCATTGTTCTATCCATGAAGTGTTGTGTTCAATCCCACTATATGAAATGGTCTCATTCATACATGCAACACATAGACTCGTTCAAAATGTCGAAACATGAAATAACTCCACACACATTTAACAAGCAAGTCCCA
Source organism: Picea glauca (assembly GCA_000966675.3). Taxonomy (NCBI): domain Eukaryota; kingdom Viridiplantae; phylum Streptophyta; class Pinopsida; order Pinales; family Pinaceae; genus Picea; species Picea glauca. The sequence continues at coordinate 291,783 of JZKD02S0083889.1, read as the reverse complement.
TATGAAAAATAAGCCTTATTGGAATTCGGGGTTTGGCATTTACAAATACCCAACGCAGAAACAAAACAAAACTATAATTGTCGAATTGCGAAATGCGAATAAGCTTTGGACCCACCACTTCAGGTTCAGAGTTTTGAGACTAAAGAACTCCACACACTTTTAAACAAGTAAACTCTGAATGTTGAAATCACATATCGACTTGGGTTCAATGTGATTTTATATTAAGATCACCTGCACCAACAAATAAAATCGAAATAAATGTGGGACCGGGTTCACAGTCGGTAAAACCAAATAATTACTGCATTTAGTCAAATTGAAATCAATATAGAGAATCCGATTAAGAAATCAGACAAGTTTACAAACTTAATAAAAACAGGATAAAAATGGAGAGAACACCTATGAATACAAAATGGAAAATTATCTTAATGTGCTTTCAAGATCGTACTCTTACAATCCGTTTAAGGTATTTATACAAATAAAAATGCCCCTTCAATCTAATAAAAAGATTTAATTAAGCGGTAATGGTATCTCATGGCCTGCAAAGGGTAAGGCGACCACCGCTTGAGCTATCCGTAAATCAATGCTAAATCCTTGAACCTTGAAGGGTCAAGACGACCACCTATCTGCCATTATTCAGGCGACGAAATGATTACTTATCCAACATACTCCCTCTTAATCATTTCAAAAATAAAACAACCAAAAATATGCAATACAAGATTGTTGTTAGCAAAGCATTACAGCTTACAGAACCCAATATTATCTCTATGAATTTTAAACAATTCATTTCCCAAAGGCTTTGTAAATATGTCTACAAATTGTTCTTCAGACCTGTAGAACTAAACATAAATTTCTTTACCATTTACCAGCTCTCAAATGAAATGATACCTTGTATCAATGTGCTTACTCTGCCTGTGAAAAACGATATTCTTTGACAGTGCAATGGCATATTTATTATCATAGACAATCTTAGTTGCACCATTCAGCTGATGCAATAATTCATTCAAGATTCTTCTCATCCATACAAATTGATGTGCAACTACTGCTGTTGCAACATACTCTGCCTCAGTAGAAAATAAAGTCACTATGGGTTGTTTCTTTGATGCCCATGCCACTTCTTCAGATCCAAGACTGAACACATAACCAGATGTTCTCTTCCTATCATCAATAGAACTTGAAAAATCACTATCAGTATATCTGATCAACTCAAAGTTCAAGCTTGATGTGTATCAGATACCAAAATCAATTGTTCCAACAATGTATTTCAGGATCCTCTTTCCTGCTTGCCAATGAGTACTCTTCGGAGTCTCCATGAATCTGGAAATTAAACTTATAAAAAACATAATATCATTTCTGGTTGTTGTTAAATACATAAGGCTTCCAACCAATTTTTTATACAGAGTTGGATCAACATATGATCCCTCATCATATTTGCTAAGTTTAGTACCAGTTACCATTGGTGTTGCAGCTGGTTTACAATTCAACATTCTAAACCTTTTCAATACTTCATTTGCATATTTAGTTTGACAAATGAAAATGCCATCATCAGATTGATCCACTTCAATTCCAAGGAAATATTTCATCAACCGTAAATTAGTCATCTCAAACTTTATTTTCATGGAATTTTTAAAATCATCTACACATAGATCTCCAGTAAAAATCAAGTCATCAACATAGAGACACACAATCAAAATTTTACCTTCATGGTTTATGTTTGTATACAGAGTTGGTTCACTTGGACTTCTGCTGAATCCAACACTAATTAGGTACTCATCAATCCTTCTATACCAAACTCTGGATGCCTGCTTCAATCCATATAAATCTTTCTTTAACTTGTAAACTTTATCTCTGTGCTTATCAATCTCATAACTTAGAGGTTGTCTTACATAAACCTCTTCTTCCAAACATCCATTCAAGAATGCAAACTTAATGTCCATCTAATGCATGATCCATTTATACTGAGCTGCAATAGCGAAGCCCATCCTCACCGTGTTAATTCTTTCTACAGGAGCAAAAGTTTCATTGTAATCAATATCGGGTTGCTGACTAAACCCCTGAGCTACAAGTCTTTCCTTGTACTTTTGAACTTCACCTTCTGCATTCAACTTAGTCTTATAAACCCACTTAACACCAATTCTCTTCTTACCTTTACGTAGATTGACAAGATCCCAAGTGTTATTTCTTTCAATGGAATCAATCTCCTCATCCATGGCTTTTATCCATAAATCCTCTTTAGCAGCTTCATAAAAAATTACAGGATCACATGCCATTAATGAAAAATTTGAAATATGATCTACTTCTTCATTCTAATCATATAATTCTCTTAAGCTTATAGTTTTATGACCTTTAAATCTGTTTTTCAATGAAGCTAAAGTAGGATTTGATTCACTACTTACCTATGAATCTGGTTGATGTCCACCATGTCCAAATGGATCACCATGCTCATAAGTTCTTAGCATTCTAAATTGAGATGGGATGAAATATGGTGCTTCCCTTGTAGGACTTCTTGTTGTAGGCATATGTGCATGTGGAACCAACTGTCCACCTCCCTCAGCCCACTCATCTCCATCATCATCTTCACGGGGTAACACAACTCTCTCTGAAACAGATTTATCAATACTTCCATCCCAAGCTTCCTCTTCTTCAAATTGAACATCTATATTGATTACATACTTCTTGGTGATGGGATTGTAGAGTTTATATGCCCTAGAATCTTCACCATATCCAACAAAAATACATCTCTCACTTTTTTCATCCAACTTCCTCCTCATTTCTCCATGTACATGTGCATATGCTACACATCCAAAAATTCTGAAATAAGAAACATTGCAAGGATTACTATCCCAGGCTTCCTGAGGTACGTGATTCCTCACAGTATTGTCCAGACTTCTATTCAAGATATAGATAGAGAAAACAACCACATCTCCCCAATATTGATTTGAAATATGCTTCTCTTTCAACATGCTTCGAGCCATATTCATGATGGTCTGATTCTTTCTTTCAACCACTCCATTCTGCTGTGGAGTATATCGAGCAGTAAACTACCTTTTAATTCCATGAAAAACACAAAATTCAATAAATTCATTTAGTTTATATTAACCTCCTCTGTCAGAGCTAAGGATCTTAATGGTTTGACCACTCTCATTCTCAACCATAGCCTTAAACCTCTTGAAAAATTCAAAGGCTTCAGATTTTTTCTTCAACAAATAAAACCAAGTCTTCTTACTGAAATCATCAATAAAAGTCATAAAATAAACACTACCATTCGAAGAAGGTGTTTGCATAGGTCCACACAAATCTGTGTGGACAATTTCCAATGGATCTTTTTCTCTGTAGGAAACACCTGAAACAAATTTCTCTCTATGATGTTTCCCAAGTATACAACTCTCACAAGAGCTTGTAGGTTTCTAAATACAGGGAAACCCCTTTACCATCTGCTTCTTCTATAATATATCTAAGCCACCAAAATGTAAATGATCATATCTTAAATGCCATAACCAAGATTCATCTAAACTTCCATCTTTATAAGCATTCAAAGAACCACTCAAATCATTTCTCATAACAAGTGGAAACATTCTATTCTTGGTCATCTCTACTCTTGCAATCAATTGTTTGCTGGGTAATTTATCATAGATTGTACATACCTTGTTCTTGAAGAACACTTTGTACTTTTTCTCCATCAATTGTCCAATACTAATAATATTGCATTTTAAACGAGGCACGAAATAAACATCATCAATATTTCTTCTCTGATTATTCTTAGTGTAAACTCGAACTACACCTTTACCATTAATTGTAACCTCACAATCATTTCCCAATTTTACTTCAGACTAAATACTAGTATCAATAAAAGAAAATAAATCTTTATTACCAGTCATGTGGTTACTGCAACCACTATCCAAAAACCAAATATCATTAACACTTTCCTGAGTGACATTACAAGTCAAGAACACAAGATTTTGATCATCCTAAGACACATTTGTGATATGTGCATACTGCTTTCCAGCATCTCCCTTCTTCTTCCAACATTTGTTAGCAAAATGCCCAAACTTCTTACAATAATAACATTGAACTTTAGATTTATCGAACCTCTGATTTTCTTGTTGCCAGGATTTGCTACTGCTCCCTCTTAAATTAGGAGGATTCTGCTGGAACCTCTCCTTAGACACTGATTCAGTTATGTTGCCCCTTCGACCAAAAAATCGACCTCCTCTTCCACGATTATAAGACCTTCCTTTTCCTTTGCCTCCGGTAACATGAAGTTGGGATCTGAAAGCATGCTCCATTGATCCTTATTCATATCTAGATATCCTAGATTCATGAAAAACAAGAGAACCCGTTAATTCATCAATTTGCATTTGACTTAAATCTTTAAATTCCTCTATGGGTACAACTAGAGGTTCAAAATTCTTAGGTAAACTTCTGAGCACTTTCTCAATAACTTTCTTGTTCTCAACATCATCTCCATACTGCCTAAGCTGGTTCACAACACTCATCACTTGAGTCATGAAAGTATCAACACTTTCATTATCTTTCATCTTCAGATTTTCAAAGTCCCTTCTTAAGTTCTACAATTTAATTGTCTTCACCTTGGACACACCTTGATAACAGGTTTCAAGGATATCCCAAGCCATCTTCGAAGATGCAGCACTAGAAATATTCGTAAAAATTGATTCATTTATCCTTGCTGGATTAATCCAAGAGCCTTGCTATCCTTTTTCCTGTTTTCCTTCAACAAAACATGGTCAGCATTAGAGAGAGCCAATTCTGCTGCTACATCAGCTAATTCAGCATAACCATCAATAACATAAGTCCATAAATCCTGAGAACGCAAAATTCATTCGAATATACCAAGAGTCATATGAATTCTCTCTCAGGACAAGAACCTGAACTTGAGAAGAACTACTACCAGACATAACTATTTATATAAAATTTGAAAGAAATTAAATAATCCTTTAGTTAGGAAAAAAAAAACAAGAAGGTAAAAATTGGGCCCCAAAGAAGAATTATCTACACTGAACTGAGCAAATAGAAGGATGGACTGCATGCTCTGATACCAAATGTGGAAAAATGAAACATTTAACAAACAAATCCCGAATGCAAAATAAGCCTTATTGGAATTCGGGGTTCAACATTTTTAAACAAGTAAACTCCGAATGCCGAAATCACATATCGACTTGGATTCAATGTGATTTTATATCAACTTGGGTTCAATGTGATTTTATATTAAGATCACCGGCACCAACAAATAAACTTGGAATAAATGTGGGACTGGGTTGACAATCAGTAAAACCAAATAAAATTGAAATCAATATAACATCCGATCAAGAAATCAGACAAGTTTACAAACTTAATAAAAACAAGGTAAAAACGGAGAGAACAGTTCCGAACACAAAATGACAAATTATCTTCAATGTGATTTTAAGGTCGTACTCTTACAATCCGTTTCAGGTATTTATACAAAACAAAAATGATCCTTAGATTTTATAAGAAGAGGTATTTATACAAACAAAAATGACCCTTCGATTTTATAAAAAAATTTAATTAAGGGTAATGGTATCTCATGGCCTGCAAAGGTTAAGGCAGCCACCGCTTGAGCTATCAGTAAATCGGTGCTTAATCCTTGAGTCTTGAAGGGTCAAGACGGCCATCGATCCGCCGTTATTCAGGCTGTGAAAACACAATGTGCATGAGCTTGTTCATATAATCAAGTAAGGAGTAAATGCCTGCCCGTAGGTTCCAGTGTTGTCTGGGAAAAATCGCTCAGGTTCTCTGATGAATAGGATCGACATCTGGATATTCATTGTTTGATGTATCCATAAGGTTCTCGTGCGAGGGGAAGAAATAGAAGTGTCTTCCGTTTAGGTCCTGGTCTTATTCCCACTCATACATTTATACCAATGCTCTCCATTATTGTGTTGCAGTAGCCTGAGAATCGAACGCATTTGAGATATTGGAATTTCAGGTTCATGACATTATAGACCTTAGACTACATTCCTAGTTGTCGAATTTGAAATACAATGGGATACTATAGTGAAGGTGAAACATGTTGTAAATAAGATTTGAATAGACAAAGAAAGAGAGGAAAAATGTATGATCAATTCACAGAATTGATGAGATGCTTCTTACCTAGAACTAATCATCTCCAAAATGCCAATCATGGAGCCGATGCATCGTTCGAACACCCACTGAAAGTAACCTTTTTTTGACCCAAGATATACCCTCAATCCAGCTTCAAGGCCATCAAATGCTGATGTATATCTAAATGGGCCTAGAAAAGGAACTGCTCTCGGCTCAGGAATTACTACTTCAAAATTCTATGTATGGATCTGGAGCTGAAAATTCTATGTATGGATATGGAGCTAGAGTTCCATGGCCGCGGCTTAAGGCACACTAACCAGGTGGATGAGTCATAATTGTCAAGTGAATTGTCTTTGATATATTTAACCCTGGATGAGTCATAATTGTCAAGTGAATTGTCTTTGATATATTTAACCCTTCGTTAACATATAGTTAGTCCTTTAGAATTGATGATATTCTTTTTATTTAAATAAAAAAAACATTTGTTTCATTGAGTTATTGGGAAGCGTGAGTGTGCTGGTGGCATTTGAAAAGTGTCAACAATATAAGTATTGAAGTGCGGCAGAATATATAGGTTAATGGCATATGGCATGCAGTTCAACAGTTCATGGAAGATGGAATGGAAGATGGCACATAGTTCAACAGTTCATGGCAGATGGCACATAGTTCAATAGTTCATATTAGTAGGATCGTGGCAGGTGGACAGACTGGCCTTATGTGGACATATAACCATTGATGTTAACGCGTTCCCAGGAAGGTGTCCGCCGCCAACATGCATTGCTTCTTCCTTCGGTCGCATACCTCAATGAAAGGCGTGTAATTATCAGATGGTAGACACTTCGTTCGGAATCAACGCATGTAATTATCAGTTTGCAAGTCTTCATATCAAGTTCCTCGAGATAGTCAAATACAAATACCAAGGTAAAAATTAATTAAAGTGTATCATTTTCTAGCAGTGGATTCTAACACAATTTATGATTTATTATCAAGTTCCTCGAGATAGTCCAATACAAATATCAAGGTAAAAACTAATTAAAGTGTATCATTTTCTAGCAATGGATTCTAGCACAATTTTAACATAATTTATGATTTAGTTTATAGTTTCGTGTTCATAGTTCCACCTTGCTATTGAAGAGGGTTTGAAGTTATTTAAACCAACGGAAAACATTATAATTATATATCTATATATTTTAGAGATTTTAGTTATTATGTGGACAAAGCTCCGAGGGTTTAAATAAATATAAGTAATCAAATATTAAGAGACCAGTTACTACAACTTCTATTTTTAATAACTACTATACTGTATAAACACCAGGCTTAAGAGATTTTCCATTCCATTAAAGTAGAAACCCAAGAGTGATCAATATAAAAAGAATGGATTCATTCCAACTCAACTGAATTTAGTGATTGCATGCATTGGTTATGTAATCGCTAGATATCATATTTGGGCCAGCGTCTCCAAAGTTTTTCGTGATTCATATTCGGGCAAGCGTCCAATTCACAAACGCTGGAGTTCTTTTTCCATGAAAGAATAGAATGACGTCCTTGTCCATCTCAAAAAAAAAACACAAAAAATTATTTGTTTGAATAATTTTTTTTTAATAAAAGTAAATGTACATTATCAATTTTCAATATTGGGAAAAAACTTTCTTATGTAATTTTTTTAATAAATAATATAGATAAACATATATGTGTATTTATTTATTTTTGTATAAAGATATCTTCTAATCTATATTTTTAGAACATTGAAAACGATGAAGGATAAATTAAAGTGTAAACATTATTTGGTTTTACTATTATATTTTATTTATTTATTTTGTATTATTGTTTTATGTTTTTTTATATTATTTATAATGATTACCTTCTATTCATATGAACTTTTTCTTTTATAAGGGCTATAATTTAAATAATTTTATTAAATTGCTTATTTGGAAATGGAACTTTTCTTTTATAAGGCTTATAATTCAAATAATTTTATTAAATTGTTTATTTGGAAATGGAAATGAAATTTATAATTTTAGTTTTTAATTATCTCACTTTGGTTTCTTTGGTTTAATTATAAATGTTAATTCAAATAATTTTATTAAATTGTTTATTTGGAAATGGAAATGAAATTTATGATTTTAGTTTTTAATTATCTCACTTTGGTTTAATTATAAATGTTTTGAAAAAATATATTTAACATCTAAGTTCTCATTGCAAGAAAATTTTTTTTTTTCATTATATATATTTTTTTACAAAAATTCAAAAATTCTATTTAGCATAAAATCAATGCAAAAAAAATTGTTTAGTTTAGAAATCACTAATTTTATGTATTATTTTTACAATCATCCATAATTTCTAATTAATTTAGAAGCCATGTCTATTAGTTTGAAGCCAAGCCATCTCTATGTCATTTAGCTTAAATGATTAACAAGAAGGAGTTTTCATCTATCCGAAACCAAGACATAAGACATAGACATAGAGGTTAAGCCTTATTGAAACACAAGTCTTTCATCCTAGTAGTTGTTGTTTAACATTGGCAATTGCGCTGATGTATTGATTAATTAATGAATACCAACGTTTTGATTCAACAATATGATATTTAACATAAACTAATCCAACATATTCTAACATAAGTTAATGGAGCTCTCATATTATCATTGCTCATTCGAGAATGGGTACACAAAACCTTTTCGGCACGGACATCACCACTAATTTTAATGTTTGAGGGGATGAAATACCAGTAAAGGCATGGAGTGAGATTTGAGGTTCCACATCATGTTTATTAGAAGGTTGAATGTTATCATTTGGTTGAGGCGTAGGTTGTTGAGGGAGAGAATCACCATCATATTTTGAAATGTCTTCGGAAATGGCCAATAAAAGTTTCTACTCCTTACATTTGTGTTAAGGAAAATATTTGTCATCAGAATTGTAACAAAGGATTTTAAGTTGACATTCAACCATTTCATCCCTGTTTACTTTTTAGATATTGAGAAGAGGAGAGGGAAGAGAAGGATTGGTGGGATGGGGGCAAGGAATAGAGAATGGTATTTTTTATTTGAGTAGTAACCACCTTTTGTGCTTCGCTAGCTTAGTGGTGGCTTTGAGCCAAGTGGTAGGGTAAGCCATTAAGACATGAGCATATATTTATTCTTTTATATCACTAATAAAATGTTCTTTGAAAAAGGTATCCGACATGCCTTCTCTGTGGAAATCTAGTTGCTCAAAAGAAGAGATGTAATATTCAACTATACTTGACTATTTAATCTTGGTTAAGTGGGCCAAATTATGAGTATCGATGTCAAAATGATCATAAAGATATGAAACAAATTGAGTCCAAGCAATATAGCATTCATACGTGATTTCCACCATTTCAAGTCCTCAAGATCTAAATATAAGATACCAACATGAAGTTTCATTAAGTCATTGGTGATGCCATGCAGTGAAAAATAGTGTTCCATTTGAGTGACCTAGGTAGTAGGGTCCGAGCCATCAAATTTATTCACATCCACTTTAGGAAGGCACGGCTCATGAACAAGGATGTTAGAGTGAATTCCCATGGAGTGGGAAGATTAAGCTCCTTCTTGGTGTAAGTTTTCTTCTAGGTAGTTAGTGTCCATAAATGTTTCAAGAAATGTAGAGAGGTTGTCCTACATGCCATCCAATGCATTGATCTTGGTAGTAAGTGTAGCAAGATGATCATTAACTATAGAATATTTTTTTATGGTATCGACTTGAGATTTCATGATTTTGGAATCCAAGGATTCACATATCTGTTCCACATTCAAAATGTGGTGTCCAAGTTCTTGGTTTCGAGTGGACATCTAGAGGGGGTGAATAAGAAAAAAGGGAATGAACGGGTGGAGCTAGGGAGATGGGTTAGCGGGTCCACACAAAATTACTTACTCAGGAGTTGTATGAATGCGATCAATGTGACTTTCTAGATCTATTGAGATAGGAAGATAATAATGGGCTAATTGGGTCCACATAAAAAAGGGATTATGGAAGAGGGGTACCACTACAATCAATGTGACATCGAGAGTCTATTGAGATAGGCCCCAAATAATGGTGTTGGTGGGTCCACTTTATATAATTATTTTTACCGCTACAGAGTTGTACTCCAAAATAAGAAATATTGCAATAACAAAATGCTCAAATTCTTAATACTGAAGATTATGTAGGAATTTCCCAAATTGAAAGAAGAAAAAATTTCAACAGAGCCCCTTGTTTCATAATTTTTCTAGATTGATAGTAAGGATTAGGGTTACAAGGGTCCTAAGGATAAAGGATTTCCCTATTCTATATATTTCTAATATACTTATGAGGTCCAACAATAGTACTCAACTTAATATCTCAATACTCTAACTGAGGAGGTTCAACCATACCCTTAGTCATACTACCTAATTACCCAGGTATGTGAGAGTAATATTCCTAAGTGCTATTCTTGGTGAGACTATAGTAATCAAGTAGTTAAGTGGTTGATCTAAGATTAGTTTTAGGACACCTATAAGACTTCTTATATACCCAAGGGTACGTGGAAGTGAATTACATATACATGTGGTATCCAATGTGGTACTACTTGAAGGGGTACCAACATGGGTTATGAGGGTTTCCAACTAGGTGAACCCTCTTGTAGTTTCTGCATGTATGATTACCCTACAACACATTTACCCACACAATAATATATATCTGTGTTATTTATAGACACAAGAACATGTCTCTAGCCTAAAAACAATGTTCCAAAAATGGTTCTAGGAAATAGCTCTTGTACCGCTTGTGATGTACCCAAATAGAAATATTTAGAGCATAAATGATCTAGGAGGATCCAGAATGCTAAAAAAATGACATATTCAAATGCTAATGAAAACAAATTCATTGTGTAGAACTCGATGAGATATTTCCAACGCAATTTGAACAACCTCAAATGAACATCGTGTGAATAAGTTATGATGTTCTGAAGATTTTGACCAACATGGAAAAAGTGAAACAGGAAAGGACAAATGGCGTCCCCGTAAGATGACACTTGGAATATATAGATCAAACAAGGAAGTACATATGATAGGTGGAAGTACAAAAATGACATGACAGGTGATAGGTGGTAGGTGACTAGACAATTGACGTGGGTGTATGGTGTTGACTGGATGTTGAGGTGGAAGTCGATTGTGTGCTGACATGGCGTTGACCATGCAATAGGTAGACCAATCAGAGGATTCCATGTGGCATCTTCCAATTGGCCAATATTGGGTGAAGGGTATCAAAAGTGGTTGGGTCAAAGGGAATCAAACCTGCAACCTCGACAAACTAGACCAATAACTTAAACTACACACTCGAACCAATCATGATACGTGACACCTGTAAATCTTATAAGCATATTTGAAATTAATGTATTTAAGTTTTGGTTATAACAAGTTTCAAAAAGGGGAGGTCCCTGGGGCTTGAACCTGTGACCTCCGCCTAACCATCTTCCCAACAAACTAAATCTTGACTGTTGCACCAATAGTCATCGTTGGATAAACAAACCAACAAATATAAATTAATATTTTAATGAATGTGCAACAAGAGTCTAGTGGGTCGGTTGCGGTTTGAACCCCCCGACCTCCACTATATAAATCCACCCAAGTTTCCATTGGAGGATAGTATGGGAATGTGTTCCAAGAGTGGGTATTGCATCAAATTTTGTGCCAATAAATTAGAGTGAGTTATGTTGTCTCAAAGTTCGTGCTAAGAAATCAAAGTGAGTTCTATTGTCTCAAAGTTTGTGCCAAAGGGGGTCTTTGGGCACCTGTTCAGAACATAGTCAAGTTTATACTTGTTCTTTCCAAAATTTCGAGAGTAATTCAGTGGTGACCTCTATTTCTAGGTTTGAGAAGCATAATTGATGGGTTTGTTCAAAATTTCCATTGTAAATCATCATTGTATCAAGCATTTGAGCATTAATAGAGTTGTCTTACTGTTTAGAAGTGGAATAAGAGATGTAGCCCAGGAGGGGTGAAATCCATTATCAACTCTTTTCTTCTTAGTTGTTTTATTTTCTATCATGTTATCTCTCATTTTTCACCAGTTAATCATTATTTAATGATGTTTTGATATGTAAGGGGATTGACATGTTTTATTTGAAAATAGTCAAGATGATCATAATTTTCGAATTAGGTTGGATTTTAATGTAGGATTAAGAATTAATTTGACATCTAAGGATTTTTGGATCAAGTTGGTATCAAATCTAGTTTGACGTGTATTTTCAAGTGAATGCTTACGAGGTCCAAAACTCAAGCTAGGTGAAGGCACACTTGAAGTCTCCTTGTTTGAGAGAAAAAAACTCTTTGCTGCAAAAGAGCACCATGAGTAAATATCTAATGGAATTAAGTCTTCAGAAACACATGAACTAACATATTCATAACTAGAACTATGAATTGAGAATGCAACTACAATACCTCAAGGATGAGAAGCAAAAGCTTCAAGACCGATTGGTGCAGCATGAAGATTTTTTCAGGGGCATCATTCAAGAATTGGAAAGTGAGTTGCAGGGCAAAGATAAGATGTTGGCACAATTCTATAAAACTGAGCAAGTGGAAGAGGAAAATGCTACCATGCAAAAGAAGCCAACTTCTACAAAAGGTAACCAAGGTATGCCATGGAAATGATCCATCATATTATTTTTCTTTCCATCAAGGTGAAAATGATTCTTTGAATTAATTTAAGGATCATACTTATGGTATTGGGTTTAAGCTACTAACCAACATGGCATATGATGGAAAAACTCTTGGAATCAATGACCAAGGAATGCTTAATCCCATCCAGATTGAGGCAAGACCTCGTTATGAAATATTGGGATATGGTAAAGAAGGATATGGAGAATGCTCTAAGACAACTAAATTAATGGAAGCTTCAAAAGAAGAGGTTCAAATACTCCATAAGACGTTATTTCTACCAGAACAACCTTCCATCCCTGGGAAAGGCATAAAATGAAAAGCATCTCCAAGAAGAGGTGAGCATTCCAAGGAAGGAATGAAGACATTTTGCACTCATGAGAGTGACATAAATGGAATTCCTAAAATCTTTGGTAATCATCCCAATGTTTTATTTAATTGCAGAAATAATGGTCTAGTAACACCAAAGTTATGGTCCCTGTATCCATGTGCTTTCTATGGATTTAATAAACATTGTATGGAAAAATGTTGGAAGAGACAATTATTGCAGGGGAAGTCATCCAAGAAGGATGCAAGAAGCAAATGTCATTTTCCAAAGTAGGAGAATGATAACAAAGGATTGTTGTTCCAAGATAGGAACAAGAACTTTTTCACTCATTGTGTTAGGAGTGGTCATTGGATTGAAAAGTGTTGGACACTTCATCCACAACTTCATCCAAAGAAAAACTAGGAATATGTGAAAGCACTTACAAGGAGACATGTAGTAGGCTCAAATGAAGTTGATAATGTTCCTGAGCAATTCAAGAAGGAATTCTTTTTGATGGCTTGTCTTAGTAGTATAGTGCATGGAGACATTGAGGTATGGTTTGTGGACAATGGTTCATCTTTCCACATGATAGGAATGAGGTTAGTGTTCATTACCTTTTTCAAAAATAGAAAAATACTTCTATGTGGGATCTGGGACTAATACTAGACATGCAGTAAGGGGAGTTGGATATGTGATATTCTAGCTCGAGTCAGGAGGATTTCTAGGGATAGAATATATGTTGTTTTTTCCAAAATTGAAAGTGAATTTTATCTGAATATCAACTTTTGAAGATGAGGTATATGGAGTTGCATTCTAGGATGTACAGGTAGGTGTATATTTAGTGAAAGCTATTGAGACATAAGAGTGGTGTTTGGTGTAAAAAATGAGAGATTATATAGGTTTCTTGGATGACCTATAATTGGATCTAGTGGGTTATTGGATTTAGAGTCAGAGACAGGAAGTTGTAAGGTTCTTTCTAGTACTGTCAGATGAAGAATACCATGTATCCCTTCCCAGGATAGGTAACTGGGAAGATTCCATTTTCGGAAAGAAACCTAAAATGGAAAATTAATGTTTATCATTTGTAAATAGCAAAGTTAGCATGCATATGTATTCCTTCTAAATTATGTTTCTATTGTTGTAAATTAGGATGGAAAGAGTCTTATTTGTATGAAGTAAGGAGCTATAATACTTATTAAAAGAGTGGAGTGAGTATAGGTGGTTGTTGATTAAATGCCATGTAAAATGTATGCTTTATGTTATGTACACCATAAAGATGTGATGTAAATTCCATGTTCACGTAAGATGTATTCTTAATACCTTGTAAAGAAGCAAGTCAAGCAATACAATTTCTTGGGAAAACATGTTTGGACTTTTCTTTTAGGGAAGTAAGTGAAGGAAATGAAAAATAAGTTCATTCAGAGGATCCAATAGATACATCAAAAAATACAGGAACAATGAAGCTAAGATGGCCCATGTCATGACCAACATCAGAATGATCAAGTCCAAAATGGAGATCAAAACCATATTCAAGATGAAGATCAAAGATGGAGTTCCAATATAGAGATCCAAGATGGCGATCCAAGATGGAATTTCAACATGGATATTCAATATGGAGTTCCAAGATGGAGATCCAAGATGGAGATCCAAGATGGAAGTTCAAGATGGAGTTCCAAGATGTAGATCCAAGATGACAATCGAAGATGGAAGTTCAAGATGAATATTCAAGATGAAGATCCAAGATGGAATTCCAAGATGGAGATACAAGATGGAAATCCACGATGGAAGTTCAAGAGGGACATTCAAGATGGAGGTTCAAGATGAAGATCCAAGATGGAGATCCAAGATGGATATTCAATATGGATATTCAAAATGAAGATCTAATATTAATATCCAATATGGATTTCCAAGATGAAAGTACAATATGGAAATCCAAGATGGAAGTCCATGATGGAGATCCAAGATGGAAGTACAAGATAGAGATTCAAGATGGAGTTCAAAGACAAAGATTAGTTCCAATACATATATCATTTGAAGTGCATTTTAGCAAAGTCATAGAGACTAGAGGAAGCTTTATCGTCACTAATTGTATGAGTAATCCATACTTTTGGAGGTCCAAAAGTTCTTTAGTGGGGAGGTGTGATCTAGGAGGTTCTAGAATGATGAAAAATTGACACACTCAAATGTGAATGAAAATGAATTCATTGTGTATAAATCGACGAGATATTTTTAATGTAATTTGAATGACCTCAAATGAACGTCATATGAAGAAGTTATGATGTTCTAAAGATTTTGATCAACATGGAAAAAGTCAAATAGTGTAGGATACATGGAAACCGCAGAAGATGACACATGGAATGTACAGATGACACATGGCATCACTGCAAGGATGAAACGTGGTATTACGAATGATAGGTGGCAGTACGGTGCTGACATGGCATGTGATAGGTGGAAGGTGACGAGACAACTGACATGGGTGTACGACATTGACTGGATGTTGAGGTGGAATTTGACGTAGGCACGCTGACTATGCATTGACCATGCAACATGTGGACCAATTAGAGGTTGCCACATGGCATATTTCAATTGGTCAATATTGGATGAGGGGTATAAGAAGTAGTTGGGTTGAAGAGAATCAAACCTCTGACCTCGACATACTAGAACAACGACTTAAACTACACGCCCGAACAGACTAGGATATGTGACACTTATAAAGCATATTTGGAATTAATGTATTTAAGTTTTGGTTATAACAAGATTCTAAAAGGGGAGGTTGGCAGGGCTTGAACCCAGGATATTTTCCTAACCATCCACCCAACAAACTAAAGCTTGGTCATTGTGCCAATGTTCATCGTTGGATAAACAAACCAATAAATATATATTTATGTTTTAATAAATGTGAAAAATGAATCTAGTGGGTCAGTTGTTGTTCAACTCCCCCAACCTACACTATATAAATTCACCTCAAGTTTCCATTGTGGGACAACATGGGAATGCATGCCAAGAGTGGGTATTGCATCGATTTTTGTGCCAAGAACTCAGAATGAGTTCTCTTGTCTCAAAGTTCATGCAAAAGGGGGTCTTTGGGAACCTGTTCAGAACATAGTAGATCTTATACTCTTTCTTCTAAACATTTCGAGAGGAATTCAGTGGTGTCTGTTTCTGGGTTTGAGCAACATAATTGAAGGATGTCTTCAAATTTTCCATTGTAAGTCAACATTGTATCAAGCATTTGACCATTAATAGAGTGGTATCATTGTTTGGAAGTGGACCCAAATATGTAGCCTAGGATGGGTGAACTTCATTATCAACTCTTTTCTTCTTAGTTCTTTTATTTTCTGGTGTGTTATCTCTCATTTTTCTGCAAGTTAATCACTAGTTAATAAATTTTATGATAATTAAGGGGATTCACATGTTTTATTTGCAAATAGTTAAGATGATCTTAATTTTCGAATCATGTTGGATGTTAATGTAAGCTTAAGAATTAATTTGACATCTAAGTATTTTCAGATCAATAAATCACAAATATTACTCAGATATATCACATAAATAACAATGAACAATATGAGAAAAATATGATACCTTTATTGATAGGAAAACAATGTTCACTTTCCTCTTCAAAGGGGAAACTTCCAATAGAATAGAGCTCAGATTACAAATAATTTCCAAGATACCATTTAAAAATTCTTCTATAACTTTATATAATACTTTCTATCCCCTAATAACATTCTAGAGAAGGAACTTTCTAGTAGGCGAAACCTTCTAGTAAATCTTCTTACAATAATTATGTTCACAATACTACATATGACTTATTTACTAATAATGGTCAAATTACATAACTATAATTAATAATCTATCTACTTAGGGGGTTAAAACCCTAACAAGGGATGCAATAATAGGACAAAATCCACTATTTTGAGCCACTTTTTGTGGATTTTTGAGATCTTTAGAGGAGGAAAAGGGATCCTAGTTAGTAAATCTAGAAAAAATTGTTTACTTGACATTATATCTCCTCATAGACCTAGATAATGTTTTATAACTAAAATTTTCCTGTTTTTTCTTCATTTGGTAGATAATAGTTTTCACTAAAAATTCTAAGTTTGGAGTCAACACAAAAACAACAAAGTTGACAAATCCAGATTGATGTAGAATTTGAATCAGAGCATTAGATTACAATTTTGAAAGTTGTTGTGTACTAAAAATCAAGAATAATATTAGTCCTCAATATACAAATTTCTTGGTTCGTGGCATATTTTCTTGTATTAATGGTAGAATATGGCCTCTCAACTAGATGGCAGTTATTAAAAAGGGGACAATTGAGTAAAATTGGAAAATTCAAAAACCCATAGCTTTTAGCTCCAAACCCATAATCAGGAACAAGTATAGTCACATAAAGGCTAATTCAAAGAAGATTATATACAAGGCTCCATAATCTAGACTAGTACATCAATATTCTTCATAAATTGAGAGGAAAAATAACCTATATCCAAATTAATGAAAATTTTCCAATATGCATAATTTTTAATAGTAATTGTTGCATGCACATTTTTTTTTACAGAATCAGAGGTACAAATAAAACATATTATTTCTAGAAATGAGGACTAGAGAGATATATTATTCACAGGGTTCTTACAACAATGAATATGAAATCAAAGGGTTGCATATTAGCTTGGGAAATGTAGAAACAAAATCAAACAAAAATAGAAGAATGGTGGACAATAAATTATTCTAGGTTCTATGATGGAAGGCAAGCATATTTACTCAATTCAAAAAAGAATATTAGTAAATAAAACTCCTAGATAGTAAGGAAAGAGAGACAAATCTACTATGGTATGGTTTGGTTGTTCCTTGATCCTGTTAGTCTTCCTTTAGCTTGTTAGGATTCTCATCCCACTCAATCGTTAGCACGCCCATTTCCCAATATTCCTAGAAGGGATAAAGCTCCCATGCAACACGTTTTTCTAAGACAAACATTTCATTTATTCTCAACCATGAACCAATGCAAAATAAAAAAAAATTACAAAATGATAGAACTTTAATAAAAGGAAAAAGCTTTAATAAATGAATTATATTGATTTGAGTTTATTTTTATTTAACATAATTAAAGTTATACAAAAATATAGCCACACAATACTATTGTTTTGCATTTGAATATGTTAGTCATGTGGTATATGGTTTGGAACTGACAAATTTTGAGGAGGTGAAATATTTTGGGTGGTCAAAGATATTGAAAATATTAAGATCTTTTTCTTCCAATATTATCACATAGAACCTCTTAATGATAAGTGGACAGGATAGTTGCATCCTCTTATTAACTTTTACAAAGTTAGGGAATAATAAAAAATCATTATCAATGTTGGATGCATTCTTAAAAATATCCTTCTTAATAAAACATATTCTAATAAAATAAATGGAATATTTTAGTAGGCATCAACTAACTTCAAAACTCCTAAATAATGAAACATACCTCATAATGGAAAATACTTTTACCTTTGCATAAAGGCCATTCTCTCCTCAAGTGTATCAGGTAAGAGATAATATAAGGCTCCCCAATTAATTTCTCTTATAGATGAGGAAGTTATTAAATGAATCATTAGATAGTTGATACATTCTCTTAACTTTTTTAGTAGAAAATCAATTAGATGTGTCATTGTATAAATAAATAACTGGGTTGATGAGTAATAGAGAAAGCACGTTAGTTTATGTTTATTCTCTTTGTCTCATTTTTCAATATGGTATCTGAGTTGGATTGGTTGTGTGTTTTTTTGTAAGAGTGCCTAGGATAACGAGAAACATGTGAGAAGATGCTAGGATATTTTAGAAGAGTGAAAGATAATTGTATTTATTGTGTTTCTAAGAATTTGCATGTAAGTGTAAAGAGATGTTGCAATGATATGAGAAGTAGAGGAAATAAGGTTCTCATTGTGATGCATAAAAGAACAGGAACAACGATGCTATGGAGATTAGAGTTGTTGGTTAATGAGATGAATCTTCCTCCACATGGTTTGAGGTGGGGCGTGAAAGAACCGTCGATTGAAGAGTGACTGCATGATTCCACAAAGGATCCACTATTTTCATAGCTATACCCCTAACACTGCCTGTATATACAAAAATTTGCAGTCAATACCTAGAACTAAAGTCAGTACTCACATGTGAAGAAAATTAATATCCCTTCAAATCTGAAATCGTTGTGGAGAAGAGAGAATTATTGGGATTAACCTGCAGAATGAGGTTATAAATAGAGAAATAAAGAATATAACATATTATACAACACACACAGACATAGGGATACATGATATTATTTATTTATCAGTCAATAATGGAGAACTGAATACACAAGTATCAAGAAGCACCTCATGAGATTCAATATTTCAATAGGTAATATATAAAGTGTTTCAAGTAAATGGAGATCCAAATACTTGAGAGTCCTCTGAATTGTAACTATAAGGGTATGTGTTTCCACCACCCAATAATCTCCACCTTGTCAACAATTTTACCGATACCTTGCTAACAAATCAATCATCACCTTTCCTATAACCCAAGAGAATCCAAACACCACTGCAAATTATCTAACACTAAGGCAGTGGGAGAAGTGATTCATGGACCTCTTAGAAGCCAAGGGTTTCATGTCATGTTTTTTGCACCCTATCTCTGCAACCTCTTCCAGAAAACCTCATCAGAGAAATGGTTGAGAAACATTGAGAGCGACGGTATCAAATTTGGGGAATTCCCATTCACATAGAATTTGTCCAAAGAGTATACGCTCTCGACACCCTTGTCCCTTTTCATGCATGGACCATATTCCCTTGGTTCTCATAGACCACCACTTGACCTCAGCTCTGATACCACTTGTTGGGATTGACCTGCATAAAATATTTATAAATATAGAAAAAGACAAGATAATGTATTATACAACACATAAAGACAGAGGGGGAAATGATTGTAATACCTTGATTTTGAGTGCCCATATTAATAATGTATTTTATTTATTTTATGAAAGGTTGTTATTCCCAAATAATTAAAAGTGGTTAGAGTGCCTAGGAAATGTAATACCTTGAACATTGCAAATAATTAAATACATCATTGGTTGCAACTTGGACAAGGACAAGAGTTCTAGGGGGCCATTATGCCATGTGATATGGGGATAAAGGGGATAAGTATTTTTATAATATTTTATTTACCCATCATGGTTTTAATTGATAAAAGTGGTTACATAAGCTTCTTGGGGAAAGACCATGTGGTTCTTGATTTCCAGGTAAATATATAAAACCCTTTTATGGATTTATTGGGGGTTCTTCTCCATTCAATTTTTCACTCTTCCATTCTATCACTAGGTTCATTCAGTCAATCATTATTCCTCATTCATTATTGTTATTTTTTGGGACATGGAGACAAATTGTCGATGGAAGAATCCATCATTTTGTTGGTTGTAGTAATTACGAGTGTATTCCAACCATGAATTGGTTCTTTCATGCGTGATATGCATTGGGATGTGATAAACATTGCCCACAAATGTGAATCCTAAGAGTCCCAACATGAATATTCTTGATCAGATGCACTAGATCCCTCGAAATAAGTTGAAAGTGTGAGGAACTGCATGGAAGTGAAGGGGGTTCATTTTCTTTGGGTGGTGCAAGTTGGAGAGAAGAGAGTTGGTGTATTTGGGATTGTTGTGTGTTGAGAATCTTGTGAGAGATTGAGTACTGACTGGTTTGAGACGCTGAGTGTCACTCTGGAACCCGTCCTTGTGGATTTATATCCCTAGGTTAGGGGTGACAAACTGTTGAGACTTGGAACAACAATGTCTAAGGTTGGGTGGAATATCCTTTGTTTGTAGCCAGTTGGTGATTAGTTTTATCAAATATAAGTTATCTCTATCATGTGTTTCTATGCTTGTATATTTATTTTTGTTTCATATTAATTATTATCTCTGAGATATGTATTTTAATGTTCATACTTGTTGGTTATTTTTGTGCATGGCATGATCAATATTTCCTTTTAAGTCTAGCATGAATATTGATTATTGCATTTCTTTCATGCTTCTTCATTAATTAATTATTACCAGAATTCAAAACTAGTTCTTCAAGTGCGGTTTGAAGTAGCGTGGCTAGCATGTTGGTCGTTGTGTACATTACAATGATACTCTTTATTGCTCAGTCAATAATGGAGAAATGGATACACAAGTCTCATGAACCTCCTCATGGGATTCAATATTTAAATAGGAAGTATCTAAAGCGTTTTCAAGGAAATGGAAAGACAAACAATTTAGAGTCCTCTAAATCGTAACTGCAAAGGTATGTGTTGTCACCACCCAACAAGAGAAAGGTGATTACAATGAGAGAAAATATATTGATGAGCCTGTAGCCAAAAATCTATCTAGAATAATAAGTTTCCCATGTGTCTGAGAAAAAGAAACATCTGATTGCAATTATATTGGTTTGTTTTATCACTTTGTGTTAAGGTTGTATTGCAGTAGAAACTAAACATGAATGATACCTCTTGTGTCAGAATATATTAATTGTTCTGTTAATCATGGATAAATGGGCTCTTATGGGTATTATCTTGTTTGAACACTATTGGAAGATAAAAATTCCTTGCAATGAAAATGTAGATTTTGTGGGGTGTTGTTCCAGAGTCTGTACTTAAGGCTTACAAGTATAGTGTCTCGACATCCGAAAGTGGGTAAAGGGTAGAGAAGAGAGAAACATCAACCTTCAACAAGGGAAACTAGGGAAGATTTCTACGTTGGAATTGTCTAGCTTCCAACTGTTCCTGGATGGTTATATCCTGTTCAATCATTTCCCATGAACGTTCGAGTTCAACCCAGTTAGTAGCTGTTTTGAGAATAGTATCGAAAAGGTTTAAGGAAATGTGTGTTTGATTTGATAACCTGGGTTCGATATTGGGTTGTGTTGGTACAGTGATAGTCATGGAGGAACAGTAAAAATAAGAAAACTTCAGAGGGAAATTAAGTGTTGTCTCAATTCGGTGGTATAAAAGAGATTTTATGGTTTCAGGAATAAAATAGGGGTGCAAATCAAAGGCTCTTTCCTGTAACTGAGTTATATATTAATAAAATATATGAGGTGGGAGAAAAAAAATTAGTTGTCTATCAAGTAAGGCTCCTATCAACGGAGAATCTCACGTATAAACAAAGGAAGAAAAAATGTAAGGAAATGGCATGATGAAGCATAAAATATATATAGAATTCTGAAAGTGTTGACTGGTGTTACAACTGTTAATAGTTGGTACAGAGGAAAAACAGTAAACAATTATAGAAAACCAAAATTCATTCTCTATAGTAGAGGTTGTACTAAATTATAGAGAAGCATTCATCAGATAAGAATATGAAATGAAACGAAATATGGGATACAAGAAAACAAACTCATAACACAGTCGTGATCGAATTGAGAATCTTCAGATTTGCTTTGTATTAACTCTCAAAGTGTAAAAACTCTATTACAATCGACACAAAAAGGTCCAACACTTTTTTCTTTCTTTCTATGGTATATTTATACAGTTTTACAATAAGATGGAACCTCAATCAGTACAAAAATTTCTTTTATGATAGGGAGAAGAGCAATCGCTCCATTTCTTTTTCTCTGTCTTCACTTGGTGCCAGAAGTTTGTCCTCACACGTGCTCGGTACAGGTGACACATCTTTCAACCAGCCGAGATATCAGCCTTGACGGTTCTTCTTGACAATTGGCCTCAAAGAGTAAAAATCTCGGGCTAATTGCGGCAACTTGTCTTCCATTTGTCTATCTATGATGTCGATAGCGCATAATTACGCGCTTCGTTTGATCATACATTTGTCTATTTGGACTATGTCCGCCATAGTCACTTGGGAGATCTCGGTCGAATCTCTTTCTTCTTTTTCCTTTAAATCAAGTGATATTTTTGCCATATTCATTTGAATCAATGCCTCAACATTACCTCCGCTATCAATGCCTAGCAGATTACCATCTATAGAACTAAAGGCCTCTTCTAAGGAATTCGTTACCCTTTTGGCTTGTAGATTTCCTTCAGCGATGCTTTGTTCCCATTCTTTTAATAGAATGTTTCCTCTGGTCTTCTCTGAAATGGTGAACCTGGGAGTACTTCCCGAATCCCTGTTGTTTGTGGCTATCACAGCCTATTGAAAGGCAACTCGTGCTGCTCCAGCTTCCCTTTCTCTTGCAGTTAAATTTTCGAAAACTTGATTTACCAGCAAGCAGTTGTCCCGAATCACCTCTACCTTGCTGAGTAAATTTCTTTGGGTTGCGGAGACTCTGCTCCGAATCTCCATCGCTTGGGACTGAAACATCCCGATATTTATCACTTTGCTTTCGGCGATTTCCACCCTAGCCTGAAGCTGTTCGATCAAATATTTTTGCTGGCTCACTTGCATCTGACCATCCCGAACCACCAAATGTGCTTGTTCGAGCTTAGTTTTGAGAAACTCTATCTCATTTTTATCGGCCAACCTGACCTGCTCTATTCCTACACTTGCCTGGTCTTTGGTAACCTCTGCTAATGTGGCTTGTTTGGCTTCCAGGGTCTTGATGAGGTGATTCTTTTGGTTTAGCTGGTTTTTCAAGACCTCGACTGAAAATTGGTTCACCGTAGCATATGCCCCTAATGTCCTAGATATTTCCGTGGCAAACTGCTCATTGTTCTTGTCCTTCCCATCAGTTATAACTTTGTATTTCTTGGATGTTGACTCTCCTTCCTGATAGAATTCCTTCTTTACCATTGCCTTGCTTTTCTTATCGAAGAAGAACTCATTCGGAGGGAGCTCTTCTACCCTTATAGGCCTCAACTCTTCATTGAAGATCCACCCTGCGTCAATATTTCCCTGAGTTTAATGCAAGGGAGTAACTAATGTGATAGGTTCTCTGATCTTCTTCGTTGATTTTCCCAGAGTAGTAACCAGAGTCTGCTTTTTCGGTGGGTCGGGAGTCTTTATCTCTACTTTCGAACTCTTAATTTTCTCTCCCTCGTCCTAGTGTTTTTCTTGATCGGGAGTCGCATCCTTAGATCCTTCAACATTTTTTTGTTTCACTTCCGCTGTATTCAGACTCTCACCCCGCAACACTGTGGGAAGACAACTATGTCAATGTTCTTGGAACTTCAGAACATCAGCTCTCTCCTTGGGTGCCAAGGTTTGTATCCAAGCTAGAATCTTGGCATAGGACCTTGCGCCTCGGAAAATGTCATCCGAGGGTGGGTTCTCGTGCTCAAATATCTTGAGCCCGCAAATGGCCAAATGATTTCTCACGACCCTTTGCGGATCGTGCTTCTTGTATTCAATGAGGACCAAATTTAGGTCTTCCAGGGCTACTGCCTCAGCTTTGGAATGCTCGAAATATAATAAATAATATGAATTTAAATGAACAGGAAAAGGTGTCCATACCTTCTTTGAGTATCCCTTAAGCTCCTTGCTTATACCACCGATTACTATTTGTCTAGCAACATCACGACAATCCAACTTGTCGGGAATGCACAATGGCAATGCATGCGGGGGAACAAAAGCCTCGAAAACTCTTAGATATGAAAATTCGGCTTCTACATACCAGTCGGCTATGCTACTCAGATTTGTCATTATACTGTCCGAGATCCTAGGTGGCAGGTGACCGAAAATAGTAACATGTAGAGGCACCATCACCCATTTGAAGATTTCATATATGAAATTTGCCACTTTGTTTTCCCACAATTTTGCATGATAGACGTGGATAGGCTCGTCTTCTGCTGGAGTCCAACTCCAGCTCATTAATGGAAAAGGTGTTAGAAATCAAATGACGTCCATAATGTATGCAGACATGAAAAATGAAGAAGTCTTTCCGCTTTCTTTCTGCACCCAATACTCTGTGACCCGACTGGTCAAGCTATCCGACAACATTTTCGGCCAGTTGAAGGAACAACCTTCGGCGACCCAAAACATTAGAGGCACCCATGGAAGAAAGAAATGTGAGGTGTCCTCTCTCCCATATAATCTACATGTCATCATAGATACATACTTGTACTGCGGTTCTAAGGAATCTATTGAATATATGTCATGGTTGTTAGCCCTGAACTTCGTAGCGTGCGAAAACCAATCTTTTATTAAGCTAGACATGGTTTTATCATAGTGTACACATTCCTTCTGTTTGAACTCGTCCAAGAATTCGGCGCCATATGTATAGTCGAACGCTGTGGGAAACTTATACATGGCTTGCAGATGTTTAGGCCTGAAAGTCCCGACGATGACCTTCTGCTCATTCATGATGGTTCTAGTTGGTATGTCCACATGGTCTAATGCCCATCGGACCATGTCATAATATGGGAGAAATCATGGCCTGGCCGCTACTTTATGCATTCCCGATTGAATGACGATCTTATACTTGGTGTTTATGTCATCTTTTTCATTTTCGCTGGAATCATCGGAATAATCCACCAATTCGGCCTGCAGAACATCGGAAATGAAGAACCAATTTGGAACCGAGTCGATACTTCGAGGTGAAGTATCAATGACATTGTCCGAACCTTGTCTGAAAACCTCAACACTAGCCTTGGATGCTTTTCGCAGGGCCATGCCTGAAGATCCTTCTTTAGCTCTTCTGCGATAAAAATACGTATACATACAGAAGTTAGCGCGATGAGAAAGTGTTCTATGCGTAATATAAAAATGAATTTGTTATAATGAACCACAACTCTTATATATATTTGAAAACTCGGTACCTTTCAGAACAGGTATGTCAAATCATGTTTAGAAATAAATTTTGCCATAAAAATCCGATATTCATTCGTCGATTTACCCTATTTCCTAATTAATGCCATAAATTTTGGCGGTTTGAAATGTCAGTTGGCGTATGTAAGGAATAAGTCTACGTTGTAAAACATGCAACATCAAAACAAGGGATATATTGATTTAGCTTAATTAATCCAGTTTTACCAACGTTAATTTATCTTTCGGTACTCGTTGTATCGGAATTTTTTCTTTAACTCTTTGAACCTCTAACCCCTGAATTTGCGATGATCGATTTTGGTTAACAAAACCGCAATTCTGATTAGGTGCTTAATTGACTTCGTAATTACTTATATTCACCATATCGTGACTCAGAGCTTCGAAGGTAAGTTTCCAAAAATTTTTCATGCCGAGCTGCAAAAGTGCGAGATCGCGATAATACGACTTAATTAAAAGGGAAGATAAACTCAGATTAAGTAATTAATTAATTATGTTCATATCCTTATCGTGATTTTGCGAGTCAGGGCTTAGACAGTGTAACTTTTAAAAAAGAAAACGTTGAGTAGCCAATTGCCGACATAAGGTTACCATGGTTTAGCTTTTACTTTTAACCTTGACATGGGTTACTAAAATAAGGACTTCGTGTTCTCAGCTATCGGGGCTACGAAAATAAACTTTTGTGTTTGGTGAACGGAGAGGTGTGAAAACCCAATGATGTTTAATCATGGTTTAGGAAAACATTACTCCTGTTACTGCCCTGGGTAAAAATTTAAAACGATTTCGTCATTTCATTGCTCGGGACGCGTAAACTACGTGATTTATAGAATCCAACCTATGAGATCCCGAGGTAGAACAAAAGGGGAAAATAAAATTTTACGAAAGGTAGGACTTACCTTGAGAGTACAATAATCATCACTACTTGCGTGATAAAGCTTCAGAGATTCTGAAACCACAGACAGAAACTACGAAAACCATCTTTTGATTTCGAGCATTAAAAATGAAATTTGTGACGGGCTAGAAAAACAAAGGCGGCTCCAACATAGGCTCCAACTAGGGATCTCGTTTTCTTGTAATGCGGGAAGATCAGTAGACCACGTGCCCATATTGGGTAAATGGAGTCAATAGCTTCAATCAGGCAAAAATATTCTTGAGAATAGGGTACCGGAGGAGAAAGGGACTTCATTTTTTACCTTGGAAAGATTTTCTAACTCAGATATTCTTTTTAAACTTAGTTGTAGTCCCTTTCACGACTTTCTCTTTCCCATCACTAAAATTTAGGTCTGCCTTAAGACAATCAAAATAGTTCTAGGAGACTCAACAGATCTTGCGGCTATCAACTTGCATCAAAAGAAGAAGTTTATATGTCTTTAAATCGGGAAGCCCCACCTGAACTTGGGATGTGGATAAGGTTTTAAAAAGAATTGGTTACCAAAGTAGAGTGATATTCATGTATAACAACCTTACAGATATCTCAAATATTGCTTCACTGCCAGCGAGCCTGTTCAGTACCCCGGTGAAGTTATCTGGCCCCTTTTACTGAATTTCCTTTCACCACTTCGGAATATATTTATGCATTTAAATGTTGAGACAAGGGCAATCATTTATGAATTTCCTTTCATCGTCTCTTGGACTAGATGGGGGAAATCATTTCTGAATTTCCTTTCACCACCTGTCTTATAATTTTCTTTTTAGAGCGCGAAGATGGGGGCAATCAGTTCGTATCAAGACTGATATCTGTGTAATATTTTGCATTATAGGTCTGTCAACTTACTGTGATTACTCGGTACCAACCTTCGCTTGACCTTCGCAACACCTTCATTCTTAGGGAAAAAGGGGGGAATAACATTTTTAGGGCATTCTATTTAAGCAAGCTTCAATCCTCCGATATTGTTGAAAAACCTAGGAAAGTTAGGATCACTTTAAGCATCCCTTCATTTAGCAGGGGATCAAGGAGTTGTGAAGACCCGCTTTCTTTCCACCATCTGCTTTGAAGCTCACATGGTTGAAATGAAAAATCTTATCCTTTCATATGCGAAACGGAAAGATGATGACTTTTTTAAAAGGTAAGCCTGAAGATAGAAAAGGGTGACAGGTAGTGACCTACGGACTGAGAATACAGAGGTCAAAAAATCAAAACCGAATCTTGTAGCTCTTTTTGGGGGGTACTTTACTTCGACTGACTTCTTTTAGTTTGGGTGAATTATTTAATTTGTCTTAACTTTTGATTAAACAGAGAAACAACTCTGTCATTTATCAGTTCAACCAGTATTGTTGTTTGAATGGGGTTTCCTCGGTTTTCTTTAATAGTCCTTTAGAACATGTCCTTTAGGAAATCTCATTTATACCTTTTTGTTTCAATTTCCTTGCACAATATAAAAATCTTAGGTATCACCAGTTTAAGCCGATTCATTTATGATACCAACTTTCGGTTTGCTTCTCCTGCTTTTTCTATGTGCAGCTGGAATCCTGTAAGAGGAAAATATGAAGGTTATCGGGGCTATCCGAAAGGTGTTGAAAGTTCCTAAAAGAAAAAGAAAATTAAAAGGCAATGCATAAATAAAAAATATGTATATGTATACAAAGTATATATATATATAAGTATACAAAAATTTATTTATTTACTTTTATTTTTTTTGGGCGACTGTTACGTCATATAATGCTTCAGATAACGCCCGTTGACAGGGGCATTGAGGATTTCACCGTCTATATTTTCCAGTAGGAAATAATTTTTTCCTTCTAGAGCCGAGACCTTGAATGTCCCATACCATAGGTGGTCAAATTTACCATGTTTTGCTGCTTCTTCCTTTCTTTCATCCCACCTTAACACTAAATCACATGGGAGGAAATCTTTGTCCTTTTCTTTGCGATCGAATAATGCCTTCATATCATCTTGGTAGTTCTGCAGCTTCTCATCTACTTCGACTCTATGCTGTTGAACCTCAATCAATTGATTTATTCTCCTGGTTGCATGATTGGGTTCTTCATTTTGATCTTGCCATAACTTCATCACTGGGAGTGCTAGGTTTATAGGTAGCACAACATCGGTCCCATATATCATCTGAAACAATGAAATTTTGATTGAACCTTTTTTGCTTATGCAATTCGCCCACAATGCGTATTTTAAGTGCACATGCCAAGACCTTTTCTTTTCATCCAATACTTTCTTGATTATATTTACCAGGCTCTTGTTAGATGACTCGTCCAATCCATTTCCCTGGGGATAATATGTTGTGGAATGGACAAGAACGATGTTATACTTATGACAGAAGTTGATCATAGCCATAGATTTAAAGGCTTGGGAATTGTCTGTAACTATCTTTCGGGGGAAACCAAATCTAGACAAAATGTTGTCTTATAAGAAATCGATCACCACCAAGTCTGTTGCCCTTTTGGTTGGAATGGCTTCCACCCATTTAGTAAAATAATCTGTTGTGGTTAAGATCCACTTGTGTTGAGAACTGGAATGGGGATTAATCTCACCTATGAAGTCTAGACCCCATTGCTGAAATGGGGCTTCAACTTTGATTGGAATTAAAGGCAGTGTCGAGAGCTTTTGTTTACCCGCAAATAGTTGACAAGGGTTGCAGGTTCAGACTTTGGCATTGACGTCTGAGAAAAGTTTTGGCCAGTATTACCCAACCCTCAGAATTTTATAAGTTGTATCTCTCCAAGCATGATGCCCCCCATAGATTCCCTCATGAAATTTGTCTATAACCCGCTGAGTTTTCGATTCAACTAAACGGACTAACAGGAAACCGAGTGGATCTTTCCAATATAGCTGACTTTCGGCGATACAATATTTAACTGCATGGAGTTTTAAAGTTCTGGCTTTTGATGGTGATAGTTCAATTGGGCATTTTAGAGTTAGCAGGTATGATACTATGTCTCTGTACCATCTTGGTGATATGAATTTCTCTTCGATCCTGTTTGGACTTGTTTTCTCATTCAGCTCGTTCAGGTTCATGTCTGTGTTGCCTTCTTGCAAGCAATTGATACTTAGGGCTCTGAAATTCGACTTAGCTAAGAATTTGGCTAGGCCTTGCCCTTTTATCAATTTGGTCGGTTTGAATTCTAGATCAAATTCTTGGATTTTTGCGAGCCATCGCCCTCTTTTTCCATCGCTGTCTGGTTGTACAAGAATATCTTTCACATAACTGGTAGGTACGTATGCAATTATCTTTGAGTGTAGTACATACATTCTAAATTCTTTTAATGCTTTTACCATGGCGTACGCTTGTTTTTCTATTATATCATACTTAAGTTCTACGTCTCTAAGGCTCTTGCTGAAAAAGGAAATTGGTTGTTCGAAACCTTCTTCGTTCTTTTGTAGGAGCACCGCAACAATAGTGTGTTCGGAGGGAAATGAGAAAATAAGAAAATCTTTTAGATAGTTGGGACTCGCTAATACAGGTGCCTTGCTTATGACCTTCTTAATATGTGTGAACGATGCTTTGTCCTCGGTCGTCCATTTTACCTCACTGTCCTTTTTCAACATACCTGTGATCAATTTTACAATCTCAGCGAAATTCAGGATAAATCTTCGTAAAAAATTTATTCTTCCGAAGAAAGATTGAATTTCTTTTACATTTCTGGGAATATTTATAGTATCTATTGCTTCAATCCTCTTAGGATCAATCCTGATTCCATCCCTAGATATGATATGACCTAAAATCTTACCTTCCCGCATGGCGAAATGTGATTTCTTTGGATTTAAAGATAGACCAAACCTGCAACATTTTTCGAAAGTCTGTTTAAGATGTATCAAGTGTTCTTCATCGGTTTTAGAGAAAACCGTCAAATCGTCGAGATAAATGACTACGAACTTATCCCTTTCACCAATGAAAGCGATGTCCATAGCATGATGGAACATGGCCCCTACATTCATCAAACCAAAAGGCATTTTATCATACATGAACGTACCCCATGGTGTGGTGAAAGCAGTTTTTTCTCTATCTTGTACATTCATGGCGATTTGATTATAACCAGAGAACCCGTTAATCATAGACATTCGGTTGGCTGCAACTACCTTTTCTAACACATGGTCCATTTTGGGTAGTGGATATTTGTCCTTGAGAGATGACTTATTAAGATTCCTGAAATCCACACATAGTCTGATTTCCCTGCTCTTTTTCCTGACCGAGTACCTAGTCTGAATATCTCAGAGGTACTATTATTTTTGCGTCTAAACGTTTCTTAACTTATTTTTTGATCACGGGTAACAAAATGGGGTTGATCTGTCTAAGCTTTTGCCTAAAAGGTTTGACCCCAAGTTTTAGAGGTATCTTGTAATCGATTACAAAAGTGTCGTATGTCTTTAACTCATCATAAGACCAGGCGAAAACATCCTTATACTGTCTGAGTAGGTCTTTATATTTACTTTTTACTTCGGGAGGGAGGAACTTGGATATTTTTACCATCCTGGATTCTTCTTTGGTTCCTATATCGCAATCCTCCACTTCTTCTGGTTGGGGTTGTAAGGTGGATTTCACAGGTATGTCGTTTTGATTAAAAATTCTTTCTAAAGGAATCAGTCCTTTCAGAATCTGGTAGTTTTTAAGGACCACCATATGATGATCCGCGATTTTTTCTCGGAAAGCTTCAGGATCCTCCCCTTCTTGCATGATCCATATCGGGTCATGTTGATTTTCTTGGTTTGCATGAGTTTCAGAGAATTCACCCACTGCTTCAAGAAATTTCTTAATTTGTTCATCATCCTCAAAGACCTGCCAGTGTTGGATATTGTCTGTTATAGATGGTTTGTGTTTGATTTCTATGTGATACTTCAATTTGAAAGTTGTGGGAGGAGAGAAGGTTGAAGTTGATTTAGCCAATGCATCAGCATGTAAATTCTCAGCGTGCGGGATAAAGTGGACATTTACGGACGAGAAAAAGTTTTCCATGAGATCCCAGGCACAATTCATGTATGATCTTAATCTAGGATTCTTGGCTTGGTAATGTCTGTTTATTTGTTTGACTATTAACTCTGCATCTTTGTATACCTCTAAGTTATTTATCTTTAGATTCTTGGCAGCCTCTAATCCTAATACCAACGCTTCGTATTCACATACGTTATTAGTGTAATCTATATCCCACTGCAGTCATTAGGAAAAAGGAACCACGAACTTTCCTTTGGGAGCCACTAAAAGAACTCCTGCACCAGCCCCTTCACAAGATGAGACACCGTCAAAATACATTTTCCAGACACCGGTGCTACACAGATCCTCTGTCATATAACTTGACTCTTCCTACTCTATATTGTTTTCCTCCTGAAAACCATTTAAACCATCATCAAAAGATAAGATACAATTTCCTAAACTTTGATCCGCAATATAAATAGGGAAATTGTTCGGGTTTTGAGGTTCACTTACCATATAGGCTAATCTCGTTTCTCTGTACAACTGAGTAAACTGACCACCAAACACGGGAATTGTGGAGAACTTCATATCCAAATGAAGAGAACCCCCCAGCATGGCTCCCCACGACCTAGACAACAGTAAGCCATACTTAGGGGGAATATTTGCAATAACCACATCCATCAGGATACTCTTAACCGGGACCTGTGCCAGGGTAACTACTAAGTCCTTTATCATTCCCATACACTTAACCCTTCTTGAGTCAAAAGAGTAAATATCTCCATAAGGTTTGGTGATCTGGAGACCCTATTTTTCCATAATAATCTTAGGCATAACGTTATGGGAGGCTTCAGAGTCTAACATGCAATTATGTAGCAATTGATCATATACATTTAAAGTGATATAAAAGAGAGCAATTGTATCTTTGGACCATTCAAAATGCGGACCAAAAGTGATGTTAGGTTTGTCATCTTCCAGGTTGAAAACGTCAGACTGGATTTCTAGCTCTGAGACACCCATCAGTTTGGTAATCTGCTTCCGATAAATAGGTTTTTTTGCTAATTCTACCAGAGGGATTGGTATCTTAATTTTATTTATCTCATTTTCAAAACTGAAAGTTCTTCTCACCTTGTCTTTTTCTTTGGTTGAGACTTCCGAATCCTTCCTTTCCGATTTATTCATCTGGACTGCTTTATTACTCATGGTCTTGGTTGAAGGCGTAATTTTAGTAGCCGTTTCGGTTCCTTGTGCTTGGGTCTCAACTTTTCCCACTTCAGACTCTTGTGTGCTTAATACTTTCACTTTGGTGTTGGCTAATAAGGTCTCTTCCGGAGTAGGCTCATAATCTTGACCTCTTTGGAGGATTTTCTTGGGTTGAGTAGTTGATATGGGCTTACTCTTAGATCTTAAGTTGTACTTAGGTTGAATCTCAGCCATTATCATCTCAGTTTCTTGTTGAGAATAACAAAGGTCAGTATGATCACTTTCTTTACCCTTATTCGACGGTTGTTGAGAGCTTAGATATATATCATAATCTTCTCTAGTTATATACAGTTGTGTGCAGTCATCACCGAAGTTCGTGACATCATTATCCGAATCTCTGAAATCTTGGAGATCGTTCGCTCCTATAAAATTTTCTCTCTTTAAGGGAGCTTGTATTTTTTGATCTTCGTTTTTTATTTATCTTTGTTGGTTTGGGGGGTTGGCGTTCCGCTTGAAATCCTTTTTGGGGAAAGAATCATATTTGGCCTGTTCGAGCTCCATTCTTGATATTTTATTAGATAGTTCTTTAATTACTCTGGCCATATCTTCTACCCTGTCATCTGTGGATCTATTAGACCCTGACGGACCTGCTTGTTCTCTAAAGCGTTTAGCTTCTTGGTTTCCCGTTTCTACTTTATCTTTAAGCTTACCCGAAGCGATCATATTTGACTCAATTTCTACCGCATAGTCCTACATTCGGTTTAGGGTGGCTCCCCTTCTTTCTCGCAATGAGTGAAGTTGAGGGTTCAGAAGAACTCTGAGTCTTCACTTGTGGGGTTTTAAGTTTGTAATCTGCAGCGGTTGGCTTAAGAGAGCCTCTCGCCTTTAGAATCTTCTCGAGATCGTTAACGAGTGTAATCTTCTTACCATCCAGGTTTTGTCTGGTATTCCTTCGACCGGATGCCAGTTTAACATTTGTGGAGTCGCCAAGTGAAAGATTAGGAAGCCTTAAAAAGGTGTGTACTCTTTTTTCACTATCAAAGGGTAACACGTTCAATGAAAAAAAAATGTTGTTTTCCCAGGGAAAAAGATTTCGTAACTTCGGTCCCCGGAAACGGCGGCAAAAAGATGTTGTTCCAGAGTATGTACTTAAGTCTTAGAAGTACAGTGTCTAGGCATCCGAAAGTGGGTAAAGGGTAGAGAAGATAGAAACGTCAACCTTCGACAAGGGAAACTAGGGAAGATTTCTACGTTGGCATTGTATAGCTTCCAACTGTTCATGGACGGTTATATCCTGTTCAATCGCTGCCCATGAACGTTCGAGTTAAACCCGGGTAGTAGCTGTTTTGAGAATAGTATTGAAAAGGTTTAAGGCAATGTGTGTTTGATTTGATAATCCAGGTTCAATATTGGGTTGTGTTGGTACAAGGATAGTCATGGAGGAACAGTAAAAATAAGAAAACTTCAGAGGGAAATTAAGTGTTGTCTCAATTTAGTCGTATAAAAGAGAGTTTATGGTTTCAGGAATAAAATAGGGGTGAAAATCAAAGGCTCTTTCCCGTAACTGAGTTATATCTTAATAAAATATATGAGGTGGGAGAAAAACATTTAGATGTCTATCAAGTAAGGTTCCTATCAAGGGAGAATCTCACGTATAAACAAAGGAAGAAAAAATGTAAGGAAATGACCCGATGAAGCATAAAATATATACAGAATTCTGAAAGTGTTGACTGGTCTTACACCTACTGATAGCTGGTACAAAGGAAAAACAGTAAACAATTATAGAGACCCAAAATTCATTCGCTATAGTAGAGGTTGTACTAAATTATAGCGAAGCATTCATCAGATAAGAATATGAAATGAAACTAAATACGGGATACAAGAAAACAAACTCATAACACAGTCGTGATGGAATTGAGAATCTTCAGATTTTCTTTCTATTAACTCTCAAAGTGTAAAAACTCTGTTACAATTGACACAAAAAGGTCCAGCTCTTTTTTCTTTCTTTCTATGGTATATTTATATAGTTTTACAATAATATGGAACCTCAATCGTTACAAAAATTTTGTTTATGATAGGGAGAAGAACAATAACTCCATTTCTTTTTCTCTGTCTTCACTTGGTGCCAGAAGTTTGTCCTCGTGCATGCTCGGTACAGGTGACACATCTTTCAACCAGTCGAGATATCAGCCTTGACGGTTCTTCTTGACAGTTGGCCTCAAAAGAGTAACAATCTTGGGCTAATTGCGGTAGCCTGTCTTCCATTTGTATGTCTATGATTTCGATAGTGCATAATTGCGCGCTTGGTTTGATCATACATTTGTCTATTTGGACTATGTCCACCATAGTCACTTGGGAGATCTCGGCCGAATCTCTTTCTTCTTTTTCCTTTAAATCAAGCGAGATTTTTGCCATATTCATTTGAATCAATGCCTCAGCATTACCTTTGCTATCAATGCCTAGCAAATTTCCATCTATAGAACTAAAGACCTCTTCTAAGGAATTCATTACCCTTTTGGCTTGTAGCTTGCCTTCCGCGATGCTATGTTCCCATTCTTTTAATAGAATGTTTCCTCTGGTCTGCTCTGAAATGGTGAACCTGGGAGTACTTCCGGAATCTCTGTTGTTTGTGGCTATCATAGCCTCTTGGAAGGCAACCAGTGTTGCTCCATATTCCCTTTCTCTAGCAGTTAAATTATCCAAAACTTGATTTACCAGCAAGCAGTTGTCCCGAATCACCTCTACCTTGTCGAGTAAATTTCTTTGGGCTGTGGAGACTCTACTCCGAATCTCCATCGCCTGGGACTGAAACATCCCGATATTTATCACTTTGATTTCGGTGATTTCCACCCTAGCCTGAAGCTATTCGATCAAATATTTTTGCTGGCTCGCTTACATCTGACCATCCTGAACCACCAGTTGTGCTTGTTCGAGCTTAGTCTTGAGCAGCTCTATCTCATTTTTATCAGCCAACCTGGCCTGCTCTATTCCTACACTTTCCTAGTCTTTGGCAGCCTCTGCTGTTGTGGCTAGTCTGGCTTCCAGGGTCTTGATGAGGCGATTCTTTCATTTCAGCTGGTTTTTCAAGATCCCGACTGAAAATTGGTTCGCCGTAGCATATGCCCCTAATGTCCCAGCTATTTCCGTGGTGAACTAATCATTCTTCTTGTCCTTCCCATCAGTTATAAATTTGTATTTCTTGGATGCTGACTCTCCTTCCTTATATAATTCCCTCTTTACCATTGCCTTTCTTTTCTTATCAAAGAAGAACTCATTCGGAGGGATCTCTTCTACCCTTATAGGCCTCAACACTTCATTGAATATCTACCCTGCGTCAATATTTCCATGAGTTGACTGCAAGGGAGTAACTGATGTGATAGGTTCTCTGATTTGCTTCGCTGATTTTCTCAGAGTAGTAACCAGACTCCGCTTCTTCGACGGGTCATGAGTCTTTATCTCTGCTTTCAAACTCTTAGTTTTCTCTCCCTCGTCCTGGTGTTTTTCTTGATCGGGAGTCGCATCCTTAGAGCCTTCGACATCTTTTTGTTTCACTTCTGCCATACTCCGACTCTCACCCCACAACACTGCGGGAAGACAACTGCGTCGATGTTATTGGAACTTCAGAACATCGGCTCTCTCCTCGGGTGCCAAGGTTTGTATCTGAGCTAGAATCTCGGCATAGGACCTTGTGCCTCGGAAAATTTCATCCGAGGGTGAATTCTCATGCTCAAATCTCTTGAGCCCGCAAATGGCCAAATGATTTCTCACGACCCTTTGCGGATCGTGCTTCTTGTATTCAATGAGGACCAAATTTAGGTCTTCCAGGGCTGCTGCCTCAGCTTTGGCATGCCCAAAATATAATAAAGAATATGAATTTAAATGAATAGGAAAAGGTGGCCATACCTTCTTTGAGTATCCCTTAATCTCCTTGCTTATACCACCGTTTATTGTTTGTGTAACAACCTCACGACAAGCCAACTTTTTGGGAATGAACAATGGAAATGCATGTAGGGGAATAGAATCCCCGAAAACTCTAAGATATGAAAATTTGGCTTCTACATACCAATTGACTATGCTGCTTAGATTTGTCACTATATTGTCCGAGATCCTGGGTGGCAGGTGACCGAAAATAGTAACATGTAGAGGCACCATCACCCAGTTGAAGATTTCATATACGAAATTTGTCGCATTGTTTTCCCACAATTTTGCATGATAGACATGGATAGGCTCATCTTCTACTAGATTCCAACTCCAGCTCATTAATGGAAAATGTGTTAGAAAGAAAACGACGTCCATAATGTATGCAAACATGAAAAATGAAGAAGTCTTTCCACTTTCTTTCTGCCCCCGATACTCTGTGACCCGACTGGTCAAGCTATCTGATAGCATCTTCACCCAGTCGAAGGAACAACCTTTGGCGACCCGAAACATGAGAGGCACCCATGGAAGAAATAAATGTGGGGTGTCCTCTCTCCTGTATAATCTGCATGTCATCATAGATACATACTTGTACTGCGGTTCTAAGGAAGCTATTGAATATATGTCGTGGTTGTCAGCCTTGAACTTCGCAACGTGTGAAACCCAATATTTTATTAAGCTAGACATGGTTTTATCATACTATACACATTCCTTCTGTTTGAACTCATCCAAGAATTCGGCACCATATGTATAGTCGGACGCTGTGGGAAACTTATACATGGCTTGCAAATGTTCAGGACTAAAAGTATCGATGGTGACCTTCTACTCATTCATGATGGTTCTGGTTGGTATGTCCACATGGTCTAATGCCCATCGGACCATGTCATAATATGGGAGCAATTGTGGCCTGACCGCTACTTTATGCATTCTCGATTGAATGAGGATCTTATACTTGGTGGTTATGTCGTATTTTTCATTGTCGCCGGAATCATCAGAATAATCCACCAATTCGGCCTGCAGAACATCGGAAACAAATGACCAATTTGGGACCGAGTCGATACTTCGAGGTGAAGTATTAGCGACATTGTCCGAACCTTGTCCCGAAACCTCAACACTGGCCTTGGATGCTTTTCGCGGGGCCATGCCTGGAGATCCTGCTAGCTCTTCTGCAATAAAAATACGTATACATACAGAAGTTAGCGCGCTGAGAAAGTGTGCTTTGTGTAATATAAAAATTCATTTGTTATAATTAACCACAAATCTTATATATATATTCGAAAACTCGGTACCTTTCAGAACAGGTCTGTCAAATCATGTTTAGAAATAAATTTTTCCATAAAAATCCGATCTTTATTCGTCGATTTTCCCTAATTCCTAATTAATGAAATAATTTTTGGTGGTTTGAAATGTTAGTTGGAGTATGGAAGGAATAAGGCTACCTCGTAAAACATGCAAGCATCAAAACACGGGATATATTGATTTAGCTTAATTAATCCGATTTTACCAATGTTAATTTATCTTTCGGTACTCGTTGTATAGGAATTTTTTCTTTAACTCTTTGAACCTCTAACCCCCAAATTTGCGACGATCGATTTTGGTTAACAAAACCGCAATTGTTATTAGGCGCTTAATTGACTTCGTAATTACTTATATTCTCCATATCGCGACTCGGAGCCTCGAAGGTAAGTTTCCGGGAAGTTTGCATGCCGAGCTGCGAAACCGCGAGATCGCGATAATATGACTTAATTAAAAGGGAAGATAAACTTGGATTAAGTAATTAATTAATTATGTTCATATCCTTATCATGATTTTGTGATTTGGGGCTTAGACAGTGTAACTTTAAGAAAAAAAAATGCTTAGTGGCGAATTGCCGACAGAAGGTTACCATGGTTTAGCTTTTACTTTTAACCTTGATACAGGTTACTAAAATAAGGACTTCATGTTCTCGGCTATCGGGGCTACGACAATAAACATTTGGATTTGGTGAACGCCGAGGTGCAAAAACCCGATGACGTTTAATCATGGTTTAGGAAAACTTTACTCCTGTTACTGCCCTGGGTAAATATTCAAAACGATTTCATCGTTTCGTTGCTCGGGATGCGTGAACTACGTGATTTATAGCATCCAACCTACGAGATTCCAAGGTAGAACAAAAGGGGAAAACACAGTTTTATGAAAGGTAGGAATCGCCTCGAGAGTACAATAATAATCGTTGCTTGCGTGATAAAGCTTTAGAGATTCTGAAACCACAGACAGAAACTACGAACACCATCTTTCAATTTCGATCATTAAAAATGAAATTTGTGATGGGCTAGAAAAAAAAGGGCGGCTCCAACATGGGGATTCAAATTCAAATATGATCATGGGCATTTTGTTGCTAACCTCATCCATTTAAGAATGACCATACATGTATATATTTTTTTAATTATTGATTTTGGAATTTACTTTATTTTTTTAACATGAGATAGGGAATATTTACCGAGAAGTCATAATTTTACTTTTGTATTTGAAAATTTTCTTATGAAATTATTTGTAAAAGTTTTGGTTGATTTTAAAATGATCCAAATCATTGAATTTTTGAAAAGAAAAATGATAATGGTCCTTACTTATAAAAGAGACACAAAAGACACAATTTTACAGTTCCATATACAACACATGAATTTTACCAGATTAAAAATACTTATATTTTCTAAAATTAAAGGCACCAATAATGTGTTAGGGAATCTATCATTAAGTGATGAAATTGGTAGTTATATTATGAGTAGTTTCATATGGACAAAATGTTTTAATAATGATATGGGTCATCCTATCAATCAAATCAAATCAAATAAGAAGTGAAGTAGTGCAACGTTCTTTCGAAATCAGGCCACTTCTCAAATTGTAAAGAGTTTTTGGTATTACTGAAATTCATGGTTGACTTTGTCATTAGTGAAATGATGAAGATGATAATGTAATGGTATGGTTTTACAATTGTAATTTTGTGGAAGAGACAGTTTTGTTATTGTATACAAGTTGATGTTGTAATAATTTTATTGCAAGGGGAGTATATAATGTATCTTTAGTGTTAATTGATATTTTGTAAATACTTTCGAATTGATGTTATGGTTTGTTATGGTTACAGAAAAAGTTGTAGTATTTAGTTTATTAATTTAATAGAGTTTCATTGTTGTAATTTACTAATCTGACAAGGAAAATTGAATGAAAAATCATGCTTCATTTTAGAAATCAAACATTGGTTGCAAAATCATGCTTAATTCTAGAAACCAAATATGAATAGTGAAAGATAAAGAAACTAGACTCTAAATGAAGAGTCAAAGTAAAAGTGATGCACGGTGATGAGATAATAATGATATT
Organism: Picea glauca; assembly: GCA_000966675.3. Classification (NCBI taxonomy): domain Eukaryota; kingdom Viridiplantae; phylum Streptophyta; class Pinopsida; order Pinales; family Pinaceae; genus Picea; species Picea glauca. Next base: position 251,736 of record JZKD02S0083889.1, on the reverse strand, counting down.
AGTTTTGTAATGGTTTTATGTTTTGAGAATATGATTGATAACAAGAAGTCATGATAATATTGGTGATGTTGTAAAGTATTTAGAATGTTTGTTGTACTTGAGTTTAAATGATGTAAATATAGATATGATTTTAAGACCTACTAAAGAGATACGAACCCCATTTTGGTACACTTGAGTCATAAGACCTATATTTAGGTATGTAGGTATGGACTTCCCCAATATTGTTGAAAACATTATTATTTATGAATGTTTGTTATAGCACAATGGTGCATGAGTACCAAGTTGTGAAATTAACCACTTAGATAAGTATTAGAGTGGCAGGTCTACTCGTATATTGGTTTGATGATTAGATTGAAGATAATGTGTATTTAATATGGGAGGAAATGTGTGAAATAACATTAAAAGTGTGAGATTTTTAGGGACCAAGTTAATGAACCATGTATACGAAAAGGTTGCTTAAAAAATTAACAAAGAATAAAAATCAATGATAATGCACCCAAATGAAGCCCAAGACATATAAATACAAAAACTAAAGATGAAATAAATCCAGTGATGAAACTATTTAAAAATGAAAACATAATCCACATGAAAAGAAAGAAAACAAAATTAGTTAAGTAAAATAAAATTGAACAAGAAAACAAACATTAAGAGGAAGTGCTAGATATAACAAAAATACACACATAATTAATTTTTCCGAAGATTTATTTATTAATTTTTTAAATAATCTTGAATCTTTATATTTCCATAATAATAGTTTACAAAAATATTGTTGTTGGCCTGCCACTAGGGAAACTACACCAAAAATAATGCATCAAATTGTCTGTGGTAACATGGAAGAATTCCCTTTTAAAACTAAAAGTTTGGATATAAATCAAGGTAAGAATATAAGTGAGAATAAGGCTATCTACTATGCCAAAAGGAAAAGAAAATTGTTGATTTTTCCTACCTTGACATTTGTGAGGTGGGATTGAGACCCCAAACCCTACTAGAGAAGATAACAAATTGAAAAAACAGAAGACCAAAAACACTAGGTAGAGGGTTGGCCCTCATTCGAAGGCACCTGGGTTTGAGACATAGTAACTCAAGATAGATATAAACCCGTCAGATGGTTGGACATTAGATTTAGCTTGTGTTTTTGGAGCCTAATGTTTCCTTGAATTTCATTGAGCTAGAGTATAATTTCATTCTTGTCCTCCTTTCTATCAACCATGGTGTGGCCCAACAGAAGATTCAAATGCCAGTATATATCCACAGTCCTCAGGTACTGTGAGACCTTAGAACTTGTTTTACCAGTGTATGAGACCCATAATCCAACAACATCGAGAACCTCATCATCTGAGACAAAGTGCCTCAAAACTTGAACGTCAGCCTCTGCTAATTATATCTCATCTTGGATATGGGGAAGGGTGTGAGCTAGATAGTGTCAGATGACTCTTTTGTAGCAGCAGCTAGATGGGAACTAGAGTGACCTCTTTGTCTACATGAAGAACCTCCTCGAGCATGACAAGATCGACCCCCACAAGCAATTCAAGTCCGAGTGAAGAGGAAAAGGGATGAGGGAGAGGATGGAAAATGAGCTGACATCGAGGTGGTAGAGGAGAGGGGAAGGAAGTGTAGTGGGAGAGAAAGGTGAGGGGGGAAATATCTTTGAGGAGCAGGGATACAATAACCAGGTGACAAGTCGAAGGAAGAGGAGAGGGTGTCACCATTATGAGAGTAGTGAAGGAGATTAATTAGAAGAGTTGCAAAGGAATATCCCATGATGAGTTGCAGAATGAGAAGCACGTACTAGGTGGAAGAAAGGTACCCTTCATAACATCATAACCAGGAAATGAGTTGGATGACCACGAGGAGGAATGATCTAAGATTTACACATTTGAGCGGTGTGATAACTCTGCCTGAGATGAGGCGACGAGAGCTTGAGGAGGGTGGAAGTGCTAGTGGGCTGAGGGGAGACATGGCAGTCTATCTCGAACTATGACCCCACAACTTGTCTATTCCTTATCAACCGATATGGGGGTTTCCCAAGAAAAATAGTTAAATATATTGTTGTGTAAATAAATTACTAAACAGATGCATAATATAGAAAAAAAATTAAATGTCTATGTTTTAATATATCTAAGTGTAAATTCTAAATCCAACTTCTTTTGGCAAGATGTTGCGGTTAATTGCTCATCGTAATAATTCTAGAAAGACAATGTTTTAGGAAAAAACTAAGAATGCCAAATGTAAGGTTGTTGAATTTTCCTTGAGCTCCACACCCTCATAAAATAAAAAAGGAATTTTCCTTCATCTACATACCCTCATAAAACAAAAAAATTAATGGGGAGGTGTGACAAATAATTTAATAAAAAATACATAATTTTATCATTTCACTTGTGAACACATAATTTTATTTTTTTAGTTGTTAATTTTGATGCAATGACATTCATTGTACTCATTAAGTTTTATAATTTTTAATATATATATCTATATCTATCGATCTATCTATCTATATAATGAAAAAATGAAAGTAGTTTTATTAAAAAGGACAAAGTTACATCAAGAAATGCTCTTGGCATTCATGTGGTTATACAACCCCGAATATTCTATCAAGGCAGGAGATAAAATTCAAAATCATAGACCAACAACATAGACTAAATATATAATCAAGTTTGATATACAAAAATACCTCAAACTAGTGATCAATAGTTCCAAACTTATAGAGCTCAAAAATACATGTATCATTGGGAAATATCATCTTAAAGTCAAGAATAATATATGGTGTTAAATAATATAGTGAGCCAAGTGTTGTGAATAAATTCCAAGGAGCCATGCAAACCCTTTTCCCAAACTTCCAAGACACCTTTATCCAAGAACAGTCCATCTTTTGACTGTTGGTCCTCTTCCTTGTTCTAATTATTATAGACATGAGTAAAGGAGATGTGTGAGAAGAAAGTAAGTAATCTTTTGACATCACCCATAGGTTATAGTGTGTTTTAATGAAGAGATTGAGTTCCATTCATGCAATTTATAACTAACATTGAGTCCCCACAAATGTTTAGATGGGAGATTCCTCTTCCCTTGGCTAGTAAAAACAAGAGTTTTGTAGCCATGAATTCACTAAATTTGTTTAAGGGGTCGCCCAAAATTTCTACAAAGGAAATTGTGGTATCCTCATAAATATTTGTAATTCCCAATACTCCCCTTTTTGTTGGTGTACCCTAGGAAACCCCATCAAAGAAGGCGTGAGGGAGATTTTTTGAATAGATGGAGTTGGATGGATTTTAGAAAGAGATTTCATGCTAACCATATTATCCATGATGTGATAAAGTGAATTTCTTTGATGTTTGAATAAATTAGGTCGTCCATTCAAGATTGCAGAGCAACATAGATCATCTCTCCTCCCCACTGAATTGAGTGCCCCAATGATTTGTAGATTTCATTCGAAACCGAACATGAGAAAGGGAAATGTAAGAACATAAGTAGGCCGGTTTGAATGTCCTATTTAATCAAGGATAATCTACTAGGTCACAAAAAATTCATTTTCTGTAGATTATCCTAGGTAGTAGATTTATTGTGGAGCAGAAACCACATGAACAATTTCAAATTTTCATAAATTTTCATTTCCAAAGTATTTTCCCCTACCAAGGGGGATGGGTTACATTATTGTCTAGTATTAATGTGGAATATCAAATTTTGGGAGCATATCCCCCCGCTGGATTAAAATAGAAGATCAAGGAGTCTTCTTGGTCTATAGGATATACCAAGAAGGTTTTTAGAATATCTAGATAGTCCACCTAGAGAGGGACATGTATTTATTCCAGGACTCCCTCCTGCCATATTAGCAAATGAGAGAGTCCATATTGATAATTTATTTGATATATTTCATGTAGATAAAAGAATCCCCCTTGAGTAATACGACACATGAGGGGATTGCAAAGGATATGCTTTCCATTGCAACCAATCCAACTCTATTTCATAATAAGGATGTTTTCTCCATTGTCAACATTCCATATGATCCATTTACCAATAAGGGGGAATTCATTTGAAACATCTTTATAGACAATAGAGCAATTCTAAGTAGATATTTGTGGCATACAAATCCAATAAATAATTGTTTCCATTGGGAATTATTTCTCCTTTATGACTTATGACCAGAGACCTAATCCATCTATAATTCTCCAAGCATTATTGGAAGCAGGATATTGTGAAAAAACATGCATATCTCTTATTACACATCCACCAATTGTTTTGGCACCACAAGGTGTTTTCATTAGGACAACACAAGGGATTTCCTATATTTTAACCAAACCATAAAAACCGAGATGATAATTGGTTTATTTTTCATAGAATACCTCTTGGTACCCAAGACAAAGAATTCCAACAGATGGGGATAACTTCCAACACTGACTTTATCAATACTAGCCTCCTAGATCTAGAGAGCCATCGATTGCAGCAAGAGCATAATTGTTTTTTGTCTTTGGAAAGGAATTAGAGATAATCCTTTTTATTGTAGTCGTTTTTTGTTAGGTAGAACCCAATATACTTCATACTTGAATGAATATATTTAACTTGTAGATAAAGAACATAGGATATGTGTTGATTCTCCTGGGCAGTCCCCAAGAATATAAAGAAGATTTTTCCATGTTCAATCTCATGTTGGTTGCAATAAGAAATGTTTGAAGGATATCCTTTATTTTTTCTATGTAACATAATATTCATTCACAGAAGATAAGGATATCATAAAAAAAAAAAAAGTGAGATAATGAAAATATTGTATGGATATGAATACATTTTATAAGAGAAGATGAAACTACATTATGAATAATCCTACTGAGAGTGTCAACCACAATCAAGAAAATAAGAGGGGAAAGTAGGTAGGATTGTCAAATGAAAATGTTTTCCTTGAATAAGGGGGAGGTTGATCTATTGACTAGAAGAGCGAAGGAGGTGGTAGTAATTCCATTTAGCATCTAAGTTACAAAGGTGTGAGAAAAAACTAGGTGTCTAAGAAGTAGTCTAAAGTAAATCCATATGACCCTATCAAAAGAATTGAAAAGATCCAACTTAAATGTGATTGTGCTTTGTCTACCCATGTGAATGGAGTGAAGTACCTTCTGAGCTAGTCTAGCTTCCTGGTGTATTTTTATTCCCTAGATAAAACAAAATTGTTCAGAGGAGATATTTTCCGCTAGATGATTTTTCAACCTAGACGGAATCAACCTTGAGATGATTTTGTATATGTTTTTGTAGAGGGAAATAGGTCTGAAATGATCAAAATTTTGGGGGTTATCTTCCTTTTGGATAATATAAATTAATGTGGCATTGAAGGGAGAAAATATATGTCACTTTTTTCTTGATCATTCAACCAATTTTAATAGATCTTCTCCTAGGAATTCAAAACATTTGGTGCATAATTCTATAGTGAAACCATATGGGCTGACACTCTTATCCTTTTGAAAATTATGTACTGTCCTCCACAATTCTTCCTTGGATACCTCCTCCATTAGGATTTCATTTCCTTGAATTTGATTGATGAAACTAGGTAAGAAAACTTCTATCCAGAGAATTGTATCTATGGTGGCTTCAGGGTAAACTTTGAATAAGATTTTAAATGATTAGATACTTCCTATACAATATCATCAAAGGATGAACCTTTTGTTACATATTGTCTATCAATGGACAAAATTGTGTTGGAATCCTTTGTTCCATTTTCAAAATGATGGAAAATTTTAGTATTTTCCTCTCTTAAATTGTGTTGGAAATATCTAAGAGAATTGTACTATGATCTGAACCCCCCCCCTTGAGGCTACTGACTACCAATTCATTAAGTTGTCCTGAATAAGGACCTTTGACAAAATAAATATTTCTAAACGTTTTGAAACTCTATATACACCCAATCACATGTTCCTCGAGGTGGGAGAGTATTTTATTGGTTGAATGTAAAAAATACCCATGTCCTCTAGATTTTTTAAGAAGAAGTCTACTAGAGGGTCCTTGTGAGCCTCTCAACCTCACATATCAATATCCCCCAAAGTGAAATTAAAATCACCCCTTATGAGAGCTTGATCCAAAGTAAGTAGAGAGGATTGGAAAATCTTGTTCCAAAAATCCTTCCTCTCTAGATAGGGCCCATAGATATTAATACAGAGGAAACAAATACTTATCACATTGGAAAGAAAGAGTGTGCCCAATAATGAAGGAATGGACCATGAGTTGATCAATTTTAAATAGTTTTTTCTCCATCTAGTCAAAATCCTACCAGATTTTCCATGGTAATCCAAGGACAAAATTCCAATTTAGGCTAGGATGGAGAGAAAGATTTTATTTATTTATCACCACCTATCATAGTTTATTGTAATAGAATAATAGTGGGATCATGGATATTTCATAGTCTTCTAATGCATGACTTTTTGGTAGGGTTGGCCAACCTACGACAGTTTTCAGAGAGAATGATCATTTTGATACCTAGCTAGGGGAAGCTTCTCTACGGGTCCCAATTATATGTTTTTGTATCCCTACTCGAACTTCCAAGATGGTTTGTTTTTTTTGTAAGGAAATGAATGTTTTCATCTCTTTCTAAGAGCCTTTTATATATGTCTCCTCATACATGTCAAGGCCTCCTAGGATTCCTACAAAAACATGATTTTGGCACTGAGAGTGGGAGCGAAGATTTTATTTTGGGGGGTGGAGCATGGAAGTGAGGGAGGGATCATAGGAGGGTTAAGAGGAGGGACCATAGTAGGGGGGATAATATGTGGGGAAATAAAGGGATAGAAGTAGAAATGGGGATCAAAGGTTTAGGATGTGAGCCAAATAATCTTTAAAGGCCCAAAAGGAGAGATTTTATAGAAGGGCCCCTGGCAACATGACCTTCTTTTGAGCCAGATGAAATACACTCTTTGGAATATGAAGGAATGGTATGAGATGAAAGAGGAAGCTTACTTAGAGTTTATCTATAGGTTCCTTCATTGAGAACCAAATCCTTTGCTTTTAGTAGCTTGATTTCCATAGGGGTTATCTGAGGGAGGAGGAAACCCATGTGGGCCCTGCGACTTCTTGGATGAGACACTTGGTCTTTATTTTTCTTTTTCAGCGATAACATTTTGATCCAATATCAACACTTCTCCTCTTGAGTGAAATTTCTCACTGGGTGTCCACATGCATGACATTATCCACATCTAAAAGGGATTCCTTCATAGTCTAGATCCTTGTGATAGAAGTAATCATAATGTTGTATAGTGATGTTATCTACTAGCCCCACCTAGAGCTTTAGTTCAACTAAAATATGAGCCATACCCATATATATATATTTTTATATAAGTGATATATACTTCTTATAAGAAGCCCAAGGCATTTCCAATCTCCAAAAACACATCTTCCAGCCAATAGAGTAATGGTGGTCACGGGATGTAGTGATTTTAAATCTCCCTATGTTTGCATTGAAATCCATTGACCACCATTTTAGGAAAAGAGTTTGAGCTCCAAAGATCCACCTAACTTTAATGACTCTATCAGTGTCTACCTCTAACCAAAATTTCCACGCTAGCCATCCTTTGTCTAGAAAAAGGATCTTGGGTTCTTATCTAATAACTTTTGAAAAGGTCTACAAGGTCCATTTTCAAAGGGTGTCAACTGACAAGCCCTTGCTAGAAAATCTCCCCAGTAGATTTCATTGAATTTTATTTTGTTTCCAGGTACTAGATTAACATTCCTAGCCTTTCTCTTTAGGAATTATTTTGATTTCCTCCTGTCATCTGTATCATCAAAATGGGGCACACAAGTAATGGGGGGAGGTGTTTTCAGGACCTGACCATGCATTAAATCTTTAGATAAATATTTCCCAATAAATTCATAATATTTGGTGGTCTTCGAATCTAGAAGATATCCATGGATAGGGGACTTGGTCTATGTGACTGTTGGGGTTGTGTCATCATTAGTTTGGGTGTAAGGATCCAATACCCTGGCCTCATGCGAGAGAGTTTTTAGAAGATAAATGACTAGAAGATTGAGTGATATCTATAGATCATTGGATGGTTTGATGGAACCCATCCATTCACCATTATGGAGAGCAGTGACAACAAAAGTAGATCGAGAGGAGTATAACTTAACACAAAAATTGTTGATGATGTCATGGATGATCTATATAGTGTGCTCTTCCAAAGGAATGACATGGATGATTAAGATGTGTTGTTTTCTATCATTTTTCTCTCCAATAATATACATTTTAAGAATCTATCTTTACAATACATTGATACAAGAAAATGGCTATAAATTGAAGAAATTATACAGGCGCTATATATTACATAGCCTAGATGCACTATATATTACATAGCCTAGATATTAGATACATCGAGTAGATATTACCTTGCATAAATAACATATATTATATATGCATCAGCTTCAAACATAATTGCATCGCCTCTCCACTCCATAAGTGATGTGCTCCATAGTGGCGAATGCTTGCTTGTTGGACTGTGTTGTGGGAATGTAAAGAGTCTTGTTGGATTGTGCTGTGGGAATGGAACAAGTCACATACAAGACTAAACCAAGAGGATAAATGCGATGTTTTCTTGGTAAGGCGGTGGTTTGTCGGTGATTGAAAGGAAAGCTCAACATTTTCAAGGAAGTGGCAGAGGATTTAATGAAAGCTCAACATTGTGGTAGTGGATTTAATTAAAGCTCAATATTTTCCAAACAGCATGAACATCATTTGTGTGTGAAATCATTGTAATATATTTCAAGCACTGAAATAAAAAAAAAAAAAAAAACACAGATGTGAAATAAAGTTATAACAAAAATGAAAACTTTAGGTTATATACCTTAAGAATGAAAATATTACATTATTTGGAAATAAGACTCCAAATCTATGAGCAGTTGACCCCGAGCTTGAAAAGGCATCAATTGGTCTTTCTTACCTTCCACCACTTATGACTGCTCACTCTTGACTTGAAGGAAATACCAACAGTTTCACTTGCAACAAAGCAAGAAGCACCCCTTACATACCTATATCCAATAGATTGAGTTCTATACATCAATACTAACTTCATGTGTAGATGAATATTCCCTAAGACATGAACATTCTCCCCAACCTTAATAGTCCCCTACTCAACATGTTTAGTCACCATGTTAACCTGAGGAGATTCTTAGGGAACAAAAGATTAATACAAGATAAATTTTCTTAAAGCCCACATGAATAACAAAAGAAAACATTGAATTATTTGAAAAATAAAATATATTGTCATGAACCCATGCGTCTTGAATAGGAGGATAATGATCCTTTGACATGTCCAAAGGATTGCATGCACAATATGTGACTTGCGACTTGTAGAAAGGTACAGTGCCTTGAAAAGGGAAATCTCTATATCATATTGACACACTAAGCCCATCTATCTTTATTGCTTACAGATGGATTAATATTAATAACACGTTGAGAAAGAATACTAGAAGCACCTTTTCACACTCATGCCTTAATCCACGTTGGAAGTGATCCCCTTCCAGTATCACCAGACATTGTTTCTGTGTAAGAACAAGGCCTATCATACCTGGTCATGGAAGGAGGCATCCTTGAGAGAGGCAACGACACCAGGAAATTAATATCGAACCCACATTACTATTCACCTCCACCATTGTCCTCTTTCTGGGATCGTTGAAGAACAACTATTGAATGGCAATGCCAATGTCAATATCAGTAATTAATGAAAATAAGTAGCTCCTTATCATAAGGGTCATCACGCGCTATCCATGTCTATAGTTTATCAGAGATACATAATCTGGTACGACACTGGGTCAGAGCATACATAAGGAATTTTGTTTCGTATGTGGTGATGAAGCATGTTATGTGTGGGTGGGATCTCCAGGGCTCAGTGGATAAATTTTCCCATTTCCTTAATTACTCTATATAGCATAAAAGTCCAACACATGGTCAGGTGAGATCGGGCTCTTCCTTTAGTATAAAAGTGAAGACATCCTTGAGAAAATTATATTTTTAGCACCGCTACAGCCTCAAACATACATCTATGTCCCTCTCATTTAAATCAACCTTATTTAATATACAACTAATGCATATCCTTGATATGTCTGTCTGACAGTCACATTATCATTGCTCGAGCTGCTTCCTTCTTTGGGGCAATTTCTGGTTGTTGTGGGAGTTCCTCTTGATAGATGATAAGGACCCTAGGGCAGACTTAGTTAGGGTAGACTCTGGTAAGTCAGGATCTTAGGCCAACTCTAGTGAGGTGATATAGATTTAGGTGTGGACCAAAAGAACTTGTTCTTTGAAGGGTAAAATATTGAAACTCGTTTTATCGTTGAATTGTTCTCCCAGAATTGTTGAAGAATATTTTCTCAGTTAAGTTTAGGGTATTAAAAGATATCAAAACATTGTTTTCAGAGTGCTCAAATGCCCCGTTACTCTTTGATTTTTGACATTGATATGATCTCACTACTTAATTCTTTTGGCAGGCGTATTATCTTTGGTGTAACAATTTCTTCTCGGTGATGGAATCCCACAGTTACTCTCAAATTTTTGGCAGAGATACGATATCCCTTAAGTGCATTCAATTAATGAGTTTACTATAGCGAAATGTGATTTATGGAACTCAAATGAATATGACTACGAACCTGTCAAAACAAATTGCGTTCCTCAGAGATTCCACAACGTCACACAGGAATTGTTTTTGTCATGCAGCATAAAACTTGGGTGGCATAGGGACCAATTTTCTTCGGTCTAGAAAGGATGGTGAACACAACATGTAGGTTGTTGAGTTTCCCTGCATCCATATATGGATGAAGAGGGCGAGGAGGGTGAGGAAGGACATTCTAACTTAAGATAACGCTTCATGAACCTTGTCTATAGTTTTTCATTTTCCTTCCCAATGTTAATATGGAATTTAGTTGGTTGGTAAGTCAATACTTGTCAGCATCAGAGGATATAGTTGGAGAGGATGAGAAGGCATTCATATCTATGAGGGACTGACATTAGCATAGAAGCTATCACTGGGGTCAGTTCTCAAAACAGGGTATATACTATTTGATTTGATAGCTTCATTAGCACTTTAAAAACTAGGTTGGGGATATCCCCTGTTCAATTCGATGACCTACACTTAATTAATATTTGTCATGCATGATATGATGATGACTTACTATTGGGAATCATGGGTACCATAGAGCTCATAAGAGGAATCCAAATTTTTTTGGATATCATAAATTTGAATGATGAATTGGTGCTCAACGTTGACCTGGGATGATTAGAAAGCAAGTCCTGAGAAATGATTAGGATAGAAAAATAGTTTCTTTAGATTACTTAATGGGAGGGATCAATATAAATGGAGAAAGATGGATAGGTGAATTGGACTACCTGTGAACACCGCAACGATGTGTTCTCCCCATGCGTCTGACAGAGATTTAGTCCCCCTACTAGATTATTGTGTCTCATCATTCCTACCGATGTTTTGATCTTGATTAGGGATAGTTTTAGATTCCCAAATGGGTGTTTAAATTAAGATGATAACTTTTCTTACACTCTAGTTGGATTTACTACATAACCTATTTATTCGGGACCATGAGGAGTGCTTGAACCCTACCCTTAAATCAAGATTAGAACCTGGAACAGGATGTTGGCTTAGATGTCTGGTTGGGATGAGATCTCTTCATGAATCACATATGTTCCATCAACTAATCATTTACCTTTAACAAAGAATATTTTTTAGCATTAATATTGTGTTTGTATTGAAATTGTTGTTCTCTACAATTTATGATATAAAGATATATACCATCATTGTAGATTATAGTATATGCTAATTACACTATCTACAGATGTAATTCAAGGACTCACACTGAAGATATATAAAACCCCAAACCTACCAGTGTATTTTAGTAGAAGTCCAGGACTACTTTGTTACAATGAGTATCTATGAGTTTCATATGCATATGTTATATGGATTACGTTGTGTTGTTTGCGATAATTTTTATCTCCAGTAACATTCATTTTAAGAATCTATCTTTAGAATACATTAATACAAGAAAATGGCTATAAATTGAAGAAATTATACATGTGCTATATATTACATAGCCTAGATATTAGATACATCAAGTAGATATTACCTTGGATAGATAGCATATATTATATATGCATCAACTTCAAACAAAATTCAATCACCTCTCCACTCCATAAGTGATGTGCTCTAGAGTAGCAGATGCTTTCTTGTTGGACTGCATTGTGGAAATGGAAAAAGTCTTGTTGGACTGTGCTGTGGCAATGGAACAAGTCAGGTACAAGACCAAACCAAGAGGAAAAATGTGGTGTTTGCTTGGCAAGGCGGTGGTTTGTCGGTGCATTGAAAGGAAAGCTCAACATTTCGAGGAAGTGGTAGTGGCTTTAATGAAATCTCTGCATTGTGGCAATGGATTTAATGAAAGTTCATCATTTTCCAAGTAGAATGAACATCATTTGTGTGTGAAATCATTGTACTATATTTCAAGCACTGAAAAAAAAAACACAGATGTGAAAGTTATAACATAACTGAAAACTTTAGGTTATATATTTTAAGAATAAAAATATTACATTCTTCAGAAATAAGACTCATGAATCGATTGAAAGAGTCCTGACCTTCAACAAGAGACTAATAAAATGGTTGGTTGACTCTAGCAATCAGGGACTGGTTGACTCTAGCGATCAGGGACTAATAATTAAAGTATTGTAAATATTCACAATTTTAGGACACATTAACAACAAATGATATCTGTCATCAATACTTATTGACAACTAATTTATAATAAGTTTTACCTACAAAAAATATTAATTTTATAACAATTAAAAATATAAAAGAATTAAACTAATTAAAACATAAAATTGTGAATATTTACAATGCTTTAATTATAAATTGTGAAGGCTAGGACTCCATCGACACATCATTGAATTTCAATTACTTTTCCTTTTACCACACATATTTTTGAGCTTCTCAAAGTTGTACATAGGAGGATTAAAATGTCCATTAAATTGATATCACTAAAAATATCATTAAATTCGTGTCCATTAGTCTGAAAAACAAACTTGAAAGGGTAAGATAAATGTGAAAGAGTAAGTTAGAAAACATAAAATAAAAGGGTAAGTCACACGATCAATGCACTCCACTATGAAATAGACTGGAAAGGATGAAAGGGTAAGTCAGATGATCAAGAAGGGCATGTCAATAAGTCATTGAATGCCCACCGCCACCCCCATCATAAATTATCATCAATTATAATTATGGGGTGTTTTTCTTCTACTTATATTTTTTCTTATATTTTTGATAGATTCATCACTGGTTTATTGGGTTTGTTGGTTGCAGATGTTCATTGTTTTCTTGAATTTTGCAAAGTTGAAATGTTGCAACTGTGTTATTCAGCATTCTATCAGTAAGATTGAGTTTCATTCTTATTTATTGTTTTCTTTTAGCAAGTAAGGAATTATTAGTAAACACTTTGAGAAATAGTAAATAATTTGACAAATTTGTTCTTTGCATCACAAAGAAAATTTGAAACTTTGTTCTTTGCATCACAAAAAAAATTGAAATTATGTTTGATTTCTAGAAACTAGTATCTCCTTTGTGGTAATCACTTAGAGAAACTATTCATAAGGTATGCCCAGCTACTAATAACACCCATACCATCAATTGTACCATCACTAGATGTTTACTCCATCATTGGAATCTAGGAATCTAGTTTCTATGGGGCACAAGGGATGATTGTGCCCTTTGATCTACGTGGATATCGGTGGCCACCCACCTTTTTCGACTGGCTCAAAACAATTTTATTGCAATTTTGATAATTTACTACTTTTAGCGGGTTTTAACTTCCGGGACCATTCTGAGGTCCAACCATATGTCTGTAGACACAATGACATTTATGTGTCTCGACCCCATAGCGTCATTGTTACTTTGGGGGGTCATCTCTACAGAATACCAGAGGTAGTTCCAACTATTGTTCCACCTAAAAAGTGTCGCAAGGTAGTATCTCATACTATAAAATTTAGCTTCTTCACAATTTCTTCAAAAGGGGAACATAAGGACACTGCAACCACTACAACCTTTCCCCCTGCACCTTCTATGCAACCGAAGCAGGTTGACAAGGTTGCAACAAAGAGAAAAGATTCCTTCTGCACACCTTCTGAATAATGCGATGTGTGTGATGTTCTCTTGGGCCAACCATATATGTGGATAGGCCATGTTGTTTATGAATCTCGACCCCATAGTGTCATTGTTACTTTGGGGGGTCATCTCTACAGAATACCAAAGGTAGTTCCAACTATTGTTCCACCTAAAAAGTGTCGCAAGGTAATTTCTTATACTGCAAAATTCATCTTCTTCACAATTTGTTCAAAAGGGGAACATAAGGACACTACAACCACTACAACCTCGCCCCTTGCACCTTCTATCCAACAGAAGTCGGTCGACAAGGTTTCAGCAAAGAAGATTCCTTCTACACACCTTCCTCTCATGTAGCTCAAATTTTTGAATAGCGTTAGCTTCAACAGGTTCATGAAATACTTCCACAAACTAAGCAGTGCGACGTCTCCAAAAATACAAGAAGCTCACCAAGATGCAGATCCAACAAACGCTTTTCCCTCTCCCCTGAGATCTCAACGCAATGGATACCATTACTTCCTAATCAGGGAGGTTTGATCTAGGTGGTTATCGGTGGCCACCCACCTTTACCGACCGACTCAAAATAGTTTTTTGGCAATTTTGGCAATTTACTATTTTTAGCAGGTATTAACTTCGAGGGCCATTCTGAGGGCCTAAATGAAGGTTTTTCAATATTGAGCTTCTCAATTATATATTAAGTAATTATTGAGCCACCAAAATGAATCTCCTCGATGATACCTTTCCAACGAGCTATCATACGCCTAAAACGAAGATCGTATGCAAAAGTTACGACCCCGAGAAGTTGATGTACTAACTTACCCAAACGGGGCCCACATGACTTTTGATGATTCATCTCCTAGGGTTAGGTTTTTGGATTTCTATGGTTTTTGGAACTCTTGTTTATTTTAAAAATGCCTTCAGAGCCTCATTGTAATCATCTTCTTGCAAATGCGAGTAGCTGTCACATCTCTTCTCGGAGATAAGCTGCCACCATTCTAGCGAGTCTTTCACTCTGTATTTTTACAGTCTATGTACATTTGTTTCATTAATAGAAATCGTATATTACTGTATCTATGTGTTTATGGTTTCATCTCTAATATATTTTTGTTATATTATTGGATATACGTGATATTTCTGTCCATTTCTTTATTATATCTCCGGTCTCATTTCATGACAAAAATAATCCGGATCACCCTCCCAATAGTAAGAATCCTGATAGATCTGTAAAGCACGTTAAGAATCCATTTTCTATGCACAAATATCTAATGAAAAAAAATAAAATCCATATATATATATATATATATATATATATCATGCATTCATCACTTACATCACTAGATAAAATTCTGATTATGTTCCTCATGCCTAAGTTTCATAGAAACAATGAAAGAAATCTAAATATGGAAACATGTATTTCCATTTGGACAACGAAATAGGAAAGGATTGTGAGGAAGCTAGCATTAAAAAGCGTATTCTTTTATATAAGACATATAAAGAATTATATAGACCTACCTTAGGGGACCAAACCCACCCAATTCATTCTAACAAAAAACAAGTGTCTCTTTCTAGACCAAACAAAGAGACACACACCAAACACACTGGGAAGGGAGCCTAGAAAGGCAGAAGCCCGACACTTCTCAATAGTTTTCCCTTTACCATATATGTAAAGAGTCAAAGGCTCCAATCCCATTGTTATATCCCTGAAGTGTTGTGTTCAATACCACTATATTAAATGGTCTCATTCATATATGTAGCACATAGACTCGTTCAAAACACAATGTGCATGAACTTTTTCATATACTCAAGTAAGGAGTAAATGATGCCTGTAGGTTCCAGTGTTGTCTAGGAAAAATTGCTAAGGTTCTCTGATGAATAGGATTGACATATGGATATTCATTCTTTGATGTATCTGTAAGGTTCTTGTGCGAGGGGAAGAAATATAAGTGTCTCCTGTCTAGGTCTTATTCCCACTCATACATTTATACCAATGCTCTCCATTATTGTGTTGCAGTAGCTTGAGAATCACATGCTAGTCTAAACACATTTGAGATATTGGAATTTTAGGTTCATGCCATCATAGACCTTAGACTACATTCCTACTCATTGAATTGGAAATACAATGGGATATTATAGTGAAGGTGAAACCTGTTGTAAAATAAGCCTTGCGTAGACAAAGAAAGACAGGAAAAATGTATGATCAATTCACAGAATTGATGAGATGCTTCTTACCTAGAAGTAATCACCTCCAAAATTCCAAGCATGGAGGCGATGCATCATTCGTAAACCCACTGAAAGTAACCTTTTTTTACCCAATATATACCCTCAATGCAACTTGAAAGCCATCAAATGCTAGTGTATATCTAAATGGGCCTAGAAAAGGAATTTCTCTTGGCTCAGGAACTACTACTTCAAAATTTTGCGTATGGATATGGAGATGAAAATTCTATGTATGTATATGGATCTAGAGCTCCATGGCCACATATTAAGGCACACTAACCAGGTGGTTGAGTCATATGATGCAAAAGAAAACTTTCAAGTGAATTTTCTTTGATATATTTAACCCGTCATTAACATATAGTTAGTCCTTTAGAATTGATGATATTCTTTTTATTTAAATAAAAAGACATTTGTTTCATTGAGTTATTGGGAAGCGTGAGTTTTCTGGTGGCATTTAAAGAGTGTCGATAGTATAAGTACTGAAGTGTGGCAAAATATATACGTTAATGGAATATGGCATCCAGTTCAATGGTTCATGGCAGATGGAATGGAAGATGACACATAATTCATGTAACAACCCTGGTTAAATAGATGCATAGGGATGATTAATTATAATTAATTTGATAATCTGACTGTCCTAATATGTTTAGTTAAACAATAAATATATCTTAATAATCTTAATTAATTAATTAATTATTAATTACTTGTTCATATTTGTAAATGATTAATTAATTAATTAATTGACTCATTAATTAATTGCGTAATGAATTAAAGGGGGTTAATAATTTTTAGTATATTTAATTAAAGACTTATGTATGAAGGGGGCGAAAGAAACATTAATAAGGGCATAAGATAATAAATAAATGGATAAGGAAACTAATGAAGGGGAGGAGAGTCGGTGAAGGGGGAATATGACGGGGAAGAGTTGACGCAGACTCGTTCCACGAAGTGCCTTCTACTACCAAGACCTTCTCCTTTACTGGCCCGAAGAGATAAAGTACTCTTCAAAATCCTTGATCGGGACTTTTTCCGCACCCACAGGATGCCCTCTCAATGACCTCCCTTAATGGTCGGGAAATCGGAAATTGCAGTTTCGCGATTCCTATGTCCGCATACCTTATGCCTTACGATTCCCCGAAACCCAATGTGGGTCAATCGTTGACTTTCTCCCCTCAGTTATCAGAGTTCTCCTTGTCGGGAAATCGCTACTCGCGCTGTCAAAAATTTGAAACTCCAATCTTCGAATCCCGATGTGTCGATTCTCCGATACACGTGTGGACTTGACTTCTCCACCTTCTATAGTTCTATTGGAATTTTGGAGTTCGTGGGATCGTGAATTCTGATGTCGATGGACTCGAGACTTGCCTTTTCTCGATCCACGATACGATGCCACCTATACTCCACTAGCTCCCGTGGTCCCACACTGCCACGTCACTATTGGGATATCGCAGATCGCGAATCCAACATGCAAGATTTCTCTGTCGTTGAGAACCCCGATTCTCCTAACCCCGATCTCTGGGATTTCTTGACATGCATCCCACACGATCGACGGTTCTAATCCTATCGGGATATCGCAGATTCGCGCTATCGCCACTCCCGTTACACCAACTTGGTGCTCCAACTCACGATATGACGATATGCGATGTCACGTGTGATATAACGGTCCCTGAGACTCCATATCGACGACTTTACTCCCTCCTAAGCTTCAAACCTCTGAATTTTTACGCCGTAAACCCCTTGCACCTTTGCAAGACCTACGGTCCTCGGATTTTCGTGGAATCTCTCCAGGTGATTTCAACCGTCCATCCTTTCTTTGATAATTCCTGCAGGATGGATTAAATGCTTCCTCCCTGAAGACTTGTTCACCCACTCACCGACCTGTGGTGCTTCTCCCAGGTTTTCACAGTAACACATGCACTTCCCTTTTTGTGAACTTATAGGTCTATTTCTCCTGATCTTGTTCTTGGCTTCACAAGTCCTTATGAGAGCTTCTTGCATGCACTCCTTGTGGAAAATCTTCAAACACGATTAAGTGTTGAAGATTTCTCGACTCTGCGCACTCTTGCAACAACAGTCTTAAATGCCCTTGCTCAGAATCACAACTCTGAGTGTTCGTCTAGCCTGCGCATGCCTTGCATGGATCTAGTGCCAAATCTGCACTTCTGAGATGAATGAGGACAAAAGATTTCTTTGATTGAACGCTGCAGTCACGCACTCCTTGCGGACAAATTCAACTCCACTCCTTGCAGGAATTTTCTAGTTCAGTTAGAGAAACAATTGAAACTCATTCACTCTTCCTTTTAGACTTCAATTAACTATGAAATCCTATACACAGCATATAAAATCAAATGTATGACAAGAAACAAACATTCATGAGCAAAACATCAATACACAGAGAAACAACACATAACCATGGAATTGAATCAAAGCTTTCTTCTATTAATTCAATATCTGTACATGGATGTCCTCTACACAGTTCTCTGCTTTCTCTTCTCTTCTTGAATTCTTGACAATTCTGAATAATGTTACAATGCACAAAGGAGGGTGTCTATATTCCGTTTCCCTCTCGGACTCTAAAGCTATCAATTCTACATTTAAAATCTATTTACCAACATTAACTAAAATAAATGTTGTCTATCTACCTAAGGATGAGAGCTTAAAGGCTCAAGGTCCATTACAATATACAAGTGTGCCTCCTCTTTAATGACTTCATTAAAGATTCGCGCAACAATTCCAAAGTGAAGTTCAAAAAGAAATTTGTTGGCTTGTCCAGCTGTCCTCTTCTTTCGCGATGGCTCGCTTGTCGTGGGAGATGTGCCTGCATCATACTCTCTTGCTTGAAAATTTTCATGGGCTCCTATCCACGAGCTCCTGCACAGTCTGCCCATGCTTCTGTATCATTGCTTCAGTTTCCCAGCTGGCATCCTCCACTGGGTGGTTTTTCCACTTGACCAGATATTCGAAGTATTCTTTTTGCCTGGTCTTCTTATGCACTCTCTTGTCCAGTATGCATTCCATCTGCGGATTTTCTGCTACTGGCAATTGTTTCATCCATTGGATCATTGGTTCCTCAGTTCCAACCTCTGTTTCTCCAGCCTTATATGGGTATAAATCCGAAACATTGAATGTCAGAGATATCCCGATGCCATCTAGCAACTCAATCTCATAAGTGTTCTCTCCAAATTTCTTCAGGACTCTGCAAGTTCCGATTTTCTTCATTTTCATCTTGTTATATGTTCCCCTTGAGAACATTTCTCTCCTTAGATGTGCCAGAACAAGATCACCAACTTCGAACTGAAGTTGTCTCCGATGCTGATCTGCTCTGCGCTTGTACTCCTGATTTGATTCTATCAGTCGTTGCTTCACCTTACTGTGAAGTTCCTGCATTGCCTCAATGAATTCTTCTGCACTAGCGCTGCTAGTCGTAGTTTTCTTTGACTCCCTGAGCTCAGACACTCCCCTCGGCTGTGTCCCATACACAATCTGAAATGGACTCTTCCTTGTACTCCTGTTTACAGAATCATTGTAAGCAAACTCTTCCTGCAACAATATGTTATCCCAGCTGCTGTGGTGTTCTGTCACCAAGCTTCTCAGCAAGTCTCCCAGACTTCTGTTTACTACTTCCGTCTGCCCATCTGTCTGAGGATGGTAAGCTGAACTAAATGCCAAATTAGTTCCCAACTTCTTCCATAGCGTCCTCCAGAAATTCCCTATGAATTTTGTATCCCTGTCCGATACTATGCTTCTCGGCAATCCATGGAGTTGAATGACCTCCTTGAAAAACAAATTCGCGATGTGAGTCGCATCGTTGGTTTTTTGGCATGGAATAAAATGTGCCATCTTTGAAAACCTGTCCACCACCACAAAAATGGAATCAACACCTCTCCGTGTTCTTGGCAAACCCAATACAAAATCCATGCTAATTCCCTCCCACGACCTCTCTGGTATGGGCAATGGATGATAAAGACCTTCATTCTGTTTCCTCCCCTTGGAATGCTGACAAATTCGACACCTTTCAACAAACCTCTTGACATCTGCTCGCATGCCTAGCCAAAAATATGATTCGCTCAGCTTCGCAAAGGTATTTTCTTGGCCAAAATGTCCTTCCAAGCCTCCACTGTGCTTCTCTTTCAACAAGTTCTCCCTCATGGAGCAATTCGAAATGCACAGTTGATTGCCTCTAAACAAAAATACCTCCTAGACCATATAATCTATCCAAGGAACCTGATCTCTGAGAACTGGATTCTCAGATGCTTCATACGCTCCTCCGAAATCTGCATCACATGTATACATGTCCTTAAGGTTTTCAAAACCCAAGGTTTTGACTCAGAACTCCTGCAACAACAAACACTTCCTGCTCAAAGCATCAGCCACTTTGTTAGCAGTTCCTGAAATGTGTTTAATTAAAAATGTAAAATTCTGCATATACTCTACCCATTTGGCATGTTTCTGATTCAACTTCTCTTGTTGACTCACAAACTGTAATGCATGATTATCGTTGTATAATACAAATTCCTTTGGGATCAAGTAATGCCTCCACTTCTTCAACGCTTGTATGATAGCATAAAATTATTTGTCATATGTGGAGTATTTCAGCTTTGCTTCATCTAGCTTCTCACTGAAATATGCAACAGGCTTGTCTTCCTGACTCAGGACCGTTCCTATGGCATATCCTCTTGCATCACACTTCACCTGAAATGTCTTCTTGAAATCAGGCAACACCAGCACTGGTTGCTCTATGATATTTCTCTTCAATAGATTGAAGCTCCTTTCAGCCTCTGTTGTCCAGTGAAAAGTCTTATGCCACTTCTTCACTGTGTCCATCATCGCTGCGCTAATTCCACTGAAATTCCTAATGAATTTCCTGTAGAAACTTGCCAAACCGTGGAAACTCCTCACCTCAAAAACATTTATGGGTGATGACCAATTTTTAATCACGTCCACCTTACTCGGATCCATCTTCAACTCATTCAACGATATGACGAAACCCAAATAAATGAGCTCTGTCTTCATAAATGAAGATTTCTTCATGTTGATCAACAACTTCTCTTGCTGTAGTTTTCTCACCACAATGGCCAAATATTTCAAATGTTCAGCCTTTGTCTTGCTGAAGATCAGTATATCATCCAGATATATGATAAAAAAAATTCCGATGAATTCCCTCAGGACTTCATTCATCAACCTCATAAATGTGCTCGGCGCGTTTGTCAAACCAAACAACATGACTAGCCATTCATACAAACTTTCGTTTGTCTTGAATGCTGTCTTCCATTCATCACCTTCCCTCATGCGAATTTGATGATATCTTCTCTTGAGATCAATCTTCGAAAAATAATTTTCCCCACTCAGGCAATCCATCAGATCATCCATTCTCGGCAGTGGGAATCTGTACCTGATGGTAATTTTATTTATCGCTCTGGAGTCAGTGCACATCCTCCATCCTCCGTCTTTCTTTGGACTGAGCACTGTTGGAACAACACATGGAATCAAACTTTCCCTGACCAATCCTTTATCCAGCAAATCCTGGACCTGATTCTTGACCTCCTCATTCTCTTGCGGCGTCAACCTGTACGCAGGTTTGTTCGGTAAAATTTCTCCTGGGATGAGGTCTATGTGGTGAATCACACTTCTCATTGGTGGCAATGAATGAGGTAGTTCATCCACTATGATATCAGTGAACTCTTCTAGCAGTTCCTGAATCTCTTCTGGTAAGTCATACACTCTTGTGCTAGTCAGAATAATCCTCGGCTTTCTGACAACAAAGAATTGTGGATCTTCTTTCTTCTCCATCTCCGTGAGAAGTTCCTTCCCACTCATGAGAAGTATTATGTTTCTCACTTCTGGTTTCAGCTCCTTACCCTTTATCGGAAGAAACCTGTGTGTACTCCCATCCTTCTCCAGGGTATACGTGTTCATTCTCCCATCATGAACCACATTTCTTTCATATTTCCATGGTCTACCCAACAATAAATGACATACATCCATGTGAATAACATCACACAGAATCTTATCTTTATATCCACCTATCTTGAATTCAACTAAACATTGTTTAGTGACACTCACCTGATGTCCCTTCTATAGCCATGAAACTTTATATGGACTCGGGTGATCAGTTGTCTCTAGCTCTAATTTCTCCACCATCTCGGTCGAAACAAGATTATCCATGCTTCCGCTGTCCACGATGACCTTACATTTCCATCCCTTGGTCTTGCATGTAGTTCTGAAAATTCTGGTCCTCTGAGTTGTGTCCTCCACCTCCTTCTCGGGTGTTAAGAGAACTTTGTGCACCGTCAGTGACCTTCCACTTCCTGTGTCTTCATTCTCAACATCACGCCTCAGCACTTCAGTGATGTGAGATTCTCCACTATCCTTCTTCTTCTCTGGACACTCGTAAGACTTGTGACCATTCTTCCCATATGTGAAACATGTGATTACTCCACCTCGGCCTCTTCCTCTACCTCGAGTACGAGGAAAAGTGTTTGCATCAGCATAACCTCTACCCTGCTCGGTATGCTGCACCCTCTTTTCAGCATATTGTTGTCCTCGCTGTGAGGTTCCACCTCTCTCAATCTTACCCTGAGGTTTCTTCCATTCCTCCTTGGGTTTCTGATATTTATCTTGGGCAACTACCTTGCCTCTGGGATGACTCCTGCCTCCCCCTCACTGACTTTGCTTATGGCTCAGCTTTTCCTCGGCTTTCAGAGCCATCTGATAAGCATCCTCCACTGTCCTGATGGTAACCATGCTTAATTCATCCTGAATGTCATATCTCAGACCATTCAGATATCTGGAGACTTTCTCATCATCGCTCTCCCGATGACCTGCTCTGATGTTCAGTCGATAGAATTCCTCAGTGTATTATTTCACTGTCATCAGCTTCTGTCTCAGGTTCTGCATCCTCCTGAACAATGTAATTTGATAATCTCTTGGGATGAATTTTGCCTTCATCTTTGCAATCATTCGATCCCAGCTTTTGATATTTTGTTTACCTTTGCAGCGTCTATCTTCTTGTAGCTCGTCCCACCATAATGTTGCGTGTCCTTTCAATTTCATGACAGAATGCCTTACCTTTTTATCCTCTTCGATATCCCCATAATCGAAGTAGGTGTCAAGAGCTCGGATCCAATCCAGTAACTCCTCTGCATCCAGATTTCCCTCGTAGACTGGAATGTCCATCTTCTCCTTCGCACCCATTCTGGCGATAGATTTTATCAACCGCTCAGTTGATGCATCCTCTGTTGTGACCTCTTCTTCATGTCCAACTTCCTCTTCTACTTTGGAATCACTAAGATCCCCTGCACCAACTCCACATTTCTGAGCTGTCTCCATCTCCTCGAGTCTTTCTTGGAGATCTCGCATTTGCCACTCCATTTATGGATTTCCTACTCATCTACCTCTTCTTCGCACCTCCCTGTCTTCTGGTTTAGGTGACTACCTTTCCCTCCTTGGAGGCATGGTGAAATCCTGTCTTTCTCTGTTACAGAAAACAAAGAGTCAACCTGCTCTGATACCACTCTGACGCAGACCCATTCCATGAAGCGCCTGCTACTACCAGGACCTTCTTCTTTACTGGCCTGAAGAGCTAAAGTACTCTTTAAAATCCCTGATCGGGACTTTTTCCGCACCCACAGGATGCCCTCTCAATGACCTCCCTTAATGGTCGGGAAATCGGAAATCGTGGTTTCGCGATTCCTATATCCATGTACCTTATGCCTTACAATTCCCCAAAACCTGATGTGGGTCAATCGTTGACTTTCTCCCCTCAGTTATCGGAGTTCTCCCTGTCGGGAAATCGCTACTTGCACTATCAAAAATTTGAAACTCCAATCTCCGAATCCCGATGTGCCGATTCTCCGATACACGTGTGGACTTAACTTCTCCACATTCTATCCTTCTATCAGAATTGCGGAGTTTGAGAGATCACGAATCCTGATGTCGATGGACTCGAGACTTGCCTTTTCTCGATCCCCGATATGATGCCACCTGTACTCCACTAGCTCCCATGGTCCCACACTGCCACGTCACTATTGGGATATTGCAGATCGCGAATCCAACATGCAAGATTTCTCTGTTGTCGAGAACCCCGATTCTCCGAACCTCGATCTCTGGGATTTCTTGACACACATCCCACACAATCGATGGTTTTGATCCTATCAGGATATCGCAGATTTGCGTTATCGCCACTCCCGTTACACCAACTTGGTGCTCCAACTCGCGATATGTCGATATGCAATGTCACGTGTGATCTAACGGTCCCTGAGACTCCAGATCGACGACTCTACTCCCTCCTGAGCTTCGAACCTCTGAATGTTTACACCGTAAACCCCTTGCACCTTTGCAAGACCTATGGTCCTCGGATTTTCGTGGAATCTCCCCCTGAAGACTTGTTCACCCACTCGCCGACCTGTGGTGCTTCTCCCAGGATTTTCATAGCAACACCTACACTTCCCTATTTGTGAACTTATAGGTCTATTTCTCCTGAGCTTGTTATTGGCTTCACAAGTCCTTATGAGAGCTTCTTGCACACACTCCTTGCCGAAAATCTTCAAACATGACTAAGTGTTGAAGCTTTCTCAACTCTGCGCGCTCTTGCAATAGCAGTCTTAAATGACCTTGCTCAAAATCGCAACTCTGAGTCTTCGTCTAGCCTGCACACGCCTTGCACGGCTCCAGTGCCAAATCTTCACTTCTGAGATGAATGAGGAAAAACGCTTTCTCTCATTGAACCCTGTAGTCATGCACTCCTTGCAGACAAATTCAACTGCACTCCTTGCAGGAATTCTCTGGTTCAGTTAGAGAAACAATTGAAACTCATTCACTCTTCCTTTTAGACTTCAATTAACCATGAAATCCCATACACAACATATAAAAGAAAATGTA
Source organism: Picea glauca (assembly GCA_000966675.3). Taxonomy (NCBI): domain Eukaryota; kingdom Viridiplantae; phylum Streptophyta; class Pinopsida; order Pinales; family Pinaceae; genus Picea; species Picea glauca. The sequence goes on along the minus strand of JZKD02S0083889.1, from coordinate 226,531 downwards.
TGACAAGAAACATACATTCATGAGCAAAAGATCAATACACAGAGAAACAACACATAACCATGGAATTGAATCAAAGCTTTCTTCTATTAATTCAATATCTATACATGGATGTCCTCTACATAGTTCTTTGCTTTCTCTTCTCTTCTTGAATGCTTGACAATTCTGAATAATGTTACAATGCACAAAGGAGGGTGTCTATATTTCGTTTCCCTCTCGGACTCTAAAGCTATCAATTCTACAATTAAAATCTACCTACTAGCATTAACTAAAATAAATGTCGTCTATCTACCTAAGGACGAGAGCTTAAAGGCTCAAGGTCCATTACAATATACAAGTGTGCCTCCTCTTTAATGACTTCATTAAAGATTCGCACAACAATTCCAAAGTGAAGTTCAAAAAGAAATGTGTTGGCTTGTCCAACTATCCTCTGTTTTCGCGTTGGCTCGCTTGTCGTGCGAGATGCTCCTGCATCAAGAGTCTTACGGGGAGGTTCATTCTTTTGGGAGGCAGGAACTATTGGGTATTTGTTATATTCTTTTCATGAGTAGTAGTGTCTGAGTGTCTACGCCGGGCGCGCAGGGGGGTGCAGGGGTTCGGGGGTAGCGCCCCCGAATTTGTTTTTCGCACCGGGATGACATATTTCTGGGACGACATATTACCGGGACGACATATTTTCAGGACCACATGATATTTAGGTGGTTTTTCGGAACATGGTTTTTTGCCGATGGTTTTCTATTTCCAGTTAAGGAATTAGGGTTTTTGACTAATCCAGGTCATTGGGTTAGGGTTTTGGATGATGCTGGCTCTTATATGTATATCGTATTGTAAACAATGTAACACAAGGTATGAATATAATATATGCTGGTTTTCCGAGTTTGGGTTTCCAGGGGAAAAATCTCTGTGTAATGTTCGCATTTTCCATTGTATCTTTTCTATTCTTTTCTGAATATCTGTTTACAGTAGACATTGTACAAGGTTAGAATTTACATCTGGTATCAGATCTTTATTGTCTTCAGGGGGACGCCTTTGTTGTCAAGGGTTTGGCTCAGGATTGTGATAAGCCTTGTTACAGTGGGAGATCTGCGGTATTTTTTTTTCAGGTGAAAAGAAATGGCAAGCAATTCGAAGATGGAGATCGAGAAGTTTAATGGGAAAAGCTTTGAGCTGTGGAAGCTCAATATGGAAGATCTTTTGGTGGACATAGATCATTGGATCACAGTAGATCCATGTACTACACCTACAGGAACTTCTGTAAATGACTAGAAAAAGACGGATCGGAAGGCAAAGAGGACAATTTGACTGTGTCTCTTCGATTCAGTATTACTGAATGTGTTAGAGGAAGCTACAACCAAGGATTTATGGGAAAAGTTGGGGAAGTTGTATCAGTCTAAGTCCCTTGTAAATAAACTATTCCTGAGAAAGAAGCTATATAACTTGAGGATGAGAGATGGAGACGCGGTGGAAGAGCATTTGAATGCCTTCAATACTGTGGTAAGTCAGTTAGTATCTGTTGATATTAAAATATTAGATGAAGATAAATGTATCAGTTTGTTGTGTTCTTTACTAGACTCATGGGATAGTCTGGTTGTGGCCATAGGTAGTAATACAACTTCTTTGAAGTTTGAAGAAGTGGTCTCGTCC